>CM056605.1:10748055-11016132 GCA_029721355.1 Tegillarca granosa | reverse complement strand
ATCCTTTGAAAATAACAAAACATTATTACATGTAATCTTCCACAATAAGTTGTGAGAGTTGAATTCCATGTTTGTCACTGAAAAGGCAATACCTGATGTCAGAAAAACAGTACAACTTATCTGTACATCTAGTCCACAAAATTCTGAATTTCTGTTTTCACCATCACATACCCATAGATAATAAGACAACCTATAGTTATGATAAAACTGATATTTAATTCCAATAATACAGCTTAAGTCAAAACTAGATCAGCACTAAAATATGTAACTAGCAGAAATCAAATCTGAAACACTTTTCAAATCTTATATTATCTGTATTAAATGCATAGTAAACAAAGACAAAAATGGAAAACTTTACATCTCATTTCTTTTGGAAAGGTGTGATCTAATTAACTAATTGATATAGACTGTGGGCTTTTATGAATATATGATACAGTAACTAAACCCGACATATTTCTATTATTGACATTTTTATTTTTCCCTATATTCTATATATGTATGAGCATGTACATAATCCATCGTATACATGTATGGATCAGTGTTTAAAAGATTCTTGTGTGGGAATGTGTGGTTACATAAAACTTACTTCTGAAGTTCTTCCTGCGACATATTTTTCCTTTGTTCTCTAGACAGCTGATAAAGTCTATGCAAGGTACAGGCATGAAACAATGTGTTACCAGATTTCCAGAATACAAGACCAAGTTTTTGGTAATAATTTGCCATTAGTGATGGTTTAGGTGACTTTTTAGATAATCCGATTAATCCATGGATATCTTCTACTGCTTTAAATGCTTCCTACAGAAGAATAAAAAATTCTTTTAGATACAATGAAATATTTCAAATTCCATACACAGGACTTCAATTCAACCTTGTGTTAGCAGTTTTTCCCTTTCCAGTTGCAATAAATTAAAAGCTGACAAAAAAACATAAACTATAAAGGTCTTATAAATGAAATACCTTAGGTTTTCTATGAATTTTGAGGAAAACTAGCATTTAGTTTTCCAGAATTTTACTGTATGTACATTATATAACTTAATACAGCTAAAATATATCAAAATGGAAATGGGGTCTATAAAACACAAAATGACAAGATGAAATTTAACTAAATGTGAAATTTTTAAAAAGAGATCACAAAAGTTTAAACTTCATGACATTTTGTAAAAGAGAATCTCTTTTTTTACCTTTCTAGGGACAAAACTGAATTTAATGCACACAAGTTGTTTCTTAGAATGGTTATTTATCCAGCCCAAGTACCACTGGGAGTTCTGTTGATGAAGTACATTTAAACTTACCTGCCAAAGTTCCATATTGATAGCACTATCTAACTGTACTAATCTTGTTTCTAGATGCATGGCCTGTGAGTCTGGATTGTTGAGATTTATAGCTGTTTGTTGGTGTTGATGTTTATGAATATGTCCAAGATGAGTTCTTAACTGAAATGGGAGGAAATACACAATGTTATAACTCCATGATTAAAATAGAAAATTAATTAAACCTACAATAAAAAAGTGCTTTCAAAAAAATTTTGGACCAAACATTTGGGACTAAAATTGGACACATGGTCACCATCAAGGCAAATAAAATTTTTGAATTTAGACACTGTAAAAATGAGGAAGTCCAAAAAAAAAGTTGTCTACTGCCAATTCTGGCAATTAGTCCGCACCTAATCATCATCATGATGATATCAACAAAATACTTCATCCAAAAGATGTAGCTTTATAGCACAAAGCGCATACATGACCTAATTTTACAATATGGAAACCAAATGGCAAAAATCCCTTTTCATATGGGGTTTTCTGGTTGCAAGTTGAAAGTTCATATATTAACAGTTTAGAAACGATAAATATTGTGGGATGGTTTTTAAAACCATTTTACAATGATTGGCTACAGGATAACAATGTTTTGATTAAGATCCTGTAAAACATCATGTTGAATGAGACTTATGCATTTGATATACATGTTCAGTTATGAATAGATTTGCTTTAACTCAAAATTAAAGACAATTAAGAAATAAGTTTTTTTTAGTTTTCTTCTTCTTTTTTCTTTTTTCTTTTTGCAAATTAGGAAGAACATGATAAGGTTTTGCAAAAAAGAATTTTACCAGGTACTAAAAACTTTTAAATGGCTACTTAAATGTTTGTATTAGTAGCCATATGGCTCCATTATTCAAAACCCACTTCTAGCACTAACAGAAGTCGAATTAAATTCGAAAGAGTCTGAAGGTCAATGGAATGCACTGTATACACGATCTTGGAGTCGGTCTTCCAAATTCATCCAACTGACATTAGTTTTTATCAGAAGTCCATGAATTACTAATTCATGGACTTCTGTTTTAATTTAAATCTTCACACAAGAACATAGTAGATACTTACATTATCACATAGTTTTCTGAACTCAGTCTTTCTGGTGTAATTCAGACAAAACTTGAAGGCTAAAATGAATAAGCCACATTGTAAATTAAGAAAAATTATGGATATTTGCAAAAAAAAAAAAAACCAAAAAAACTAACATTACATTTTCTAAAATCCTCCAAGGTATAATTTTTTCCTAAAAACCTTTTGTAAAAATACTATTTAAAAGATTTTCTTTAAAAAAAAAAGTATTAGCACTTAGAACTAAGACTTAGATAATTATTCCATACAGATCAAGACTGAATGCTCTGGAATGGTGGGGAAACCGGAAAAAACTACCAAATCTGGTAATATAGAACAGTCTCCAAATCACAGTGACTAATCCATCAAAACATCTTCCAAATTGGACATCACACTAAAGCATGGGTATGCTTGTAAACTAAAGATCTCTTAGTACCTTGTTGTGCAATGTCTTGATAAAGTCTCTCAACTCTTGAATTATTTCTGAGTAAATCTAAACATTGCCTGTATGATTCCCATAAAAACTTGACCCAAGGAGTAAGAATAGCTCTATCAGTTCTGTCTGTGTGTCTTCTCCACTGACAGCTTTCAATAATAGACTATAAATAACAAAATTCTTCATGTATAAATAGTCAGTAACTGACAAATAAAAGTACAAATTTACACTGATCAATAACATACAAATTCAAATTTTTATGTAAAAACAATATGACATTATTACTAGTTTTTTTATGTTTTATTTTCTTTGTTTTTGTATTTGTATTTTGTTTTTTTGTTTTTTTTTTAATTTTTACAAAAATTACTTACAAATCTTAATGTCTGAAGACAATATTTTAGCAAATCTTTGCCAATCATTGACTTATTTAATAAGTATTTTTTTCATTCAACTTTTTCTGCAATTTATCTACAAATAGCTTTTACCTTTCTGGAGTGTCTGGCATTTCCAGATCATCAACATCCACTACAGCTTGATGGGAAGCTTTCCTTGCTTCTTCCGTTTTCTTTTCTGCCAGTAAAATGTATTTTCTAACTACATCTTCTAATGATTTTATATTGACCTAAAACAAATACAATTTTAATAAAATTTTTCATCTTTTTAAATACATCACATATATATTGTTTTCCTATTTGCACTATAGATTAACAGCAATATAATGAATGATGGATGTCTGTGTCAAAAATGAGTTAATCTTAAGGACTATGACAATTTGTGAAAAAAATGTTATAGAAATGAATTGAACAATTACTAAGCCAAATAAGAAATGACTTACAAGAAATAAATATGATGGAGACAATGATACATGTACAATGAACCATACCAACTACATATGTCAGCTATCTATTTCAAAAGTAGTTTTAGAAGACAAGTCTTTTTACTTTTTTTAACGTGACAAATCGGACAAAAAAAAAGCTGGTTGTCAGGTAAAAGGTTTACTCTTGTGGTGTCATAAAGAACTTAGAATTTGTTAAGTAATGGACTAGTTGAGCTCTTTCTATTAAAAGGTACAAATGCTGACCATTGTAATTGTAAAGTACAAATAGGATAACACAACCCTTCATGGAATTGGCAAATTGTTAATAATTTTATCTGTGCTCATACAACTATACAAGTCTAAACTCATTTAAAACTCACCTGTTGACAGATATTTTTGTATTGGTAAAGACCCTCTTTAGCTATGTGACTTTTCCGCAACTCCACACACAGAGCCAAATACTTCTCCATGATGGGTTCGTGAATTTTCTGCCATGTTCGGTGCTTCTTACTCTTGATGACATCATACAAAGCATCCAAAGCCCTTTGCTTTTTACCAACATCAATAAATTCTGAAAAAAACCAATACAATATCAAGAAAAAATCACTTTCCTTCCTCCCTCTATTACTTTTTCTTTTTTTTTTTTTTTGGGTGGGGGTAGTGGGGAAGAGGGGGATGGAATGTATTTGATGCTGAAAGTTACTTACCTGCTTGAAATCTTTTTAATGATCCAAAATTTGACAACCTTGTGCAACTATGCCAGCCTTCAAGATCTGCCATCTTTTCAAGTGTTGAAAGACGAAATCTATGAAGTACTACTTGACTACCTACTTCAAAAATGTGCTTACATAAAATTTAATTGTTCTTTATTTCAGTTCAACATTTGCACAAAACAATATTAAGATTTACACATTTACAGAACTGTTGATTGTGAATTTCAACAAAAAATCTACACTTTCCTTATTTCCCCAATTCTTCAAAAACACCAAAATACATTCAAAAGGAGTTTAGCTGGTTTTCATAATATCACCCACAAGATTTATGCTGTACTACTATTTCACTAAATACAAGTGCCCTTTTGATATATCCCATAAAACAATGTGATTTCTTTTGTGCTCTTTTTGAAGAGAACTCCAAAAGATGTGCCAGTGATAACAGCAATCATATATTCCCTGTCTAGTACCAAGCATTGGCAAATTCAACATGAACCAATGATATTTTTCATGACCATTATAAAACTACTTCTTTTTACTTTGCAGGGCTGACAGGTCCCTTGCTGTCACAAAGTCATAGGAAATATGCAGATTCTATGACAATCAACAGTCCTATACATGTAAAATGACTAATCTTAACATTTATAATGTGCAAAATAATTCACTTCAAAAAATCATTGTTTTGAGATCCTTTCTCATCATGATCACATCTGACGAATGAAAGTGATATACACTTTTAATACAAGATTAAATTGCAACTTTCATGTGTTACACAGTTCATTCACTCAATACTCCCAATCAGGCTAGTTGCACAAGTCTGTGACAGTATACCAAGATTTGAGATTCCAAAGAAAGTACTGAAACTGTGCATTCCTTTGAAGAGAATTCAAACAGACATGCCTTTAATAACAACATTCATTATTCCCCATCCAGCACCAAGCTTTACTGGGTTAATGAAGCTGTTAAAAGAGGCATTCATTTATCTGTCCACATTGGTAACTTACAAGTTGTTTTGAGCAAATTGACTTTTATATGCATCATAAAAAAGGAGTGGTAATATCTAGTGTTGTCGGGTGCATAAATCTGCTCACAGCCATGGAAGTTTGGCACGCATTGCGAAAGATGGCTTGGCATCTTACGAAATCCAACATGTGATTGTGACAATGTTTAGTTGCTTTACAACACAACCACGCACAAAAATATATTGTAACTAAAAAACATAACAAATTTAGATTTATTTCGAAGCTCTAAAAAAATAGTAATGCAATCTCTCCACATTTTGTGGTGTTATTTCAACATTTATAAAATAATTTTCAACATATGCCAATGTTGAAGAGGGGCGTTATAGAAATTATTACCATTTGCCCTTTTAAGGGCGTTCTCGGGACGTTGAAAATAAGTAGGCATCTTATCTAATATTCAGACACTGTCATAACATTTGAACGGTGTAACTATCTTGCACTGTCAGGTTAAAATTTGACAATACTGAAGAGAATTGGACTATCAATGGCGGCAACCACCTTGACCATGTGGGAAGTGTGACGTCATATAATTTCGCTAATGTCTAAATATCAACTAAATTTTAAATTAACCCATCCACACGTCTGTTAGAAATAAAAAAGAATTATAAAGCAAAAAAAAAAAAAAAAAAAAAAAGAAAAAGAAAAAAAAAAACAACCCACTCGTTGATATAAAACTTTTAAATTGCATTATGGGAACATGGCCGCGCTCTGTGAATTGATTTCCGCTGGTTTGATAGGTAATGTTGTTTTGAAATATTCCCGTTTTATTCAAATGACACTGTTAGAAAAATGTCAGCACCATTCAATAAGAACTTGTTTTGTCATAGAAAGTTCCGCAAAATTTCCAATGTTGTTAAAAAAATTAGCAGAACCGTCTTTTCATTGACACGCCCCCTTTGTGCTTTGGTCAGCTGACTGGATCTGATTGTGTGATACATGTTTTTTTTTCTAGTCTACTCCCTCATCTTGTCTGTTTGTGAGAAATTACTTACATAATGTTCACATTCCTTACATATTCTGAATCCTTAACAGGCTTGAACATCACCTATGGAATACTGTAAATCAGGAAATTAATGTGTCATGAAATTAATGCGAATTGCCGATTTTAAAGTAAAATGTGTATTGAAATTAATGCGAATTTTTAAATTTCAATTTTTAAATTTTTTGCCTATCTTTTATCTTATAATTATAAACATTAAATTATGGACTCAGAAATTATTATATTATGTCTTCATTCATTTATAAACACGTTATAAACAAACTTCCCGTAGACATTATTAAAATAAACAGTGAGGTGTGCCGAGGGTAAATTTTTATGCGCTGATGACCCATTGTTTTAAACTAACCAGGGTGGTAAAGGATTATCAGAACAAAGAAACGCATGGTTTAAAAAAAACAAACATACTCAAATATAACGCTTGGAGTTATTAAAATAAAGCATTCAAAATTAGGACGTCCATGTCGGCGTATGTACAACTGATCTTCGTCTTCAACTCACGAGTTTAGAATATTATATTACTTATAATCACAGTACTGTCAATTTGAGGTTCCAGTCAAGGTTCAAATTGATGTATCAGTCACAATTCCACTCGTAGCAAATTTCTCAGTAGGAAAGAAACAGCAACAAATTACCGCTAAATGAGAATGTGCTCTATTCAGTTACGATAACTTCCGGTTAAGGGAGGTAACTCAATTTACAATAAATATACACAATACAGAAATCGAAAATGAATATCGGAAAATAAATGCGACGAGAAATTAATGCGAATAAACGGGCCTCGCTTTTTCGCATTAATTTCTTGCTCGCATTAATTTCCTGATTTACAGTATTCATAATAGTTCTATGTTGAAAATAAACATATATCAATTTCCTTGATATTCCCTCTTGCCTTTTCTTTAATATTTTCTGTAAGTCTCACAAGATTTACTGTCATTTAAGGAATGAAATACATTTTTGTATGTCATCGCTGTTGAATAATACTGGCCTATAACAAATTGAATGAACGGCAAAGCCGTTCATGATTAATTTGCGATAGGCCAGTATTATTCAACAGCCATGACATACGATAAAACATATTTCATTACTTATATTTACAATTATTTACTGTGACATCTGAAACAAAAAATAAATAAATAAAGAGCCTTCTTCAGTTTCTAGTGTTTAACCGTTATATTCACCGTGAGTGGTTCATTCCAGTTGATTGAACAGCCGAAACTCTTGGTAAAATGTCAACAACAACAAAATATAGTCCATAATTTTTTATTTATTTAACAGTTTAAATTAATTGATATTATATTCAAAATTTGAAGTTAAATGTGCAATTAGTAAAAGAATTAACAAGCCAGAATGAAGGGAGGACAAAGTATTTGAAACATCAGTTGTCTGCGATGGGTTGCTATTTTGAGCTGAACTTGACAGACTGGAACATGGAAAAGTTGCCATTGGCATGTTATTTGAACTTGTTTATTACACAAAGCTTCCGAATTTTGACTAGCATTAACTGCAGCGGACAAAATAGCACTCTGACTATTTTTGAACTGTAGAGTAATCATTGTAAGATCTTACAGATGACCAGACATAAACATGATTTTTCGGCATTGCTCATAGGCTGAATTAAGATTGCATGTAAAGAATGTGCAGTGTACCGTTGAGAACATTTGGCTTGTTTACTAATATTAGGTAAAAATTTATGAAAAGCAAATTTTCCAAGTATTTTTTAAGATTTTTTAGCTCACCTAAGCTCACCTGAGCACAAAGTGCTCATGTGAGCTATTGGTATCAATAGAGGCAGACCCTCTGTTGTCCCTCTTCCCTCGTCCGTCGTCTGTCCGTCCGTCAACAATTGCTTCAAACAACTTCTCCTCAGAAACTTCTGGTCACATTTTGTTTAAACTTGGACAAAAGCATCTATAGGACATTGCCTTTCAGATTTTTGTTTTTGGTTGCCATAGCTACCAAATGTGGGTCACAATGACCTACATAGTTAAAAACTTAAAAAAATCTTCTTCTCCAAAACCACTTCACTGAGATAAAATCTGATGTGATATTTGGCATCTATGGCATCTTATTTACCAAGTTTGTGAATTTTAAGAATTTTGGTGAAAAATTAGGTTACGCGTTTTTGCGTTTAATTCTTGTATATGGTAAATAGTACTTTTTACAAAAAATAACAATAGGTGAATTCTTTTTCCAAACATCATTTTCTTGTGTGAAGAAACATATGTTTGACAATTTTCATGAAATTCTGTAAAATACAAGTCGCTTTTTTCAGCCTTTTTCATTTTCAATTCTAGCAACCCAAGGGTCGAGGGTTCAAATCCCACTTGGGCCACTTTTTTTTTTTATTTTTTTTTTATTTTTTTTTTTTTTAATTTCTAAATTTTTTGACTTACAATGGTGCATGGAAGAGATTTTATGAATATTTACTTTTTAGTAATTTTTTTTTTTTTTGAAATACATGTGATACTGCAACCCAAGGGTTGAGGGTTCAAATCCTTTTTTTTTTCTGAATTTTTATGACTTACAATGGTGCATGGAAGAGATTTTATGAATTTTTACTTTTTAGTGAATTATTATTTTTGAAATACATGTGATACTGATATGTAGATTTAGCTAAAACCATGAATTTTTTTTTTTTTTTTTTTTTGTTTCATTCATCTAAAATGAATAATACTTGTTGAAATGTATTCATCATAGGCGAAATACTTGCATTTGTAAATATATTCTTTTACATGATTAAATTTTAACTATTAACCATGGGCATGAATTAAACTTTTATTTTATTTATTTCTTTTATTTATTTATCAGAAAAAGATACAAATGGAGATGTACTGTGGACTTGGTCTTACCCTTCAGTGTCACAAGAAGACAGAGAGTTTTATCTACAGAAATCACAGATAGCCTCAAGTACCGAGCATTATGTACAGTACTTATATAGCCAGTGGAAAAAGAAATGGTACTATATATACACATGTGATGTACAGGATGGGGATAATCTACCTAAGGTAAGAATAAACAAAACATGTTCTTTAACCCTACCTAACCAACCACCACCACCCCCAGCATCTCTCAGAAAAACAGGTGGTTTTAAATCTCTTCTGTGTACATCACGTTTGAATTAATTTATGGTAAATAATATTTCAACTTAGTTATTATTTTATTTAATTGCTGAATCATGCTTATATTGATTTTAAAGCTGCATTAAGTTTTCCAAAGAAAAAATTAAAATGGTGCTAATCTAATTAATGATGTTTCTAATGAACAATGTTACATTTCATTCAATGATAAAAACTCGGATAAATACAGAAACAACAATAATTTCCCAGCGAGATGTAGCATGTGGGATCAAATATAATAGAACATGGTTACGTCATAAAAAACCGGGTCATTTAAACACAACTTTCAAAACAGTGAAATATGATCAATTAAACACAGAAATTTGTTGAATTTGTCATTTGTGATTTAGTAAGGGATACATAACACCATTTCAAATACATCTGGATATTAATGATGGACAATTAATGCAATTTGTCATGTTTCATCTTCGATTCATGGGTTTTTCCGTACATCCGTGCACATGCTCCAAGCTCATAATAATCATTGTTAAACATTGACCAACCAGTAAGAGGATTCTGTTTATTTACAGCTAAAAGGAATGAAATTTTCAAAAATGAATCTCACGGATCGTGATTAGAAGTTATCTATTTTTAAAAAAATATATTTTTAGAAAATCAAAAAACAATTCAGACAATTGAAAAACTTAATGCATCTTTGAACTATTAAATTTAAATGTGAATTGTCAGTATTAAACCAAACCTATGGGTCATTTAATCAATTTTGCAGTTATAAATTATTTAAAAGATACAAATCAATTTCTGATTAAGGTTATACATTGTATATAAGATGTAGGCAGAATCTTTGATTGAAATACTGAATCATCAGATTAAATGATTGCACCAGAGATTGAAAAATGATTGATGTTTTGAATGTTTTTATGCTAGGTCATGTCATCTTTTGAGAAAATAACTTGACATATCTTATTTCTAAAAAAAACATTTACTATTTATCTTAAATTATTATGATGTGATTTAGAGATCTGGACACTAACCATTACAGCAATAAAACCATGAATGTTTTGTACGTGTTGTTATAGATGATTATAACATCAAGTATTTTCATTCATAAAAAGAATGTCAGCAATTTTCTGCTGTAATTTTTTTAAAAACGTTACAAAGACAAATAAGTATGGCTTTCACTTGACATGTCACATGTAACAGACAGGGTATCATATAGCAACTGCTTACAATTTTATGTCAGTTCCTGAAATTATAGTTTTAATTAGCTTAGTCATATCTAAACACGTCTTATAATACAAAATTTCGTCAGCAGTGATCATTGGTAGCCTTCAGTCTTCAATTGATATCTTTAGCATGGACCAAGACTCTGCTCTCTGTTTTGAGGACATTTAAACAATTGCTTTTGTAACAGGCTCCACTGTATGCAGGAAAAGAAAAAGTCAGACGATTTCCAAGTCTTTTTTTTTTTTTTTTAGGTCTGAACACACTAAAACCTTGACTTTGATATGGTGTTTTTTTGTTTTTGTTTTTTTTTTTATGTTTTTTTTTTTGTTTTTTTTTTTTGTTTTTTTTTTTACAGGTTACACAGTTTTCTTTAGTATTAGTCACAAAAGATTTCAATCCAGAGAAGTATGAGATGTTAAGTAAAATACTGACAAAACGTTACAGGAAGTCTGGAAATCCCTCCTATATGTTAGAGAGTTACTTGTCGGTTATCACAAGGGGAACCTGTTCTGCTGAGGAAAATGGGAAATTCTTTGTGAGAGATTTTGAAAGAAATAAAGCATTAGGAAATTGTCATTTAAAAGGTACAGTTAAAATGAAATTATAAAAAAAAATACTTTTGTAATCAACTTCATTTTCTTTAAATTGTAAAGTGTTGTTTATTTTTAATTCATAATGAGGAAAACCATTTACTTTTGTCTTGTATGATAATGATAATGATAATAATACCATCTTTATAAGCCATCACAGGTCCTTGAAGGATATATTCATTCAAGGGGAGATAAATAATTTCAATGATGTCATGCACATTATAATAGAGCAACAAGATGTTACAGATATATGAATTTTTTCTCATTTTTCAGATATAATAGAAAGTCTCGGTGTTGAAACTATAATACTCTACACAGCATTACTATTGAAGAAGAGAATTGTTGTTTATTATCCACAAAATCAAATATCTAGTTTATTAAATTGTGTAAGGTAACTGTTAATTAATTGATATTTCAATATAAATGAGTAAAAGATAAACTAGTTATTAATACAAAGAAACAATAATGGTAGAGTGGTCAGTTCTGGGATGGTAGAAGAAACTGAAGTGGCTGGAAAAACATGTACACTTTTAGTAAGCAAACTGACTAACGTACTTTCTCACACTAGGATCTGGACCATTGCAATACAAACCTAGGCAGTAAGAATAGCAGCGAGTCTTAAGTGCAAGCTTTCTATCATATTTGACCACCAAGCCCCTTCACTAAACAATAGAATGCTGATTCGGAACTTAAACTTTAATTATTTGATATAACCATTTTTTTCAAATTAAGCAAGTTCATTGTAAGTGAGGTTGAGTTTAATGTATGGTTTTAGTAAATCTTTTTTTAGAGATCAACTTAACTTGTTTATTGCTTATTTCTCGTACTTTAATACATGAATAAAATTAATACTTTATGTTGTACTGAAAATTGAAAATAAACAATTATGTAAACTTCATTTATTTTTTGCTAAATGGCATAAATTTCTCTGAAAACGATAACATTTTCAAATTTGTTATTCAGGGTTAGCTATAGCTCTTGAAAAGTAGGAGCCAAAAATAAGTCAAGTGTAAAAATTGGTAGTCAATTAATATGAAAAAGTTCAAGTTAACCTCAGAAACTAAAAACATATATAGGCAATGCCAATATTTTGGAGCCAGAAATGATAAAAAGTAACAATTGGTTAAATTTGCGAATGGCATAACAACCCCTATCATTACAATTATTATAAATTTCCTCAAACTTTATTTCATGTTTTTCACTCATTAAAACATCATTGATACCTCTACCACCAAAAAAAAAAAAAAAAAAAAAAAAAAAAAAAACTTACAGTACAATATACATTGTGTTAGTTATCCTAATCTTTACATAACTTGATATGTGGAATTATTGTCAATTATTTTATTTTTTCTCTTGTAGATCACTTCCATCCTTAGTCTGGCATCGGCAGAACTGGGAAATAGCTTATCCTTTTTTAGAATTAAATCAAGCAGAATTAGATGAATTAAAACTTAATTCATGTTATGTAGCAGGTTTCTGTGATGCTTCCGTTGAGGGCAGGTACATATTATTTTTTGTTATTTTATACTATTATTTGTACATGTATTTGTATTTTATTTATTTATTTATTTTTTTTTTTTTGAGCTTCAGGTTATCTTTAATTTTAGAATTGAGGTCATTTGGTCTATTTTGCCCAAATCATGAAAAATTTGAGGCCAATATGTCAGAAAAGCAAAAATAAATCGATACATGGTTCATAGAACACAAATGTAGGAGTACACATGTATTCTTTCTGAAAACTTATAACAAGACTGTACTAGAAATAGAATACATGTATAATTTCTCAATGTTGAACTGAAATAAAAAAAATCCAGTACTCCTGCTTGATTAAACACTGCCTTTAGAATCTTATGGATTACTCATTTTAAAATCAAAGTAATGTAATTTATAAGCAAATGGATAACTGTTTCTAGTGAACAATTATTTCTGATAACCATTGATATGGACATTATAGCAAGCATGCTTTCTGTTAATAATACATGTATATGTTAAAACCCTTTTAAAAAATGTTAGTTTTGATATAGCAATTCTGATAATACATGTATTAGTACATTTGCATTAGTACATTACCAATTAAAGTTGTGTCAAACAGTCAGTTCAGCAACATTCCAACATTTAACAACAGTGTTGATGTACATTTTTAAGCCCCTGATTTTGATAAACAAAGTTCTATAATACTTAAATGAAGAAAACATTCACTATATACTCAGAAATTTTAGTTTCAGTTGATTTCAAGTATCAAACATTTATGTGTATTTTAAAATGCACTTATATTCTTTTTTGGTGTGATTATTGACTTAATATTTGCCTAAAATGGAAGGACAAGAACATTTTGTATCACTCATAAAAAATCAATTTGGTTCCTTGATGAATGACAGTAAAAATCTTTCATCCCAACTAAAATGTTTACCTGAGTAAGTTATCTAAGCCCTGTGGATATATCTATTTATAAGTGATTGATTTCAAAATCATAATCAACCTAATTTCACATGCATGTACATGTACTTGTTCTAAGATTATTTTCTGTGTATTTACTTAATTTTTATGTTGAAATTTTGTTTTGCAGGAGTGATTTGTATGATGTATTTTTGAATGTAACAACTGCCCAAATATCTATTGCACCAAGTGCCAAAGGTAGGCAGGCACACACACACACACACAAACACACACACACACACACACACACACACACACACACACACACACACATTAATATATATATAACGATTTTACATTGCAAATCAGTGAGTTTATTGTTAAAATACCTAGCCTAAGTTCAATATACCTCAAATACCTCAGTTTGATGTATTTCGGAACTTTAATATAATTATTATATACTGCAAATGTATGAAATGATGATTATACTACATGTCAATTTGATAAATCCTACAATATTGATCATGGGTCAGTTAACACATCAATATCAAATGACCTCTTGTTTGTTTGTTGTTTGTTTTTTTTTTTTTTTATTTAGAATCCCTAGCTATGGGGAAGCTTCATAAAGACATTGCAATGTTTATAGTTAAATGTGCTGAAAATGAAGACCTGTCAGAACAACAAATTGTTAAGGTAACTGATTAACTAAGAATTTTATCTTTGCATCTTTAAACATCTGCATCTATTGTTAAAACTTTTTGTTGAATGTTTTTGTTGGATAAATATTTTCTGTAGGAATAGCAGTGATGTTAGATGATGGGAAAGTTAGCTAATTTAGATTTGAGAAATACATGTACGATTAATTTTAATGAATCAAGCTGTGTAGAGTTATAAAAATGCTTGCCAGCATTGACATCCGTTAATAATTTTTTACATCATACAGCACATGTAGCCATTTGTAAATGCCACACCATATATTGTTTGTAGCTTGTCTCAAACAAGATGAGATGGAAATCTGTTGAACCTTAGCAACAAACTGATAAGTTTGTACAAGTGAAGTAATGGAGTTTAATGTCCAATTCAAGATTCTGTTACTTATAATGAGGTATTTGGTTCAGAGTGTAAAGGAAACTGGATTGCATACAGAAAACTGACCACCTTTTGCAAAGTGAATTGATAAACCTACTTACACTTGGATTTGCCTGAATGGTATTCAAACCTAGGCTGTGAGAGGCACTTGATCTATAAGCTAGGGCAAAAGACCCCCTGGGTATGTGAGAAATAGTAATGCTGATATACTTATGGTTTAAAGTTTTTAATCCACCATTTTTCAAACATGATTGCAGTGATTCTTGACAGATTCTTTAAGGCTGTAAGTCTTGTCATGTGACCAGTTGCAGTTTGGTTGTGATTGTTCCTTGTTAAAAAATTGTTGTCAAGTGACATCACATATTATATATATTATTTGGCACAACCAATGGCAAAGTAAGTTTTTGACATCAAATTACTAGGAGGAACTCTCATATCCAAGGACAGAATCAAAAGAGATGTGAAATTCATGACAAAATATATTGAACTGAGAAAATGTTTTAATTTTGAAAAAACAGATTCTTGATGTGTTCTATGTTGAATTAATTTTCTTTTTCAGGAGATTGAACAGAAAACTTCAGAGTTGTTGAACAATCTTAAGTCACTATGTGAAACAAGTGAAGATGGAAAAAAGTATTTAACATTAGAATCATTGAAACAAAGAAAAATGGCACCAGCTACTGAAAATTTTTTGTTTAGTTTAGCAGCTTGTGAAGGACTTGTTAAATTATAAATATAAATAAATTCGTGTGTGTGTGTGTGTGTGTGTGGAGAGAGAGAGAGAGAGAGAGAGAGAGAGAGAGAGAGAGAGAGAGAGCTTACTGTCAATTGGACAATTTCCCACTAGTTAATTTCTAGAGAAATATAATTAATTATTCCTGCCTTTTAATATACATGTATTTATCTCCAACCTTGTATAATGAGAGGTGATATATATTTTACATGGATAGCAATAAAAATATGCTTTCTGCACTGATGCCTGAGCCTCTTCAAGCAATTGGTCTAAAGCTTGCACCATAGAGCACCTTTCACCACAGAGGTACAAATCCCACTCTGGCGAATTCTAATATAAGAAACTTTGTCAGTTTGTTTGCTAATTGTTTGCATTTTTCCAGGCACTCCTGTTTCTTCTGCAATCTCAGAACTGGCCACCTCAATACATGACTACGTGAAAGAAACTTGACTGGGGCATAAAAAACTATTACTTCTCTCTTTTCCACTTTAACTCATGTATTTACACAATAATACTGTAATATGCTTTAGTCAGTACATACAAAATTTATTAACTAAATTGATTAGATACAGTATTTTGACCAATCTGGTTTATCTGGCATGGTTTGAAAAATGATAAATACATGTAGATATATTTGATTAAGAAAAAATATATATATTGAATTATCTTGTATAAACATGGCGATTGAAATTTAAAAAAATTGAATATCTTTAGTGAAGTATAACTACTTTATAATAATAACAACGTGATTAAACACAAGTATTGTGTATATCTACTTTAATGGCTGAACCTCGTGTTCTCTCATGACGTCATATATTGATGACGTAGTTGTTACATCACATGATACATACATGTACAATAGAGTTACGTGCCCCTTGACCGTAATACACTACATTCCCCCCTTTCTTAAGATATATAAACCTTCTACCAATATAAATGTCCTATACACGATTTTCAATTTTAACACGCAAACAGAATGAAATAGGAAACTATTAACTGCAAAAATTTGCATAAACTTAAAGTCAAATTGTTAATGTTCAACACTTTCATTGAAATTGAACCTAAACACAAAGGAAAAGAAAAACAACTGTCTTTAAAAACCTTAAAGAAAAAAAACTTCAAAATGTCCTATCCCATGAAAAAGTCATTAAAATGGCTAGGAAGTTTTCTCTCTCTATCTGGTCTTTTCACTGGTGATTCTGGTATTTTCGGTTGTTCGTCGTGCTTTAACCCGTTCTGTATTTCGTCGTTAACATCTATAGTATCACTTTGTTCCGCATGTGTATTGTTTTCGGGATCTATTAATATTTCGGTCGCGGATAAATTGTCACCAAGTTCATTCAGAAATCGTTCGTTATATTTCTTAACATTAGTGTTGTTACGCTTATACATAACACCTTCAGGTGACCTTACAACACAACTGTTGCCTACTTTTTCAACCAATTTAAATGGATCTTTATGAAATGGTGTATCCATCTTATCGCGTCACTGTTGTTTAATAAGCACTTGATCTCCAACTTGTAAATCACTCTCTTTCGCATTGCGTTTACTGTCTATATACACTTTGTTTTTGTGTTTCATTAGCGCGTCACGGTCGCGTACTTCTTCGTCTAAACCTTGATCTTCAAACTGTGGTAATAGTGTTCTAATAGTCCGATTAAACATTAAGTCAGCCGGACATTTGCCTGTAACATTATGAGGCGTTGTGCGATACGCAAAGAGATATGCCCTCAGTTCTCGTTTCCAATCCTTCGATTCCGCCTGAGCAATCCGTATTCGTTTCATTAGTGAGCGGTTTTGTCTCTCTACTACCCCATTAGCAGCTGGATGTAGAGGTGTTGTACATCTATGAAATGTTCCAATATTGTCTAGATAATCATTGAACACTTTTGACCTAAACTGAGGACCATTATCTGAAGTAATTGAAATCGGTAACCAATGTCTCGAAAACATTGTTTCTAATACATCAATCATTTTTTCACTTGAAATATCTTTTGTAATTTCAATTTCATAATAACGACTATAATAATCAATAGCAATAAACACATAGTGGCCAGATGCCAAAGGACCAAGTAAATCTATACTAAGGTGCTGCCATGGACCCAAAGGTAATGGGGTGGGTTTTAATGGTTCAGGCTGGGGCAAGGGGCACGTAACTGACTAATTGACAACCATGACAAGAACTAACATACTTTTCAACATCTTTGTCTAATCCCGGCCACCCTACCTTAGTCCGGAGTCGCCGCTTAGTACCTACTATCCCCAAGTGACCCTTGTGAGCCAATTCTACACATTTACTTCTCAATTGTTGTGGGATAACTAGTCTTGTCCCCCTTAACAAGCAAGACCCTGTCCAACATAACTGGTCTCTTATAGGAAAATAACTAACGCATGACTTTCCCCATCGTGCACTAGACAATAAAGATTTGACCTCCTGAATCTCAGGATCTGACTCTGAGCAACTTTCAACCTCTGACAATTTAATTGCTTTGGGAGTTGCCTCCCTTGAAACAAACCCTATATACTCGTCAGTTTGCTTTATAAACTGTTTAACACTATCATCAGTTTCACTATCTGATTTGATTAACCGTGACAACGGGTCGGCTATATTAGACTTGCCTGGTGAATACATGATCTTATACTTATATGGCATCAACTTAAGCAACCATCTTTCAATGCGAGCATTTGGTCTAGATTTAGGCCCATAAAGAAATTCCAAAGGTTTATGATCTGTAATTAACTCAAATTCCACTCCATAGAGATAAATATGAAATTTCTCGCATGCCCATACAACCGCTAAAGCCTCTTTTTCTGTAGTTGAATATTTTTTCTCACAATCAGTCAACAACCTACTTGCATAACTTATGACCTTGGTTTTACCTTGATACTCCTGCAGTAAAACTGCACCGAGGCCTACATTACTTGCATCAGTGACTAACTGAGTGCGAGTAGCATCTAACCTGAAATAACCTAAAGTATCTGCCTTACTCAAACAATCCTTTAACTTATCAAAAGACTCTTGTCCAACATTTTTACATTTGTAACACTTCTTTTCGCGTGCGGGACATGTCGGGTCTTTCGAGACATGACCTCTCCGGCCACAACTGAAACAAGTCTTAGTTGCCGCTGTGTTCTGTGACGTAATACCCGTCCCCTTACCAGCGCTGAATTTACTTTTAACTTGATATAATTTTCCCGCTTCTGGCGTTGTTTCCGCTAACTCTCCCTGCAACATGTGCTGTTCATTCCTCTCGAAATTTTTCGCTGCTGTCTGTAACTTTTCTAAAGTCAAATTTTCAATGTCTAACAATTTCCTTCTTAATCTTTTTGACACACATTTTTCAAGCACCTGATCACGTAATTCATCATCTAGATTTGGAAAATTACACAAAACTGCTTTTTGTCGAAGTCTTGTGATGTTCTGATCTACAGTTTCACTGGGCGTTTGTACCATTGACCTGAATGCCGCCCTTTCCACCGGTATGTTAACATGTGGCTTGAAATGATCGTTCAAAATGGCGAGTGTGACGTCATAAACAGTGTCAGTTCCTTCTGGTTCACGATCAATATTTGGCAATGAAAAATAAACATCTTGCACATCAACACCTGCTGTATGCAAAAGTAATGCTTTCTTTTGCTCTGGATCGGCTATGCCTTTCCCCGTCACAAAAAGTGTAAATGATCGAACCCAACGGGTCCATCTCGTGCCAATGTTATGCATTTCAATGTTTGGATTAAATGGTTTTAATGTCAAACCTTCTAATTTTACTGGCGATGGTGCCTCCGCTTCATCCCCCATATTTCTGGAATTATCTTTTGATTTTCCTCGTCCCCAAATGAAGTATAACTACTTTATAATAATAACAACGTGATTAAACACAAGTATCGTGTATATCTACTTTAATGGCTGAACCTCGTGTTCTCTCATGACGTCATATATTGATGACATAGTTATTACATCACATGATACATACATGTACAATAGAGTTACGTGCCCCTTGACCGTAATACACTACATTTAGTATGATCGTTCTTGGTTAGTCGTCCAACTTTGAGTTCTATACAAAATGATATCTGGTTTTAAAATTTACACTGTAAAAAGTCCTAATTAATTAATCTGTTGTATTTTGGATCAAATTAACAGTACCAGTAAATTTTTTAGATTTAAAAATAATCTTATTACAGTTTTACATACATAAAGAATTTGATGCAGGTCATAAACTGCACTACAAGTTTCCTATCTGATAAAGTAAATTGAGATTTAAAAATCTATATTGAAGATAAAATGAAGATCTTGTCGTATAATCTAGCCAATAGCTTGTGTTTTGTGATCTAGTCAACATCTTTTGTGATGTGTGATCTTGCCAACATCTTTTGTGATGTGTGATCTTGCCAACATCTTGTGTGATGTGTGATCATGCCAACATCTAGTGCGATGTGTGATCTAGCCAACATCTAGTGCGATGTGTGATCTAGCCAACATCTTTTGTGATGTGTGATCTAGTCAACATCTAGTGTGATGTGTGATCTAGCCAACATCTTGTATAATCTAGCCAATAGCTTGTGTTTTGTGATCTAGTCAACATCTTTTGTGATGTGTGATCTAGCCAATACATGGTGTGATGTGTGTTCTGTGATCTAGCCAAAACCTGGTTTGATGTATGATCTACCCAACATAGGGTGTGATCTGTGATCTTGTCAGCACCTGGTGTGACCTATGATCTTAACTGGTTGTGTTGGATTTTTTAATTTATTTTTATTATATATATATATATTTATATATATATAGTACACCTGTCCAATGAAATGTGAATATAGGCAACTCTTTCAACATTTTCCCATGTAATCTTATCAGTTTTATAATTCATGAAATGACTTTTTAAATATTTTTCTGTTATAAATTCTGAAAAAAATACAATGAAAATAATTAATATATATCAAATAAGTACTTTAAAAGTTACTGAATATTTTTCACTCTTTTTTGGATAGTAATAAAAAATATTTACTTGTAAATATAGGTGACTCTCTATATAAAGCCTAACTCTCTATTAAATCCATTTTCCTCAGTCCCCTGGGTGGTCTCTATACAAAGGTTATACTGTAAATGAAGGATATTTGAACAAGTAATGTTTATCCATAAAAATACTTTTTCTTGAATTTTGAATCTAAACTCTTTCAAAGAACCCAAAACTGTGTTGAAGTAAAAAATAAGCTTTAGACATAGAGCTTTATGTGCCTAAATGCACACTAGAGCATGATAAAAGCTTTATACAATGTCTTTTAATGCCTGAACTCATGCTGGGGCATGATATAAGCTTTATACAATGTCTTTTAATGCCTGAACTCATGCTGGGGCATGATATAAGCTTTATACAATGTCTTTTAATGCCTGAACTCATGCTGGGGCATGATATAAGCTTTATACAATGTCTTTTAATGCCTGAACTCATGCTGGGGCATGATATTAGCTTTATTCAATGACTTTTAATGCCTGAACTCATGCTGGGGCATGATATTAGCTTTATTCAATGACTTTTAATGCCTGAACTCATGCTGGAGCACGATATAAGCTTTATACAATGGCTTTTAATGCCTGAACTCATGCTGGAGCATGCTATAAGATTTATACAATGGCTTTTAATGCCTGAACTCATGATGGAGCATGATATAAGCTTTATACAATGTCTTTTTCATGCCTGAACTCATAATGGAGTATAATATGAGCTTTATACAATGACTTTTAATGCCTGAACTCATGCTGGAGTATGATATGAGCTTTATACAATGTCTTTTAATGCCTGAACTCATGCTGGAGTATGATATGAGCTTTATACAATGGCTTTTAATGCCTGAACTCATGCTGAGGCATGGTATAAGCTTTATACAATGACTTTTAATGCCTGAACTCATGCTGGAGCATGATATAAGCTTTATACAATGACTTTTAAGACAGAAAAAAATTAAAACAAACTTCATACAATATTAATGTACTTAAAGTTATTATCATTTCTTAAATTCTTTTCGTATACAAAATAATCTAACATTGGTAATAATGTACAATAGTATAAAATATAATTAGATAATTATTTATATTGGACATTAGTATTGGTAATGGCCTTGTCATGTGACCAGCATAAAAATGTGATTTCAGGGTATAATAACGATTGCCTTTATTAAAAATCGAATAAAGTCACAAAACATTTGATGATAAGGTTTTACTGGTAAAAATCTATATATTTATATCCTCTGACCTCAAAATGTGGGCACTATTTTATATCCCACTATAAAATCAAATAATTCTGAGGAGACTTTTACTTACTTTAAAAATCATAGACAAACCTTAGAGGCCAAACAATGGAAGTTAAAGTGATTTCATTTAAAGGCTAGTCTATACATGTAAATTTAACTGTAAATTGGAAAGGCTGTTTATTTAATTAAATTTCAATTGTTAAAAGTGACCAGGCAAGAAAATAAAACTCTAGTAAAGCTTTAATTGAATATAATTAATTACGTTTGCACTGAATGTCATAAAACAAAATAAAATTAAGTGTGTGTGTGTGCGTGTGTGTGTGTGTGTGTGTGTGAATTGGAATAAAATTGAAACCGAACATTAACTCACATAAAATGTTTAGTATGTTATTAATGAAATGTGATTGTAATTAGGGAACTCCTATTCGTAAATGATTTTAATGATTTTTTATTGTATACAGATGAAAGTATAATGCACATAAAATATGTACATATTAACTGTCAAACCAATACAATGACCTGCTTAAAAGAAAGAAAAGAAAAAAATTTTAAGGACAATTCAACTTAGATTCATGTCTAAATTTTATTTTAAAAAAAAATATGTGGCAAGAGGGAAGATTTTGTTATTTATTTGGTATACACTGGCCAATTTGATTAAGACAAAAATTATGAAATTTTAAGGAAGAGAAAACAAAACTAAGTTAGTAAATGTCAGTAATTTTTAAGGTACCCTGGTTTACACCACCACCCAAAGAACTGACAGTCTTCATATTAGTGACAAAATATATACAGAAGTCCAAACATAATTTCTTTACTCTTAATGATACTTCTCAAGATATGCAAGATATACTCAAATTATTGATTTATGACATTTTTGTATGTAAACTGCATATACTGCAAGTAAAAACTGAAAAAATAAAAATAAACAATTAATATATAAAGTACCAAAAAAAAAAAAAAAACAAAAAAAAAAAAACAAAAACAAAAACAAAAACAAAAAAAGACCCTGTTTTTATAAGAAATAGAGCTCAGACTTATTCACTATCTTTTCCAAACATTATATTGTATGCAATACCATTTTTATGCTTTCCTGAGTAACATTTGTCTGTCTCAAACTGTAAGACTATCAGAAAATTTGTAAGAAATCAATTATTTTGTGTCAGGTAAATGATGGCATAGTGTCAAGAGGACCAATGGGCCTTATACGCTCACCTGATAAATTGTGTCTTAAATGCTTTAATTTCAAAATGAAAATGTTTGTATTATAAAGGTTTTTTACACAAAATCATAAAATTACAGAATTCTTTTACAAAAATTCAAAAATAGCCAATAACATCAAAGTTCTCCAAACAAGAATTATTCTGTGGCAACAATTTATTGTTTAAACTAAAATAGTATTCATGATAATCATCAAAGAATGCGATTCACGAAAAAAATTATATTTCAACTCTTACATGAAATACATGTATAATATAGTTCTACAAAATTGCTGGATTTTATCATGTTGATCATTTTTGCAATTTATTGTTATCATCTGTGTATAATAGTTTATAAGAAAATGGTCAGAAACGGCAAAATCTGTGAAAAAATTAGTATTTTAGAGGCAACAACTCTAACATGGATTGATACATTGATACAAAACTTGCTACCTTGTTAGATGTGGTCATGCTGAACATTTTTGCAATTTATTGTTAATATTTATCTCTTAGAGTTTTCAAGAAAATGGTCAAAAACAGCAAAATTTGCAAAAAATTAGTATTGCAGGGGCAACAACTCTTACATGGATTATGATATTATCATCAAACTTACTCTCTTGTAAGATTTTGTCATGTTGATAATTTTTGCAATTTATTGTTATTATCCATCTCATATTTTTCAAGAAAATGATCCAAAAACAATGAAATAAAGACACTAAACTTGCTACATTGTAAGATGTTTTTGTGCTGAACATTTCAATAATTTTTTGTTAATATCCATCTATAAAAGTTTTCAAGAAAATGGTCAAAAACAGCAAAATTTGAAAAAAAAAAAAAGAAAAGAATCATTATTACAAGGGCATTAACTCTTGTATGGATTAACATTTAGATACGAAACTTGCTACATTGGTAGATTCTGTTGTACTGAACATTTTTGCAAATTATTGTTAATATCCATTTGTAAATAGTTTTCAAGAAATTAGTCAAAAACAGCAAAATTTCTGAAAAAAATCAATATTTCAGGGGCAACAACTCTTATATGGATTAACATATAGATACAAAAACTTGCTACTTTGTTAGATTCTGTTGTGCTGAACATTTTTGCATTTTATTGTTAATATCCATCTATTCTGCCCAGTGGTTTTGGAGGAGAAGTTGAAAATGTGTGTTAATGACAATCATATGCACACACGCAAGCACACACACACATACACACACACACACACACACACACACACACACACACACACATCACACGCCATGCCATGCCATACGCTCACCTGACAAAAAAAACCTGTTTGTGTGTGCACTGTATGATAAAACCTGTCTAATAGCAACCACCAGAAAAAAATTGTTAAATAATCAGCCCTTTTAGATAAATCTTGCTGTCCGTTGCAATGAGTGTAATTATCTTTTGAAAAAAGTTACCACTAACTGGCACAGCATGTAGATCATCTATTTGTTCAGTTTGCCTTTCAAGCAAGTAAATGAAGTAAAAACTGCACTAGACTTTGTATGTAAACAAAATAATTTATTCTCAACTGAATATGTGACAAATGGAATTTCATACATGTACAATATATGCTCCTTCTATGACAATAAAATGCTATATAAGAAAATTTTAGTATACATGGAATATGTGTTAAATTGCCATAGTCAATACTTTTATGAACAAACAGAAACTCTGGACATCAGCTACATGTAATATTTCTCCAATTATTGCTTCATTCAAAGGTAGAACTAACTGCTGTATGTATGTTAATTAATACAGTGCATGTGTACCCATTATCCTTATAGGTAAATTAGTGCAAAAGTAATATAGTTTTCTACAGCTTCAAAACAAAGCAACAAATTTCAATGTACATGCACTCGTAACAATATATAATGCGTAGATATAACTGCAGTTTTGTACCATACTCATCTTGTACACAAACTCATACAAGATGTTGGCTAGATCACACATCACACTAGATGTTGGCAAGATCACACATCAAAAAAGATGTTGGCTAGATCACACATCGCACTAGATGTTGGCACAATCACACATCACACAAGATGTTGGCAAGATCACACAACACAAAAGATGTTGACTAGATCACAAAACACAAGCTATTGGCTAGATTATAGAAGATGTTGGCTAGATCACACATCACACTAGATGTTGGCAAGATCACACATCATAAAAGATGTTGACTAGATCACACTAGATGTTGGCATGATCACAAATCACACAAGAGGTTGGCAAGATCAAACATCACAAAAGATGTTGACTAGATCACAAAACACAAGCTATTGGCTAGTAATACAAGATGTTGGCTAGATCACACATCACACTAGATGTTGACTAGATCACACATCACAAAAGATGTTGGCTAGATCACACATCGCACTAGATGTTGGCTAGATCACACATCGCACTAGATGTTGGCATGATCACACATCACACAAGATGTTGGCAAGATCACACATCACAAAAGATGTTGGCAAGATCACACATCACAAAAGATGTTGACTAGATCACAAAACACAAGCTATTGGCTAGATTATACAAGATGTTGGCTAGATCACACATCACACTAGATGTTGGCAAGATCACACATCAAAAAAGATGTTGGCTAGATCACACATCGCACTAGATGTTGGCACGATCACACATCACACAAGATGTTGGCAAGATCACACATCACAAAAGATGTTGACTAGATCACAAAACACAAGCTATTGGCTAGATTATAGAAGATGTTGGCTAGATCACACATCACACTAGATGTTGGCAAGATCACACATCATAAAAGATGTTGACTAGATCACACTAGATGTTGGCATGATCACAAATCACACAAGAGGTTGGCAAGATCAAACATCACAAAAGATGTTGACTAGATCACAAAACACAAGCTATTGGCTAGATTATAGAAGATGTTGGCTAGATCACACATCACACTAGATGTGTGCAATATCACACATCACAAAAGATGTTGGCTAGATCACACATCGCACTAGATGTTGGCTTGATCACACATCACAATAAATGTTGGCAAGATCACACACCAAACCAGATGTTGACTAGTTCACAAAACACATGCAATTGGCTAGATTATACAATATGTTGGCTAGATCACACATCACACTAGATGTTGGTAAGATCACAGGTCACACCAGTTGTTGACTAGATCACAAAACACAAGCTATTGGCTAGATTATACAAGATGTTGGCTGGATCACACATCACACCAGATGTTGACTAGATCACAAAACACAAGCTATTGGCTAGATTATACAAGATTTTGGACTTAATCACACATCACACAAGATGTTGGCTAGATCAGATAAAGTTGGGTGCAGCAGGTATGATGATATTACTTAGTTTGTTGGTAAGACTTATTACACAAGCTGTTTGCCAGATTGATAATTACTTTAGATGTCAGCTAGATTATATACATCACATTAAATATTGACTAAATAGTAGTAATTAATTAATACATGTAAAATGTAATTACAAATATATATCAACCTGTAAACATCAACTGAGAAATATCAGCTATGTATTGTAAACTTTAAAACAAAACAAGATGTTAATTGTAAAGGCGTCCCTTTATAAAGTCAACCTCTTAAATAACCCTTTTCTGTTTATTTTGTGATAGTTGATCTTCATATACAGTGTTTACTGTTCACAAGTTCGTCCAATTAAATCGATCCTTATATGTTGCACACAATCGTCCTTCAATCAAATTAACTCTCTCTCTCTCTCTTTCTGTCACACACACACACACACACACACACACACACACACAGTCGTTTTCTACGTAAGATTTATTTAGTCTCATTTACAATCTGCAGCATGAAGATAAGATTTATTTACATGTTCTTTATCTTTAAGTCCAAAATTTACTGATGGTTGAACTCGAATATCGATATACAAAGAAAAATATTTACAGCCGTTTTCAATTAAGAGTTATCTATATGTGGTACTCAAACAGTCATATTTTATTAAGACTAGGAGATCGAAACTGCGTTGAAGTCATAATGAAAATAACTTGTGTTCAAATTCGTTTCACTCAAACGAACATAAAACATTTACATAATGATCAGAAACACTGCATTATGGGTGGTGCAAGTAACTCTTAAAGCGCAACCATCTACAGCTTTATGTAAATATAATATCTACAATATAATTTGCAGAAAAATCAAACACCCGCGACAAATATCACGCAAATCAAAAAGTATTTATAGAAATCATTCTAAATCCTGTGTTATTTACCTACAAAATAAAATATAAAAAAATATTATAATCATCATCACTATGTCTTTTATTTCACTAATTATAATCATCACTATTATTATTTTAACCATCGCTACCATCGCTCTTATTATCATTTTATTTTATTTTATTTTATTTTATTTTATTTTATTTTATTTTTATTTTATTTCATTTCATTTCATTTTATTTTTTGATTGATTGATTTATTTATTTATTTTATTATTTATTTAAAAAAACAAACAAAAACAACCTGCGCCTTGAGAAGTTATTAGTCGAATGACAAAACCTCATGTAACTACTCACATCAACTATTCTCACTCATGCGCAACCCGTGAGCATTTTTTTCACGAGGAAAAACAAGTGTCATCTATTATGTACATTTATGGCTTCCCAAAGATGCCATAATTCGCTTATCTGTTAAATAAATTGATTATGTATGGAATAGCACACATGATAAAGATCAAGAAAAGAGGTGGTGGTAACATGTCAAAATTATGTCAATACGTTTTTCCACGTCTAAACACCATACTCCGGTTTCCTCTGATATCCTTGATATGGCGGCCCGCCTCGATAAAATATAAGAAAGATATTTTCAGCTGAAAACATGAACTGGTTTATAGCAAATGCAACGAAGAACACGAACCCAAAAAGAGACAAGCGAGACAAAAACGGAACATATTGCGAAAAAGGATTATAAAACTCCGAATACGATTCTGATAAGCATACATGTACGTAAGTTAAAGGTTTCGAAAAGTAACGATTATTTGAAATCTGTTGTAGATGCATTTAATATATAAACTATCGAGAGTTCTGGCGAGTACTTTTTGCAAAGATAAAATAAAATATGAAATTTTGAAACTTTAAAATTGACTTCAGATAGATGGAGTGTTATCTAAACACTTTTTAACGAGTTTATTTACAGATAAAGTTTATTTCCCTACTTTAACGTCGGCAATACACGCTGCTAGATCACGCCATCAATATGTAACCCAATGATAAATAACATCTTCAAATTATATATACTTCAAACGTATTGCTGATAATTTACACACATATTAACAGCATGTCCATGATATATATATAGAATACTATATGAATAATTGAGTTTTTACAAACGAGCTGATTTATTACTTTTGTTAATATTGCTCTAGCGGACGTTTTTGCCTTTTTCGCTTTTTATAGGTGGAGGGAGAGAAGTAGTACAAAACGAATATTGAAATTACATATTCTAAGCGTTTACCAAAATATTTTTTGAAAGCGAAGAGGGGTAAACGCAAAAATGTGCACTGATAACGCCACATTTCTGTCGCGATTAAGCGACGGCGAAAAATTATTGCATGTATTACTGTCGTTTATCTTCTTTCTCTTCGGTTCAGAAGAGTTCGGTTACTGATCGGCTTTTCTTATTTGAAAAGTTGTGGTGACTGCACTGACCTCATTTTAATAAATAAAACATTAAGAGAGAAAAATCACTTTCAGTGTTATAATCGATTACAATTTCTTAAAGTCTGGTCCGGCTTATCTTGACTAGAAAGTAAAATCTAACTTCCTTAATCCATCAATCAATCTGGCGGGAAATTAGTCCCATCAGATAAGTGTGTCTCATTTTCAGTAACTATGACTATACGTAGTTAGCTAAGAGCAGTAGCTAACTATATGTATCTCATTATCTGGCCATATATGAATCGTCAAGTTACCTAAAACTTGATCTGTAATAGCTGGTGATATGTCGATATGAAATAATCATGACTGAGAGTTAAAAGTTGGTGAACGCATCGATTCCCGGTCAGTCTCGCCATAAATCTACTGCCACTTAATCAGAGCTAGTCTCGTCATACATGCATACACTGCGACTTTACTTATAGCTGGTAACGTGTCGATATAATTAAAATAAACATAACTGAGTGCTAAAGTCAGTTAATCCATCATCCCGTGGCCAATCTCGCCATTAATGTGACTTCATCAATCCCTCAAATCGAACATATTTCGTCATAAACCTACTCAAACTGCACCAGTTTTTATAATAATGTCATCCTTGTCAAACACACAACTAATTCATTTACAGCTGGTAATGTGTCGATATGGGCTACTTTGAATTTTTATAAAATAAAACATTTAAAAGTAGCACATGACATGTCTGAAATAAACATAACCGAGCGTTAATTTTTTTTGCCATCAACTCACGGCCAATCTCGCCGTACATCTACTGCTACTTCACCTAAAGATGGTGAAATGTCAATATAAGTAATATAATCTTAATGGGAACGTTAAACTCCATAAATCACTCCACCAAGCCAATATCGCCGTTAATCTAATCCCGGTAACTAAAACTAAGATCAATGACCTAACTGCGTTATAAGTAGCTGATTTGGTAGTTTCTGTACTAGAAAACTCCCGTTGATTTGGAATGTACAGAATACACATTTTAACCTATATATCTTAGTGACTAAATTAGAGATAAGTTACTCTAGTAAACCCGGTTAAGTGTAACTACTTATCATTCTTATTTTTTGCATCATTTGTCAGCGAAAAAAAATATGCATCACTTATCTGAAAAATCATTGACATACTAACATTTTTACATATTTTGCCTCTATAGTTACTGCTATTCGAGCTATATAAAACACAAGTCATAAAAATCCAGAAA
Organism: Tegillarca granosa; assembly: GCA_029721355.1. Classification (NCBI taxonomy): domain Eukaryota; kingdom Metazoa; phylum Mollusca; class Bivalvia; order Arcoida; family Arcidae; genus Tegillarca; species Tegillarca granosa. The sequence continues at coordinate 10,986,330 of CM056605.1, read as the reverse complement.
TAACTAAAGGATGTATTAATGATATCAAATACTTAAATTAAGATTCAGTTGCTATCGGAAGCTCATTAATGAGTTATTACTATAATATGAAAACATGAGATCTGAAACGTGTTGTAGATAAGACTTCACATAAATCAACAATGTCAAGGTCAAACTAGTGTCAAGGTCATCCTTCTGAACTTACTTATATGCCATAAGCCAAGGTCGAGCTAGTGTCAATGCCGCCAATCGCCTATAGTTGAATTTGCAGTGTGGTATTTATAACAGTAACAAATTCAGGGTTTAAATAAATGAAGGAACAAATGTAGTGAAATACTAGTATTCTAAGGAGTCTTGTACGCTCCTTCAGAAAAATTATATATATTTTCAATTTCTCCAATTATTGATAACGGGTGATGTCCAACATTTCTATTAAAGAGAGAATATATAAGTTCCTGTTTTACAATCAAAATTTAAAATAAAAGAAATTTTAAATGAAAAAAAACATGTACTGTTAACAGCCAACATGCAGTATTAAAGACCACTGTTAAGAGCCAAAAGTAATAAAGACCGCTGTCCAGGACCAGCAGGTGCTCTTGTAATAAACCAATGAACCAAGAACAAGACAAAATACAAGTCGGTGACCAAACAAGCAAATAATAACAACTCAAAACACATTATAACCCTACTTTGCACGGACACTTGAGTAAATGTCTAGTGGTGTGGTTATAAAATACTATACTGATGGAGGACCCTAAATCGTCCCAATTATTTTAATACGGGTTCATAAGAATTTTTCTTTAATTAAATCAGGTAAGTTTGAAATTCGGATGCTTGTTGTATAAAAAAAATGTTAAGCTGTGTCATAAAATTATGGAAAATTCAGTTAAAAAATAATTTTTGAAACTTTTTTGGCTAAAAGACTTCAAACTACTGTTAAGTTTCTGCTGAGTTAAGTTTAGTGGTTAGTGAAATAATCCATCGCAACTTGGGGCCCGGGCCGAAGCCCACCCCTACCCAACCTCGCCCCCATAAATCCGCTACTACTAGTATATATCGACTTACACTTCCTTATCACTTATATTTTGAAAAATACATGTAAATGTTTAAAACACTCTTGCCAAATGATTCTACAAAAATACCGAAAACGACATGTCTTCAAAGCTTAAATATTTCAGGCGGAATAAAAATCTGGATTTTTCTTCTACCATACTCATGAATGTTGGTTGGATCCATCAATCACTCATTTCAGAGTGTTGAGTGACATATTGGCTAGTTCGCGTCACCAGTTTTCATCGTCCAAAAACAAACCTAATTTAACGCAATCGTGTGGACCTGTGGTGTTTTAGTGTGTCATTTTTTTCAAGTGTTCAATGGTTAACTAACTATTCGCGGCTATTCCAAAAAAAAAAAAAAAAAAAAAATAGATAACTAAATAAAATAAAATAAAATAAAATAAAATAAACAAATAAATAATTAAAATAATAAAAATTAAAAAAAAAAAAAAAGACTCAAATGAATTTTCAATATGCGTTGTCATATGCGATTTTTTGAACTCGATCATTCAATACATTAAAAAATTGTATATGAATATCATAATATACCATTTTTTTTTTAAATTTTAAGTGGTTTTTATTACAAGGAGTATTTGCTGGCTCTGAACAGTGATTTTTTTTTTACTGTTGGCTCTGGACAGCGATCTTTATTACTGTTGGTTATGGACAGTCATTTTACAAGGGGCAACTGCTGGTTCTGGACAGTGGACTTTATTACTGTTTACTCTTTTATTACTGTTGGCCCTCGACAGGGGTCATTGTTACTGATGGCTCTGAACAGTGGTATTTATTACAAGGGGTACCTGCTTTCTCTGGACAGTGGTCTTATTCATGAGAAACATCTGTTGACTCTTGTCAGTGGCTTTGATAACAAGACGCACATGCTAGCTCTGTACAGTGGTCTTTATTCCAAGGGGTGTCTGCTAGCTGTGGATAGCGGTCTTGATTACAAGAGACATCTGTTGGCTCTTGTCAGTGGTCTTGATAACAAGAAGCACCCGTTAGCTCTGGACAGTGTTCTTGATTACAAGGGTCATTTGCTGGCTCTCGACTGTGATCTTGAATGCAAGGGGACATTTGCTGGCTTCGGACAGTGGATTTAGCAAGGCATCTGCTAATTTTAAACAGTATTCTTGAATATGAGGGGCATCGCTGGTTGTTGACAGTGGTCTTAAATACAGGGGATATCTGCTTGCTGTGGACAATGGTATTGATTACAAGGGACATCTGCTGGTTCTGGAGAGTGGCCTTAATTACAAGGGACATCTGCTGGCTCTGAGATTGGCCTTAATTAAAAGGCATATCTGCTGGCTCTGGAGAGTGGTCTTTATTACGGGTGACATCTGCTGGCTGTAGACAATGGTCTTTATTACAAGGGACATCTGCTGACTCTGAGAGTGGCCTTAATTTCAAGGGACATCTGCTGACTCTGAGAGTGGCCTTAATTTCAAGGGACATCTGCTGGCTCTGAGAGGCCTTAATTACAAGGGACATCTGCTGGCTGTAGACAGTGGTCTTTATTACAAGGACATCTGCTGGCTGTAGACAATGGTCTTTATTACAAGGGACATCTGCTGGCTGTAGACAATGGTCTTTATTACAAGGGACATCTGCTAGTTGAAAGTGATTTAATATTCATAGACTTCCATGGTAGAGGAAAAAATATTTTTCAACAAAACAAACCTTTCAAGTCACCGGTTATATAGCCTATGTTTCTGCTTGCAATTAAAAGAGATAACACTCGGATATCACAGGTTCTTGTTGACATGCAGAATTTTGTATTATTTATTATATATTATGATAAATAACATATCGTAGGAGGGATACTTCTATAAATGTGGAATTTTCAGTGATTTTTGAATATATTTCGACGACAGCATTGAGAAATAATACAAAAAATATTTATTTATCATAATATACAATAAATAATACAAAATCCCGTCAACAAGTACCTGTGTCGGATACCATAATAAAGGCATGTGGGCTTCTTTTGAGTTTGATCTTAAAGTCTATTGAAAAAGATTATTTGCCATGATAGTTTTGGTATCTTACACAATGATGATTTGAATGATTCTGATTCGTAATTATCGGCTACCTATAAGTTCATTCCTAAACATTTCCTTATGAAAACTTGAACAAACTTGACCTATATGTTATTAACATTAATAAGTGATTTATACAATTTACATTCTTCTTGCGTCATTTCTACCATTCAACCATTCATAAAGCACCGACATTTTAAAAAAAAACGTGTTTACGGTGGCTTATTTCTGACATCGACATAATTTTAGTCGAAATAAAATTATTTCAACATGTTGACAAGTCAAGATATTATCATGACAAGTTGTGGTACCAAAATAAAAAGTTGAGATCTCAGATACGTATATAACGCGACATGCCGTGATACTTACGTTCTATAAGTTATGGTGGCTTATTTCTGACATCGACATAATTTTAGTCGACATAAAATTATCTCGACATGTCGACTTATTATCTTGGCAAGTCGAGATATTATCATGGAAAGTTGTGATACCAAAATGACAAGTTGAGATAAGTAACATGACATGCCGCGATACTTATGTGGACCAGTCGTGATAAGTTATCTCGACTTTTTTTTATCACGGCAAGTCGTGTTACTTATCTCAACTTTTTATTTTGGTATCACAACTTTCCATGATAATATCTTGACTTGTCAAGATATTAAGTCGACATGTTGAGATAATTTTATGTCGACTAAAATTATGTCGATGTCAGAAATAAGCCACCATAATAAGTTACAAAAAATAAGTCGCGATATCAAGATAATTATCACGACTCGTCAACACGAGTATCTCGACATGGCGCCGTTATCCATCTCGACTTTTTCATTTGATACCACAACTTTCCATGATATTATCTCGACTTGTCAAGATATTTAGTCGACATGTCGAGATAATTTTATGTCGACTAAAATTATGTCGATGTCAGAAATAAGCCACCATAGATGTCAAAAATAAGCCACCATAGATTTAATAATTTCGACAAAAGTGCAGATTTTGAAACCCTTTATTTATGTTAATACTGGCCGATCAAAATCATTTTGCCATAAATTTCGAAATGTGATATAGAAACCGATTTATATTTACTCAGTGTATCACTTCTTTGACAATTTGACCTTTTATATAAGAAAAGAAGAACCAGAGACATATATATACACATTTGTTATATATGTCTCTGCAAGAACGTATAATATATAAAATACTTTATCATCATCCGAGATTTGTTAGCGACTTCATCAACTTGACATTGTTTTAAAGTCTTGTCACACACACGTACACACACAAATGACGCCAAATCCCCATTATATACAATTTATTACAGATTTGCCATTGAATGTAATGCTGCCGACATCACAATAATTTTTTATTGATTATTTTTTGCACATCAAGAGTGATTTCCCTTTTTCAGGTTGATGGAGTTATTTTGACCAATGGAAATCGTCGTCTCTCTCATTTTCCGATCAGATTCGCCATATTGCTCTTCCATACACCACACCCTGGCCAGGCTCCTTATCAGGTCGGTGGACTCTCTTAGGGTCAAAGTAGACCCTAGTAGCAGCCCATTACCTCCAGAAATAATAAATGGAATTGGAAAATATAGTTGCAAACACCGTATATTTAAAAGCACGAGAAGGTATGCTAATAAGTCATAGAAAATTGAGTTCATGTCAAAATGATTTCATCTGTCAGTGACAAATGAATGAAAAGTGAAAATGTTTTTCATTGTATTAATTAAATCGTGAATTTAAGTAATGATTTGGTTTAGCCATGTCATTTGGGGGTGTATTATGTCGATATTTCAATAGTAGTTGTAGAATTTTCTAATTTATGCCACATGCTGGTAACGATCTGTCAAACGCCAAGAAGATGAAGATGCTAAAATCTCATTGACAGACCCCATGATGTATCAGACTGATGCATGTACCAAATGTGAAATTGATGACATTAAAACCATTTGATTTGAAATGGTTTTGTTTAAATCTTAAAAAGAACGATATTATTTTGACTTTCTATGCTTGAAGGCCATCTAAATGAGGTCATGACCTATTTCCTCATGCAGGCTGTTATTATGACTGTCATAAATTTGCAGGTGTCCGATTTTGTTGTTTATTTATTGCTGGACATGTATTTGATTTGCTCCAGACTTATATAAAGACAGTCCATAATACTTGTACCTGATGACCCCAGTTTGTAAAAATCACTTGCATTTTGATTTTTGATTACTTGATACTTGTGACAGAAAATTAACAAATGATATTGGACTTGTCACAGGAAAAAAAATTATATTGGTTATACTTTAATTTTGTCAGTTACAGACCATAATAGAGCTTATAACACCCAGTTGGTTTATTTGCCTCTTGATAGAAATTATTTATATATGTACCACATAATTAACTGAGTTTTGACAGGGATGGGATTTCTTAATTTTGAGGAAGGGAAATTATTGCAAATGTTTGAGGTCTTGGTATGGTTCAGAGATGGACAGATTTGGTTGTTTTAGTATCTAGCTTTGATACTGGTTAGGGATAAATCTATTACAAAATAAAGTAAAAATTTGTCAACATCTGAAGTACAATAGGTTTTAGTCTGAGGTTTATTTCTGAATCTCTTTCTGGGATGACAGTTAAACAATTTATTGATACAGTATAACCTTTTACATATGTAACATAGCAACAACTTCTATATGGAAATTATTTGTCTAAATAGCTAAGTGTTTGAAATACCCTTTTCTTCATATTTTAACCAGTGAAGAACATTTATATAAAACTACATGCCTATAATGTCCACCTCTACAATAGCTCTGTAGAGTTCTTGTTTTGTGTGCTGGTCTGTCCAAGACTTTCTTTTGCCAAGCACTCAGCATTTAGAAATGAAGGTTATGGTTAATCAGAGGTGAACTTAAAAACATATGTCTCATGTCACAGCAGGTGTGGCAGACAAAGAACCCTCCCTGCACATTGCCCTAAGCGCACTGCAAATATTCTGCCACTTCACCAATAACTGGTGGAGTCTTGACATAAGTGAAATAATCTTGACTGGGACATAACACACCATTGAATCAAATCAACCTATAAAGTCCATATTCCATAAGTCATGTGGATGGCCTTTATATTCAGGTTTTGCTGTATATCAGGTAATTAAATTCTTGATTGCTGAGTTGAGTGTGGTCCATGTTCAGCATTTTTGTGTATACCAGGTAATTAGTTTCTAAATTGCTGAGTTGAATGTGGTCTATGTTCAGCATCTTTGTGTATACTGGGTAATTAGTTTCTGAATTGCTGAGTTGAGTTGAGTAATGGTGTTTAACATCCCAGTCAAGAATATTTCACTTATACTGAGATGTCGCCAACTATAGGCGAAAGTGCAGAAATTTTACCTGTGCATTGCGCTGATGGCATTATACAACAAAGTTCTTTATCATGCCATGCCTGCCATGACACAGGACCTCGTTTATTTTAAGTTCCCATGCAAAAGAACAGTGACTTTAATTTTGTAATGCTGAGTGCTTGGCGAAAGAACAATCACTATCCACTTTTAATTCTTGGGTCAGACCCGGTCGGGGTTCAAACCCACACCCTATAACTTACGGAGCGAGCACTCTACAAACTGAGCTACCACAGTGGTTTTAATTGCTGAGTTGAGTGTGGTCCCTGTTCAGCATTTTTGTGTGTACCTGGTAATTAAATTCTTAATTGCTGAGTTGAGTGTGGTCCCTGTTCAGCATTTTTGTGTGTACCTGGTAATTAAATTCTTAATTGCTGAGTTGAGTGTGGTCCCTTTTCAGCATTTTTGTGTGTACCTGGTAATTAGTTTCTGAATTGCTGAGTTGAGTGTGGTCCCTGTTCAGCATTTTTGTGTGTACCTGGTAATTAGTTTCTGAATTGCTGAGTTGAGTGTGGTCCCTGTTCAGCATTTTTGTGTGTACCTGGTAATTAGTTTCTGAATTGCTGAGTTGAGTGTGGTCCCTGTCAGGCATCTTTGTGTGTACCTGTAATGTGGCTTTAGTTTAGCAATTCTGTGGGTACTGGGTAATTAGTTCCTTAATAAGCTGCATTAGGTGTGGCCCTGATTTACCATTTCTGTGGGTACAAAGTAATTAGTTCCTTTATAAGCTGTTTTGTGTGTGGCAATGTAAAATGTCAGATAAACCATTTCTGGTTGAAATGGAAATATAGCAAATTTACTTTCTTGCAAAAGAAAGTTGGTGAAAAAGTAAACATAATCACCAAAGGTGAACAAACTTTAAAGTTTATGTTATATAGAATACGCCTTTATGTACTTATTTATTTAATTTGTACATAATTATTTATATGTCATGTGTTACATAATGTGTGCCAAAGTATAATGTATTTTACTCTGCCAAATTCAGCTGTCATTAGACTTGTATCTAATAGATGCATACTTGGAGAGGGCAATGACCTCACAAGTCAGTGAATCTAATTCCAGCACATAGACATAACAGATAAACCATACTAAAGTAGTATGGTATGATATTACTAAAGCTTCCATTTGACCTAATCCTAATCCAATCCAATCATTTGACCCGTGAGACTATGTTTTTTTTTGACTTTCAGGAAGATATTATAAATTCAGGTACCACACCTTGATTTGACTTCTTGGGATTTCTGGTAAGATCTAGTACCACATCTCAGATGAACTGCTCACAATATGGCTCCATTAGATGTATAAAAATCTTAAATTAATTTTACAAAATATAACAGGTCTGACTGAGGTCTTAGGGTTTGAGCTGTTTCTCTGACGGACTGTCCTAAATTTTGAACCTGAGTCCCTGACTATGAAATCTTTTCCTTACTCACAATGTTGCCTTTGCTAAGTTATACTTGATTGTATTAAATTGCTCTTGGTCTATTTAACTTGTACCAGGAAAATATCACTATCCAGTCAAAGTGCTAAAATTTAAGTAGTGCTCAATAGTGTTGCAACATCGGTTAAAAATCATAATCGATCATCGGTTGGAATCGGTTGGTGCTTCTGATGCGATTTTACCGATTATAATCGGTTGGGTTTTATTTTTTTTTAATGTTATTCTTTTTGAATTAAAAAGGTATTAAATGAGTGGATTTTTTTTGTGTTCTCTTTATTATTAAGATGAAGATATACACTCTACATATACACAAACTCTAGCACTAAGTATTCATCACTGAACTAGCACATTTTTATTTACTCTTGCTTACTGTATATGCACCCATTGGTTCTAAGTAATCTTTTTACTTCGTAACATAAAATATATGTATTTGGTCGGCTCACTACAGTTCATCATGGCGCCAGCGCTTTGTAATACACGAATAGAAACGGCGTAACACGGATTCCGGAAATTTAAATGATGAGCGATTATAAGAAAACATAATCGATAATCGCAATCGGGAGGCTTCAACACGCCGCTAATCGATTCTTTCCGATAATTGTTTCATCACTAGTGCTCAAGCACTGGTACTCTTGGTATCATTAGACTTTGGCTATTTTCAGGGCTGGCAATTTGATTAAATTGAGGCCAAAAAACGGGAGGGCTGGCAATTTGATTAAATTGAGGCCAAAATACGGGAACCTTTTTCCCTAAATATTTTTGTAAGCTCTCGGATCACGGTCGAATCTGACTGCATAGAGTAAACACCTGAACAGCAAGAAAACTGATGCACTTTCTCACCCTTGGAATAGGGATTGAAACCTAGGCGATGAGAGTTAGATTTATGTGTACCAGCTAGTGATGTCCAATTGGACAAAAATTAATAATCGATAATCGGAGAGGCATAATCAATTAATAATCAGAATTACTTAGTAATTGTACATAAGTATTCAGTAACAAATAAAGCTGAATATAAATACTTTTATTTTGAAAGCCAAGTGTTCTTGCTTATTAATTGTAAGTTAAAAGCCAGATAGCTTCTTGCCCTGACAGAGTGACAGTGGCCAAAGCATCTCATTAGGTGTAAAATGTGTCTGGATACGGATAATTACTTTCTTAATTGCTAAGTTGAGTGTGGTGGATAATCGTGACATCAGTAGTACCAGCACTTTAGCATGTTTAACCATCAAGCTGCTGTCAATGCTACAAACTTGATACAACAACTTTAAATTAATATCTGAAGTAAAATCATTTGGTTAGTGATGTTTTGACATTATAAAGGCATTTTGGGAGTGACCTTTATAGAGAGATGAAAAAAGAAGTGGTGTTTGGACAATAAGGGATGTGGCATAGTAAATGAGGAACGTTTAAGATTCATAGAAAGGTTTTTCTGTACTAGTCATCCATTTGTCATAGTGCTAGCATGTAACTTAATATGTTATATCTTATATTTTAGGTGGAGGTGGAAAGCGCAAAGGCAAAAGTAAGAAATGGAAACAGATCCTTAAATTTCCTCATATATCACAGTGTTTGGACATAAAAAATCAGTTATGTAAGTATACATTCATTGTAAGTCATCATTATGAGGTACATAGAATCTTTATTCTTCATTCCTTCACTGAGACTGTTTGCTCATTTTATTGACAGATTGCTGAAGGTTGATGGTTTTCTCTGACACTGTAGTTGCCTACATCATCCTGAATGAACCATCTAGATATGAGCGAAAAAGACCTAGATGTGGGATAAAATTCCATTACAAATGTTGGAGTTTGTTGTCAAACATTCAAAATTATGTGGAAATTTTATCCATTCTGAATCTTACTTTTCAATGTTTTATATAAGAAACACTTTTAAGAAAATTTACAAAAATATATGATGAAGGAATGATCAAATACCAAACTTTAAACTTTTTTTGGACTACTGTGTGTGTCTGTGTGAGCTATGTTAATTTCTACCAATAATTGTGTATTTTTTGGCATGTATATTCCTGTTTGTAAAAAAAGACAGAGAAGTTTATTTAACACCCAAGACCTGCAAACCAGTCAGGTGTCAAATTTTTTGATTGACAATTTTTGATACACAAATGGCATGGCAAGATGTGCAGACAAGGAACGCAGTTCTGTTTGAAAAAATTGAGAACTTGTATTCTGGGCTTAATTATACATAATTAATCATATTTAATCATAAATTAAGTCATAATTGGTCAATCTGTGAATATGACATTTATAAATGTTTAATCTGTTTTTATGGTACATGCAATTACTTCTTATTATGCTTTGTGCAAATTGGTCTTGTTTGTCTGCTTCCATGGTGCTGTGAAAAAAAATGTTTCAAATTTTCAAAATGGTAATTTGTTTTATCAATCAACCACAGTCTTGATTTATCAAGACAGAGCTAAGCTTAACCAAATTCTTTATAAAAATTAATACATGTACTGTTATTAAAATTAAAATTAATTATTTTTATTTTTAACATATTACAGTTTGGACTGGAATTTCTTTTATTTGATAATTATTAAGTATTTTGAAACAAAACTGACACACTAAGATACAAATAATGACTATTTGTACTCCTTGTGAACAAATTTTGACAAGTAATATTTCTTGTGAACAAATTTTGACTAGTAATATTCCTTGTGAACAAATTATGACTGGTGATATTTCTTGTGAACAAATTATGACTAGTGATATTTCTTGTGAACAAATTTTGACAAGTGATATTTCTTGTGAACAAATTATGACTAGTGATATTCTTTGTGAACAAATTATGACTAGTGATATTTCTTGTGAACAAATTATGACTGGTGATATTCCTTTTGAACAAATTTTGACTAGTGTTATTCCTTGTGAACAAATTATGACTAGTAATATTCCTTGTGAACAAATTATGACTGGTGGTATTCCTTGTGAACAAATTATGACTAGTGATATTTCTTGTGAACAAATTATGACTAGTGATATTTCTTGTGAACAAATTATGACTAGTTATATTTCTTGTGAACAAATTATGACTATTGATATTTCTTGTGAACAAATTATGACTAGTGATATTTCTTGTAAACAAATTGACAAGTGATTTTTATTGTGAACAAATTATGACTAGTGGTATTCCTTGTGAACAAATTATGACTAGTGGTATTCCTTGTGAAAACCTTGTTGGTATTTAATAGAGTTACATAAGTCTATTTTAAATTAGTTCATAACATATGGCACTCAACACAAAGTAATTACTGATTTTATTTCTGTCAACTAGTTCCGCCAGCTAAGTTAATGTTACAAAGACTGGGTCCGTAAATAAAATCCAAAAAAAAAACATAACTTCACTTATTCCTAGCATTGAATGCCATGCTTAAATATATTTATTTGATATTAAAAGCTGTATGTATTATTTTTGAAACAGAAATTTAGAAATTTCACAAATATTAATGATTTCACAAGATACATATATGTATTTCCTCTAATCAACTTGTAAAGCTAATGAAGCTATGAACACCAGGTGCCTCGTAAACAAACAGCTTTTACTAAGGTTACTGGATTAATAGCCATGTAACATGTTTTCAGAATCATAAATCCACTTTTTTATGTTTGTCTAGATTTGCTATTTATTTCTTGATAACCTTGAAAAAATTGAACGTAAACATCAAGTATTGTAAATTACAGTACATGTACTGGTAAGATATAAAGACATATATGGACAACTGTATAGACTGTTTATTATATATAACTTGTTAAATGTTGTGCAAATAGTCTATTACCCTAAGTTTCTCACAACTTTCTCTGTCATATGGTCAGCTTTTACACATAAATCAATGATGATTTTTCATACTTTTGAGATTTGATTTGAGGGAGTAAAACTACTATAAATGTGTTAGTTGTTATGTATACCTCAGAACTTGCTATGTCAGACATATTATTTATATAGATACATATGTATATAATTATGTACATATATCTCCAATTGCTGAAGAATTAAAATGTAATTTTAGTCATACTAGTATAATGAAATGTATCCAAAGTTTCTTGTCATATGACATGTATTCCCCATTTCTGTTTCATGTGATTAAAAGTTTCCTAAGTTTTTGTGCCATGTGACTACATGTATCTTGAGTATCTATGCCACATGATTACCACATGGTTACATGTATCCCAAGTTTCATGTCATATGTGATTACATCTTTATCCAAGTTTTTTGTTATGAAATATCAATTATCCTAAGTTTCTATGTCATATGCTTGCATCTTTAACCTTTTTGTTGTATTATTGTGTTTATCCAAAGTTTAGTACATGTAAGATGACTTGGGATGGTGGGGGAGGGGGACATATCTCTTATAAAAATTTTTGTGCGTTCTGACAAATTTTCTGATTTTCTACCTTTTCACGGACTAAATTAGACTGCCACTCACTGCTTTCAATACCTTAACACCTCATAATGATAAAATTTTGTTCATTTAACTCCATTAAGATTTTGAGGAAAAACATGCCACAGAAAAATAATTATAATGCGGATTTTGTTTTACCAGTAGTAATCATATATCATACTTGCAGTCTTTAATGTGAAATTCAATTTCATATGATTAATGATAAATACCCTTTTATAGACGACAAAATGTTGATACAATACTCATGTCTTTTATGTGCTAGACCCAGGGAGACCTTGAACAGAAGTTACAGTGTCATGTGATCACATATCTACATATTGTATTTGAGTGGCTATATATTCCTGAAAAGCTGCTATATTATATGATAACATACATTAATCTACAATGACTTGTTTGTATTGCTCACTTTGATTGGTATTTGACCTTTCATAATTCTATATATACATATGTATATTTCAATACCTCTGTCCTTAATTTGCTAGACCTTATTTGTATATTTGTATGCAAGTGATATAAATTATTTATTTATATAGACTAATGATGCAGAAACTTTAATATATATATATATATATATATATATATATATATATATATATATATATATATATATATCACACGTGCCTAAGGGGAATTTTAAAATTTTTATCAATCCATTTGCTGGTATCACTTGATTCCATCTCTCTGTTTAATATTAATGTATGCTTCTGATGTTTGGTTATATAGCCTGTCCACCCTATAGTATATACTATTTATTGATTAGGATATCAGACTCTGTGTGTGTGTGTGTGTGTGTGTGTGTGTGTGTGTGTGTGTGTGTGTTAGAATCCCTGCAGCATGACCTATATATTGCTTTATATTGTGTGAGTCTCTCTCTCTCCCTCTTTTTCTCTCTCTCTCTCTCTCATCTTGTCTTGCTTGTCAAATAACTGTTAAAAGTACAGACAACAAAGAATGCAATATAGAGATAAAGGGAAATTCATTAATCATTATTTTTCAATATAAGTACATATTGGAGGATATGTCAGATGTCCTTATGTAACCTAATCGTTATACATTATATTGATTGATTGAATATAGTTTAATGTCGAGTATTTTGCTTCTTTTGAAATTTCACCAGATACATGTGAAGTGGCAAAAATTTTGACCTATGCAGTGCAGTGAGGGCATTTTGCAGGGTTGGTTCTTTAATGTACTATACCTACCATGAAATAGGACACCAGTTTTTAATGTCTCTGCCAAAGGACCCCCTACTCTTGTTTTGTATAATGTTTTAAATCATTCTAAGTAACACTTATTATCATGAGCTAAAAATAATGTGGAGAAACCAAACTTTCTCTTGACTAAAGTAAATGTTCTTAGATTAGGGCGGATAATAGCTCTCTCTCACCCTAACTCTTGTCTCTGTCTGTTATATCTCTCTCTCTCTCTCTCCAACATAACTGTAAAATGAAGAAAAAAGAGATATTTTGTAAAGACTGTGTGAAGTACCAAGGGGGATTTATAAATCATTATTGTAAGGACAATATTTTTTATGCATGGACATGCCAAATAATCTTTTATAATCTAACCTTATGTCTTATTATAACATGGTAAAAAGCATTTCAATTTATAAATAAAAGTACATATACATGGAATTTCTCCTCAAATCTACAGTAGTTTCTTCACATTGTGATCAGAATAATGTGGAAAATCTCTCTGTCTCTCTGTCTCTGTCTTTCTCTTCTCTCTCTGTCTCTGTCTTTCTCTCTCTGTCTCTGTCTGTCTGTCTGTCTGTCTCTCTCTCTCTCTCTCTCTCTCTCTCTCTCTCTCTCTCTCTCTCTCTCTCTCTCTCTCTCTCTCTCTCTCTCTCTCTCTGTCTCTCTCTCTCAATGTCACAATGTCATTGTGTATGTGCCAGTTTCTTTTATTTTGAATGTCTAGTCATTAATTCATGCACTTTCAAATTTAATTTGTAAAATCATAATCAGCTTATGTCATTGTACAGCATTTAAGTCTAAATTTTTCTTACATCTTAAGCTATGATCACTTCACAATTATAGATATAATACTATTAGGAATTTAAAATGCCAATATTCTTCCTACAGCTTGCAATATCAAATCTGTCTTAATTTGATAAACAACACCTCTTTTTTGACAGTTCTTTTTTTTTTTACCCAAAGGATCGTCCCTAATTCCAGACCAAGGATTCATAATTATTGTTTAAAGCCTAGATTTTTTTTCTTAAAATAATGCACAGACAGATATTAAAAATCTGAATACCAGTACTTACAATTAAAAGAGTTCATTTGAGTTCACTCGAGCATCTTTATGCTGGTGCTAAGGTATTGTCACTTGGTTAAATCATTGAGAAAACTCTAATTACATTCTGTGAAAAAAGACTTGATTAATACATAAAAATATAACTTTCTGTTTTTGCTGAAGGGGATATTTCATTTACAAATTTTCTGTGCCATAGTACATTATTGGCAGTGTTGAACATTCCTAATTTAATGGTTTTCTTTTTAATATTTTACATTAACAATTAATTTGTTGACTAAAGCCAACTATTTTCATTCTTTTGCACCAATGAAAGCCAAACTGCATGTTTTAACTTTCCACTGTTTTAATTGTAATGAATAGAGCCATTTGAGCCTTGCGTACCTCATTGCACCTCTTTTTATATTGAAAGACAGAATCAGTTAAATTGTATATTACTAATTATCATTTTCAGGCCTTTTTGTAGATAAAATAAATAATGTTTTTTTTTAAATTCTATTTCAGCATTGACATATGACTACATAGTAGAACAGCAACCAATTGGCAGGGAACTGTTTTGCAGATTTTGTGAGAAAAAGCCAGAACTTGCAAGGGCAATCAGTTTCTTAAATCAGGTGGTAAGTGTAATATAAATCCATTGGTTTATTTTGGAAAGCTCTAAGTTTGAGTTAAAAACTAATGTTTGTGGGCAGCCAAGAATATTTCACCTATACTAAGTCAGTTCAGAAATTGGAATGCCTTGAGAAAAACCACTGACTTTAAAGGAGCCAACTGATAACTTTCTCATACCAGGATCTGCCTAAATGGAATTTGAATCTAGGTTGTTATAGATGCTGTGATAGTAAGCCTGCACTAGACTACTTTGTCATCTAGGCTTTTAAGTAAGTGAGATTCTTTCACTCAGATTTGAGAGTTTTGCCCCTAGTGATATAAGAAATTTTTTAAATTGATCTCTTGTCAACATAAAAGTTGAATTTGTGGGTGGCCTAAAGAAAAAAAAAGTATTTGTTGGTCTGATAATTGCTTTTAAACAAACATAAATAAAATTGTTTTAATAGTTGCATCTCTGTATGATTAGGAATGAAATCTTGTGACAATTCATATTCTTTGAATTAAAAGGCATGTATAAAAGATACCAGTTTTAAAAAAAAGTGATACAGTGATATTGTATAGATATCAACCATCATAAAGTTTGGAACATACATGTAACTAATGATTTCTGAAAAATTATGCTAGATGCAATAGAGTATAGAACTCATGCCAGTACATATATTGGCATAGTAAAGGGTCTGAAAAAGTAGGGGTGGCATAATTTACCAGTATACCTAACATTTGACCATTTTCAAACAAAGATCCAGATATCAGTATTTGATAACAACCATTTATATAATTTTGTATATACCCGTAGTAATGTTATGAAATTAACAACAGGTGATGAACAAAGCAATGACATTTATGTAAAGTGTAAGAAAAATACAGTCTTAGAAACCAACTGTAACTATTTTAGAATTTTCTAGAATCTTTAACATCCAACTGCTTGTATAAGAGTAACCAATATTGACTTGGGGATGGTAGCCAACCCTTAAGATATTTAATCTAAATAGCTCACCATTTGGGGTTTCATTGACGTATGTCTAGTCATTTACTATGAAATCAAGTAAATTTAATAGTAAGAATCTTTTATGTCACTGCCCTTTCAAGTCTTTGAAGCAGAACTGTAAGAGTGTGAAAAAATGCATTGCATTTCTCAGTATTCAATTTGGAAGGGGCTCTTGGCCCACAAAATAAATGTCAATGGACATTCCCATGGCTTCTCTGTTTAGTGTTGGTGGTATTTTGAATAAATCTGGATCTCATTTATTTTTGTCTTTTGACTTTAAACTTGATTGATATACCAAAAGAAATGTGACATAATTGGATTAAAAAAGAGGTGTGGGTGTTTGAATACTGATATTTTCAAATTAAATTAATTGAATTATGCAATTGTAATAACCTGATTTTGACACACAAAGTTTGATCTTTTTCAGCTCAACTGGCTAAAGCCAGCTGAGCTTATGGCATGGTGAAGTGTTCATGCATCTGTGCATCTGTGCTTTTGTGCTTGTGTGTGCATGTGTGCGTACGTACACTTCAATCTTCTCCAAAACCACATGACCAAATGAAACCAAATTTGGTGTTGAAAGTCCCTAGGTGGAGTAGATTAAAGTTTGTGATTTTCAGCCTGTTCCTAAATCCAAGATGGCCACTGTTACTATAAATAGAAAAAACGGGAAAATGGCCATAACATATTTGTTTATTGATTAATTTGGTTCAAATTTGGTATATGGAATGTAGAACTCTGGCCATTTAATATATTTAACAGGTTTTTCCGTAACTTTTTTCATTGGCATGTTATTGGCGCAATATGAAAATTAGCAGCTAGATATAAGCCAATTATTTGAAAATCTTCTTCTCCGAAACCCATGACCACATGAACAAATGAAACCAAATTTGATGTGGAATGTTCCTAGGTGGAGTAGATTAAAGTTTGTTATTTTCAGCCTGTTCCTTAATCCAGGATGGCCTCTGTTACTATAAATAATAGAAAAAAAAAACAGGAAACTGGCCGTAACATATTTTTTGTTGATGAATTTGGTTCACATTTTGTATATGGAATGTAGAAATCTGGCCTTTTAATATATTTATATATATATATATATATATATATTTATATATATATATATATATATATATATATATATTTGTGGCCTGCCAATTGAGCAGCATAGGCCCTCTTGGGCCTCTTGTTTTTTCAAGGCCTGGGTAGGAATGACACTAGCAACTACAGTCTAACCTGTGTTAACGGTCACCTGTCCATAACAGTTACATCTGTTTCGCGGCCATTTTCTGCCAGTCCTGTGTCATTTTATTATATAAAACACCTTTCCATAGCGGTCACCTGTCAAATGTTGTTAGCGGCCACTATTTTTTGTCCCATTTAAACTCAATTTCTGTCTATAACGGCCAGCAATGTAAAACCGGAAGTCGAGTTATTTCCCTTGGAAACATGTTATTTCATTTCCTGGTCATAAGGAAATATTTACATGTGCAGGGCTTCAATTATTCACTCGTCCATTCTTCCTGACGAGTGAAATATGTACTTGGACGAGTGATATTGTTACCACCACTCGTCACGGTGCCGAGTTAAATTTATCAGAGATATACATCCAGGGGCTTGTTGGAATTAATAAACAATAGATATTATAGTGTTTGTCGGAAAAATCTTGTAAAAGGAGGTCAATTGTAACGACATCGGCCGTTCTGTTACAAGCGTCAATCAACAAAATCATTTAAACGTTTGCATCACATGTGCAAACCTATTGTTTCGCATTCGGAATTTACTTAGTGTAATGTAAAATCCAACCGATGTTCCGAGTGTTTATATACTTGTCGGTCCGTTAAGTATGTCAAATAAAAGTAAACAAACTGTTTTGTATAACTTTCTAAAGACAATCATGGATAAAACAGCTGATAAAGAAGTTTTCGAAGACACTAATTAGACTACCGCTGATCCTGATGACAAACCAGTTGCAGGTGGAAGCATTTCTAAACCTGCGACTTCAAAACGAAAGTTACTGGTTACTTAAAGTGGAAAATCCGAAGTTCGTGATAAAAGAAAAAGTCAGAAAACATTATTTATTGGTACAAGTTCTGACTGTAATTAAGAGAAGAAATTCTTGTTTTAATGTAGTGACTGTGCCGAGTTAAATTTGAAAGTGACGAGTGGTTTTCTTCTTTAACTAGGCACTGTGCCGAGTGGCATTAAAAATTCTATCTAAGGCCTGATGTGATATATCCAAGCCAAGGCATGGCTTCTCGGTGACAGGTTTTTAGTTGATTTATGCAATCAAAACAATGGTGGACGGCTTGTCAACGGTACCGACAAAGGAGTACAAGCCAAATTCTCCACATGAAACATTACCGCTAGTTAATTGCTGGTAATTATCCATGACAAGTGGGAATCACATTGGAATAGTAAATTATTTTAAAAATAAGACTAACGATGGTAGATTTTATCTCTTTTATCATGTCAGCGCCAACGAGAAAGCATTAATTTTGAAAGACCTGGTAGAGGCCATTAGGAAAGAAAATAAATGTGTTAATAATATCCCAAATTCTGCAATTTATGAGTTGATCAAATTTGAATATATTGGATAAAATCTCTCTCTCTCTCTCTCTCTCTCTCTCTCTCTCTCTCTCTCTCTCTCATTTTTTCTTAATTTTTTCACTAACATTCATTTAAAATATTTTTTTAAAATGCATTTATTTTTTACCTCTTAATTTTCAAATTTATAGTAACACACACACACACACACACAGATGTTTTTTAATGGAGTAAATTTCATGCAAAATATATATAAATATATATATTTTTTCTAATTGTTACAATTCAAATCTCTCTATCTCTCTCTCTCTTTCTCTCGTGTTTGATTATATTTTTGCATTTATTTTAGTTTACTTGTATATTTTTTATGTCTCGTCAATCTTTCATGCAAGGGGAGATAATTTGTGAAAATATTGCAAACCTGTCCATAGTGGTCACCTGTCTATAGTGGCCACTTTGGCCTGGTCCGACAACTGACCACTATAGACAGGTTTGACTGTACATGTCTGGATTCAACACTGATTTTTAATTGCTTTTAAGTACCCTAATACAGTCATTGGAGGCAAAACAGAAATGAAGTGGAATTTGTATGCTGCTGTTGTGATTTTCAATAAAAAAAAACTAATGGAGCCAATTAGTGAAAATGATGACATCAAGCATTACAACCAAACTTGAAAAAATATTTTATTATCACTGATCATTCTTTAATTATCAGAGATAGAACAAAAATGGTTAATACTGATTTAAAGATAAACTGCATTGCATTTTTGTGAGGATTAAAGAGGATAAAAGATGATATAATCCATTTATGTGATTAAAATAAATACACAATTTCATAAAAATAAAATGTTCAATAAGTATTGAAAGCATAAATTTATTGATAAAAATAAATAATCCAGATTAAGAAAAAAATTAGATAAAAATATTAAAATGTATTACCATAATACAGCACTACAAAAGATGGGCAGCTTAAAACTCCCTTCAGACTTAGGTTGAGGTGGATATAAAAAAAAATCACCGACATGTCTGTCCATCTGTCTGTCTGTCTTTGAAAAATTGTGTTCAGTTGATTACTTTTACATTTTTGGATGGATTTTCATCAAACTTGGCACAAGTGTAAATCAATTTGAATTTATCCTATTCCCAGTTAGATGTGAAGGTCACAAGTGTAAGAAGTAATCAAGGATGTGTACAATGATTTTCAGTCACAGCTCAGCTTTAATGTGTTTATAAATATAAAATTTTAAAAATTTACCATCCAAACACATTGACACTAACAGTAATGTTACCTTGAATCTTTAGCAATGAATTAACTAATTATATGACAGTAGATCCTAGTGAACTAGTGCTCTAATTCACCTGATTATGAATCACAGTGCCTCTTCATCTATGAACCAGATCCTGCTAGGGTAGATACTAGTTTGAAAAAGTTTGTCATTTTGTTTTCCTGTAGTCTATGGTTTTGTTTTGCTCTGGGTATTTCTATATTCTTCCACTTTCCTTGAACTGACCACCATGATATATAACGGAATAAATTAATCTAGACTTACATGTAAAGCACTGTTTCATGCTTTATCTAGCAGTATAAGGTTGACAGTAGTAATAAAGAAAAATATATTGTCAAACTAGATCTCCAAGTTTTAATGTAGTTCAAGGACTGTTAGATTATAGTGTGACAAAATTTGCCAGTTCCAATGCAGAAGTTTACAGTTTTTTTTTCAGAGCACTAGTAATATGTTATTTTCCACCATTTTGGAATTGATTTCTTCTATATGAGTTAAAAAAAAACTTGATGTGAATGTAAAACACTATTCCACAATCTCCAACAGCTCATAACCAACAACAGTTTTGAAATCTTTAGATGAATATTGATGAATTTATATTTTCTATAGCACAAGTTTTCAATTTTTATTTGATCATCTTCTTTTAAAAATTCAGCTAAAGATGGCGTATGCTATATTGTGTTTTTAGTGTACAGAGACGTGCAAAAAGTATTGGGACAAGATGGCGGCATGTTTTCTGCTTTCGTTTTCAATTCTTTATTTTGAACAAATAAGAAATGCAATAAAATGCGAAAATTGTTACTGTTTACTTACCTAGTATTTAGTTAAATGTCCCTTCAGCCGAATTACATTCCCGAGTCGTCTTGGAATCGAGATATATAAGTTTTGTATGTATTCTGGAGTGATGATGGACCAGATCTGCTGGATCTCGCGGAACAAGTCAGCTGATGTATTTATTCTGTTATTCCTTAGCTTTAATCTCTGCTTGACCAATAACCATAAATTTTCAATTATGTTTATATCCGGCGATTGTGCAGGCCAGCTCATTGTATTTATTTGATTCCTATGAATATATTCCTGGGTTGACCTGGCGCAGTGTGCTGGGGCATTGTCATCTTGAAAAATGTAGCCTCCCATCGGAAAATGTCTGGCTATAACCGGCCATAAATTGTCCTCTAACACTAACTGGTATGTTGCAGCATTAATACTTCCATTTACAGTGGCTAAAGTTTCGACACCATACCAGGTAATGCAACCCCAAATCATTACTTCACATCGGGGGCGTGTCCCACGTGGGGGTTCTAGGTCTGGCCTCCATCCTTCACCTCTTTTTCTCCATACATAAACTCACTCGTCCGTCCCAATTGTAACTTTGCTCTCATACGAAAATATAATTTTTTTCCAATAATTTTCCACAGTCAAAAATCTTTTTTGTCGACACCAGTGCATTCGTTTTCTACGGTTTATCTTTCTTACCACCAACCTCTTCCGAGCTACCCGTCTATAGAAGCCATGTTTATGAAGATGAAACTGTATGGTACTTTTAGCAACTTGATTAGCTCTATTCTCATTAAATTTTAAAGTAATGTCTTGTAACGTGTCCCTTCTATTAGATTTTACAATTTTTTCTAAGATTCGATAATCTCGCTCTGTCACTGAAACCGGGCGGCCACTTCGAGGTTGATTTTCTATTGATTCACGTTGTCCGAATCGATGTAAAAAATTCCCAATTGTTGATCTTGGTTTTTCCAACATATTACTGATATCTCTAATTGTATATCCCTCAGAATATAATATAATCTCTTTTCCTCGTCTACCCATGTTGAAAAACGATGCCTCAATCAATGTAAACAAACAGACGACAACAAAAAATGCGTGCGATATGACGTCACGTAATCTGACATCACTATGAATAAATTTTATTATGATAATTGACCTAATTAATAAGTATAACGGTAAAAGTAGGACGCGAAACGTATAAATAGAAAACCGGCAGCCATCTTGTCCTAAATACTTTTTGCACGTCTCTGTACAAGTACTTTGATATATGACACTAAATTTTAATATTTTGGAATAGTTTCCAGTTATTTTTACCCAAAAATTTTCTTTCTGATTAATTCATGTATATCATCATAATGTATTGTACATTGTGTTTTTAATTTCAGACCAGCTATGAAGTCTCACCAGATGAGAAAAGGCTCACGATTGCCACTGAGATGTTTGAAAAATATCTCGAGGCAAAGGTAATTATATTTGTAATTATAATACATGGTATGATTAATTTTTAAAAATTGAAATGAAGTAAACATAGTTTCCCCTACATCAGACTTTTAAAGATTTTTCTGTTGCTTAGAATTATAAACACCTATGTATCTTTTTCCCTCCATAAAAACCTAAACACAGAGAACTCGCATGACAAAGGAGTTACTCTTGTTATAGACCATAACTGGTTGGCTTGGTACTAGTTTAATGGACTGAGTGGTCTGTTATGTATCATTTTCCCTCCATAATAACCTGACCATAGGACAACTGCAAATGAGTAAGAGTTACTCTTGTTATAGACCATAACTGTTTGGCTTGGTACTAGTTTAATGGACTGAGTGGTCTGTTATGTATCATTTTTCCTCCATACTAACCTGACCATAGACAACTGCAAATGAGTAAGAGTAACTCTTGTCATAGGCCTTAACTGGTTGGCTTGGTACCAGTATAATGGACCGAGTGGTCTGCTATGTATCATTTTCCCTCCATAATAACCTGACCATAGATAACTGCAAATGATTAAGAGTTACTCTTGTCATAGGCCTTAACTGGTTGGCTTGGTACCTAGTTTAATGGACCGAGTGGTCTGCTATGTATCGTTTTCCCTCCATAATAACCTGACCATAGACAACTGCAAATGAGTAAGAGTTACTCTTGTTATAGACCTTAACTGGTTGGCTTGGTACCAGTATGATGGACTGAGTGGTCTGCTATGTAGCATTTTCCCTCCATGTTAAGTTGTTATAGACTCTTGGAGGGATCACTTGCCTTGGGTTTTGGTTCCCTACTAGCAGAGTCAAAAGGAACTTTAGGTTCACACACTTTTTGGTTGGCTGTCTCTCTGTCCAACATATAAGTTTTGTTGAGCCTGGCATCGCCATAAGGCAAGACTTATGTGTTACTTTTCCAATGTTGGTGGCGGTGGCGTGTCAAAATGTGAAAGTTTATGTTAAAGTCAAAAACTAACCAGGCAAGACATTTAATTCCGTGGAATTCTTGTTCTTTATCTTTTTCTATTATGTTGGCAGTTGTTTATTTGATATTTAGTACATTCCTTTCCACTACAAGTAACAGATCAAATTTGTATTCTGTTCTTGCCCATTGATTTTTTGCTGAGTTTTGGCCTTGGATTTAGATAATAAGCTTGAATACTCAGTTTTTTGCACTTTTTCCTTCATGCTTGCAGACATTTTTTTTATGTTTGGTACATTGCTTGACATGACAAGTTACAGTTTGAGTTTAAATTTGATCTGGTCAATTATTTTGCTAAGTTATGACCCTTATATTTTTTGACATCTTATGCATTAAATGGATCATATTTTTATGAAATGATTTTTCTGCTAATAGGGAACTGTATATTGCCATGCATTACTCTCCAAAGGCTTGTTTTTTTCCACTCTGACCTTTAATCATAAACGCTCTATACAATTACACAATATAGAAATTATCTTGTA
The DNA here is from genome assembly GCA_029721355.1 of Tegillarca granosa. Taxonomy (NCBI): domain Eukaryota; kingdom Metazoa; phylum Mollusca; class Bivalvia; order Arcoida; family Arcidae; genus Tegillarca; species Tegillarca granosa. The sequence continues at coordinate 10,962,616 of CM056605.1, read as the reverse complement.
TATCTGAGATATAATAAAGCAATTATTGACTACCATTTCTGGTGCATTTCAGCTCAATTATCATGCAATAATTGTTTAATTGTATATATGTATAGTAATATTAATCTCAAATAGAGTCAATTATTGTATATTATTTCCAGAATCCATGAGAATTTCTAAGTAAGAATCCATGAGAATTTCTAATTAATTTTCCAGAGTTTTTGAAAAATTACAATACATTTTTTTTTTCTCATCAAAAAAATCAAAATTTTGATTGAATTTTAAAACACTGAATTAAATAATGTGATTTGATTTAAGCTAAATTAATTGGTAATGTGCTCAGATTTTTAATGAGATTTTAAACTTTATAATAAAAATATTTTAAATTTTTCAGTCACATGAATACATCAATCAGGTGAATGGTAATCAAGTGAGTGTCATTAAGGATGCTTTATCAGAGAATGGTGCAAGTAGAGAATTGTTCAATCCTTGTGCAGAGTAAGTAGTTTAATATATAACAAATACCTGCTGAATTTTGATGTGCCAGACGTGCACATTTCGGAAAATCATTCTTCATCAGTGACACAAGGGGCTGAATAGTTTGATAGATTAAAAAATATACGCCAAACAGTTGAAAATTAATGAATCTAAAGTTCCAATATTATATGAATCCAAATCCAGCTAAGGAATGCTTTGCATGAATAAACAGACCTTAGTTTTAGATAAATTTCAAAAATTTTAGAAATTTTAACATTAGTTTGTCATTAGTTTATAGTATAGAAGACCTTACTTGTTCAGGTTTTTAATGTGTTTTGGGATATAAGACATGTATATGCAATAATCTTAAGCAGTTATGCTAGTACCAATGACATTTTCCAGGGGAAATGTCTCGCTCAAGAGCAAACCAAACAGCCAAATTTAAGCTTTTACCCACAGCCACCTTTAATCACTTTGTGCATTGTGTGTGTCATATATATTAAGTCTATTTTTACCTCACATTGGTGAAAGTTGGCCAATTAACTGCTCTATTTCATCCATTTATTTGATGTAGTTAGGGTGTCCAATGCTTTGTGTGAGCTGCAAGTCCCACCATGTTTTAGCTATAGTATTAAATCTTTGTATAACATTTGTATTGTACACTTCATTTTTTTTCCTCTGAAATTTTAGCATTGAACATATGTTTTCTAACAATATATGTTTGTACATAAGTTTTGTAATCTGTAAGTTAAGTTGTATGTAAACTATACCATTCAAATTTTTTATAATAGTTATATACATGTACATCTTCTATTTTGTGAAAATTTTGCCAATTTTTTTTTTTTTTTTTTTTTTTTTTTTTTTTTTGGAATTTTGCTTGTTAAATTTGACTATTATTCAGCAGTATATGTTATGGATAGTGACACATATTGTGTAATTAAAGCAATACTAAAGCTGTAACTTTCAGATTTGCATAATGTTTATATCCATGTTAAAGATGTGCATAGATTACCAATTTTGGGCAAATATACCAAAATATTACTGTCAATTTTGCTTGTTACTCTTAAACTATTTTAGCGATGTATTTTGTGGACAGTAAAAATGGAAGTCGTACTGTATTAAAGTTATATCTTTTTAGTGTTTTATGACCCAATGCACAATTATTTTGCTTATATCAAGGCAGTACCTTCATAAATATTGGAAGAAACCTTAGTGCCCATAGAAAACCAGTGTTCCGGAGACATAAAGAAAAACTATCAGTACAGAAAATAGATGTTGGCTGGCTGTTATTAAGAAGTTCTGAAGATTGCATGTAGAAAGTGTGTTTAAAAGGCTTTGTTAGAATCTAGATAAATCAGATTAATATATGCTAGACAGTCTAAAGTGTTTTTACCATATTAAAATTTTACCTGATATATTGCTGATTTTTTTAAACAAAAATGTAAATGTTTTTATATTTTTATTTTAGAATTGTCACAGACTATTTGAAAGGTGCACCATTTGAAGAGTTTTTAGAAAGCATGTATTTTAAACGTTATCTTCAGTGGAAGTGGTTAGAGGGGTAAGTTTGAAATTTACCAGATGTACAAGGGAAGAAGCATGTATTGGGCATTAATTATCTGAGCTGTTAGACTGCTTATAATAGGTTATTGTTAAACAATTGCCTAATGCATTTTACTGCAACAATTCCAAGAAGAAATGCGAACATATTTCAACGTCTTTGTTGTTAGCATTTAATAAATGATACATGTATATATAATGAAATTTTACAAATTTCTAACAATTTCATAATTTGAAAGGTGAAAAAAATCAGGTTAATCTAAATGACCTAAATGCTAAACGCCATGCCCATTGTAACAGATGATGCAGTAATTGTGTTTTTGATTTTGTTATTTTAATGATTTAAACCATTCCATTTCTCAACACAAATTAAATTGTAAACCTTGAATCTGTTTTTGATCTTGGTCATTGAGAAATAATCACAGATGATGCAGTAACTGTGTTTTTGATTTTGTTATTTAAATGATTTAAACCTTCCATTTCTTAACACAAATTTAATTGTAAACCTTGAATCTATTTTTGATCTTGGTCATTGAGAAATAATCTGAATGGACAATGTACACACTTTTCTGTAATACATGGTGAGCACAATGTCCAATAAAGTCATTTCTCAAAGACCTAAAGCAAAATCAGATTCAGTGTTTCAATGCTTCAATGGCTATCTAAATATCCTGATTGTCAGACCTTGCCTAACTCTAAATAAACTTTTATATAATTCATGGTGTCTCTTCTGACAGGTATAGCTGCACGGACATCACTAAATTGATTTACATTACACTAATCTTGTACTGCAATAAGTCTGTCTATATAGACAGCACTGATACCAGCTCAGATGTTATTCAATGCATCAGATGGTCTTATTCACGTATCTAATTTAATTTGACAGTAGGTCATTGTTTTGTTTTTGAAAACTATCTAGATATATTGGGTGGTCTCTATATGGAGGTCAAACTACCGACACCAGCTCTACAAAATAGCATGTTGTTTTATATGCAGTTCTTAACATATTTATATACATTAGTTCACCCTTTACTGTATGAAGTCATAAATAGAACAGGTGGTTGATGATGATAATATCTGCTGTGTTAATTAGAAGACATTTTTTGCCAGGTGGTTACTGTTTTCAATCTTTAGGTTAGTTGTAATTTAACCCGACCATCAGAAAAAAAATCTGTGATATATTAAAACTCCAAATTAAAGCTTTCATTAGGACATGGATTTTTAACATCATTTGAATAAACTGATAAATTCATATAAATAGTTATCTGTCAATTATATAGCAACACTCAGTCTCAGGTGAGGTGTTGGGTATACAAATCAACAATCATAGGTATTTGACACCTATTCTAAAGTATTCCCTAATGTGTTCTTCAATCTACCTCTCAGTCATGGTAAATGCCTTTTTAATACTCAATTACTCATTGTATGCATGCCTTAATAATAATATAAGATTGAAGCCACAAAATAGGACCCCATGATACTTACTCTAGAGACGTAAGACAAATCCTGCCCCCTCCCCCTTACCTTACCCCCCTCAAGGACCATGGGGGACCTCGTGATTGATATGTCTTAAGACTGTTTAGATGAAACATTGAGCACTTTACATTTATCTGACATTCACAAGAATATGTCTAATGCTGGTTAACACATGATTGTTATTACCGGTAATTATCTTCATTTACAAAAGCTTACTGTGGTGTGTGCTGTCATTTAGTTTAGAAGTAGAATTTGTCATTTAGCAGAAGAAGGAAATTTTAAGAAGGTGATAATGAAGGCTTCATGTGCAGTCAGGTCAAAAGATTTCATTTAATTTAAATAAACATAGCTTGAAATCATCTAAAAAAGACAAGTTTTTTTCTGGCCAGAGGCTTTCATTGACACCCTGACACTTCATGGACAATCAATGTTCTTATTGTAGTTAACATCTGGTTTTAATAGTCTAAATTCATCCATAAGTGAAACAAGTGTTAATTTAATATTAATCCTTAAGTCATGTTATGTGTCTATTGACGTCATAGATGGTTTTCACACCTTTGAACATTATTTAACACCTTAGAACATGATTCAGGATCAGTAGTTATTTTTACATAGACATCAACAACATAAATGTTCTAAATAGGTGTGAATTTGGCAGCATTTACAGTTGGTTATTATTTATTCAAAGTCATCCATATGTGGATATGGCCCGGCCCTATTTCACTGAAAATTTATGTGAATATAAGTTTTAAAAAATTCCTTTAACCTTTTCTTTCTTTCTTTTTTTTTTTTTTTTTTGTTTTTTGTTTTTTTTGTTTTGCATTATAAAATCCTTTTTAACCATTTATTTTCTCTTTTTATGCACAAGTACATTTTGCTTAAAAGTAAGGTATTTGAGGATTTTTTAAAGTAACCTTTGTCATAGTTAACCATCTCACTATAAAAAACACTTGGACTTGTTCAAATCTTAATTAGTTTTATTATTAATTAACACATATTTTAATTTAAAATCAAAATATCATCATCAAACAGTGCTAAAACATTGTAGTTTCAGTTTTATGGACTTCACTTACTGTCTTTTAAACAAAGAATTCTAAAATAATATTTGATAGTATATAAGAAACAATTTTTGACCTGGCACAGACTCCATTGAAGCTATCTACTGCAGCTGATTATCACCCTTTTGTAGAATCTCTTTGTTGTTTTGCTGAAATTCTTGAAAAACTACAAGATTCAGAGTTTAGAAGGAACATTAAATAACATTTGTGACTAGAGACACATTCAGGCTTCTGACACAATACTTGGACTTTGGATAACAGCTGTTAGAGATAGATTTTGCCTTAGTAAAAAAATATTATTAACTGAAGAAATCAATCTGAGAAAAGATTTATTGATAAAATCCTAATGGTCAAGGGGCCATTGGACATCAGTTTCTTAAAAAAACAACAACAGTTAGCACAGTATTTTTACTGCTTTATTGAAACTATAGCAGAAAGGTCCATTGGTCCAAGGAAAGAAATCTGATGGTCCTGGACATGGAACCATTAAATATATCAGTGCTCTTGACACCATTTAGTGAAGACCAGTATTATAAAAGTCCCTTAACTTAAGGTATAAAACATGAATTATGGCCAATAATTTTTTAAGAAGATGATGAGACTTCGTGCATAGCATCTACATGTATGTTGGTTTGCATTTGTTAGTGAACAGTGACATTTCTTATGGTTTTGTGCTTTGGTTATGAAAGTTACCATGGTATATAAGATACACATGTATATAATATAAACATGTGATTTGTTTTCTATTATTTATTTAGACAACCAGTGACAAAGAATACATTTAGAATGTACAGGGTGCTCGGTAAAGGAGGGTTTGGAGAGGTATGTGCTTGCCAGGTGCGAGCAACAGGAAAAATGTATGCATGTAAAAAACTTGAGAAGAAAAGAATTAAGAAGAGAAATGGAGAAAGAATGGCTTTAAATGAAAAACAAATTTTACAGAAAGTTAATTCTCAATTTGTGGTAAGTTTGATTATCCATGTTTTAGTTTGAAATGTTGATTGTTCTTTAATTTGTGATACAAAAAGCATAAAAATATGTAAACTGGGTTTTTGTTTTTTTTTTAAATTCAGTATTTAAATTTTTGTGGGTCAGAACAGTATTAACCTTTTTTAAACTTTTATAACATTTTGTTTATGTTCTTCTAATTTTAGTAGTCAAATTTGAAAACTGACTGCCTTATTATAAGTTTAAAGAATCTTCACTGGGAAGTAAAACACCATTTATCCAATCTTATCCTGGACAGTTTATAGAGTAGAGAGCTTTTTAAATTAATCATGTGTTATTGTTATATTTTTACAGGTTAGTTTAGCCTATGCATTTGAAACAAAAGATGCTTTATGTTTAGTGTTAACTATAATGAATGGTGGAGACTTAAAGTTTCATATACACAACATGGGTAATCCTGGATTTGAAGAAGAAAGAGTTGTGTTTTATGCTGCAGAGATTACTTGTGGACTAGAAGATTTACATATGAAAAGAATTGTTTATAGGTACAGAGATATGTCAGTAATTAAGGTAGAAGGCTCTAAATAAACATAGGAATCACAGTGCCTCTCACTATGTAGATTTGAATCCCACTCTGTCAGATCCGACTTTGAAAAAGTTTGTCTTTTTTCTGGCTACTCTGGTTTTCTCTACCTTACCAGAACTGAATTCTTGACTAGGGCATAAAACACTATTATTCGACTCAACTAAACTCTGAATGAAATGTTTGATGGACCAGAACCATAGCTTATAATGTAAACCAAATAGCCTACACTCTCCCAGTTTGATTAAGAGATGTTCATCTAGTTGGTTACTATGAATCTTCAATGTACCCTAGTGAATCCCCTAGCAAGCGACTGGACATACCCTAGCTTTGACAGTTAAGCAGTATTTTAGGTGAAAAATAGAAATGATTTACATGGCTGTGTCTTGGAAGTTTTCTGAACAGCTTAGTGTAATTAACTGCAATCAAGACATTGTTTCAAAAAGTAGTAAAACACAGACAATGGTGGTATAGGATCAGGTGATATCTTTATCCTTATGTAGTTAACAAAGTGTGATGTGGACATTATATCTTATAATCATAATGAAATAAAGATCTGCTATAGTACAAATCAACCAGATAAATATCCAGAAGAATGATGATAACCTCTGAAAGTAGTTTTCAATAAGGAACAATGGTTTTGCTGCTCCACACTGCTTAATATAAGAGAAAAAGTGTAAATCAGAAACAAGGCTATAAACATATTCCTTTAAAGAAGTTTTTTCCAATTACCAATAGAATTCAGATAATAGGTACATTTATTTGAGACTGAAATGTCGAAATTGTTATTGTAAATTGGTTGTTTTTATGGCTGAGTGTATTGACATATTATTGATTATTATGCATATCCCTTTTGACACTATAGCATTTTGACACGTATTATTATGCAAACGCTCAAATGAATTCATTCTAAAATCTTGTTTTTACAACCACAGTTTGATATGTTCAAAATAGCTGCTCTAGTAAACCTTTGTACTGTGCTATAGTGTCAAAATGGATATGCAAACCATTATTTTAACACTTTTTTTACCATTATTGTGTATTAATTTCTATATTTTTCTTTACCATTTTTGAATTTGTGTTTTTCAGAGATCTGAAACCTGAAAATATTTTATTAGATGACTATGGTGAGTAAAGATTTTTACATGTCTATTAAAAATACAACAAACATATTTTCGTTATATTTGTTATTTTGATAAAGAAAACTAACACCTTTTAGAATAAGAGTCAATTGAAACTGGTAATGTGTTGTAAGTAATTTATCACTGATATATGATGACGTATATATTGCTATACACTTATCCTTCTAGAACCTTCCATTTGAGATGTTGTACATGAGCATTTTTAATAAACTTTTATTTTATGACTAATTATTGCAATTAAGTTAATTATTATATATATTTTTTTTATTAAAGGTCATGTTAGAATATCAGATTTAGGCTTAGCTGAAGAAATTCCAGATGGTGAAAAAACTATAAAGGGCAGGGTAGGAACAGTAGGGTATATGGGTGAGTTACCTAGTTATATCTATTAGAAGTCAACTCTTTTTTTTATAACCAAGATAAGTGTGGTCATGGTGGAGCTAGGTGCCAAAATGTTTTAAAGCACAGGTCTATTACTACATAGGTTCAAGTTCCAAATAGAACTGACTCTATTGAAATAGTGCTAGAAAGTGGTTGTTATTCTCTTGGTAACCAAATTTTTCTGCATCCAACCTAGATATTTGTACAGGTTAAGTAATTTTGACTGGATTATTGCAGATTTAGCTAATGAACTATAAAAAACTGGGTCACTGTGACAATATACCATGATGTTTTTAAGGGTTTGTAGTTTATATCTTAGATTTATATTAATAGACATGAGTCACATGCCCTGTGATAACTTTAAAACCTTTCAATCTTTAAAAAAACTAACTATAAAACCATTCAATCTTTAAAAAAACTAACTAACTTTAAAACCATTAAATCTTTAAAAAAACTAACTAACTTTAAAACCATTCAATCTTTAAAAAAACTAACTATAAAACCATTCAATCTTTAAAAAAGCTAACTAACTTTAAAACCATTAAATCTTTAAAAAAACTAACTAACTTTAAAACCATTCAATCTTTAAAAAAACTAACTATAAAACCATTCAATCTTTAAAAAAACTAACTATAAAACCATTCAATCTTTAAAAAAAACTAACTATAAAACCATTTGATCTTTAAAAAAACTAACTAACTTTAAAACCATTCAATCTTTAAAAAAACTAACTAACTTTAAAACCATTTAATCTTTAAAAAAACTAACTAACTTTAAAACCATTCAATCTTTAAAAAAAACTTTAAAACCATTCAATCTTTAAAAAAACTAACTAACTTTAAAACCATTTAATCTTTAAAAAAACTAACTAACTTTAAAACCATTTAATCTTTAAAAAATAACTAACTTTAAAACCATTCAATCTTTAAAAAAAACTTTAAAACCATTCAATCTTTAAAAAAACTTACTAACTTTAAAACCTTTCAATCTTTAAAAAAAACTAACTAACTTTAAAACCATTCAATCTTTAAAAAAAAAACTAACTTTAAAACCATTCAATCTTTAAAAAAAAACTTTAAAACCATTCAATCTTTAAAAAAAACTAAAGGACAAAATGAGAAAGAAAAGAATTTGTATTTACATTGAACTCAAGAGAGATCCTTGTACCTGTTTCAGCAAGTTGTCACATAATTTATGTCTTTATACTGATAGATGTCATGCGTTCCTCTATGTTATGTGCAGTTTTTTTTTTTTAGTATTTTTATGTTGTTTCATTGAAGGAGTATTTGTGAATCTTAATTACTATATACTAGTATTAAGTCTTAAAGTAACTGAGATGCACACAATTATTGATGGTTCTTGTTTTAATTTTTTTTCTCTCTCTTTTTAGCACCAGAAGTAGTGAAAAATGAAAGATATTCCTTTAGTCCTGATTGGTGGGGCTTAGGATGTTTAATATATGAGATGATAGAGGGGAAAGTAAGTATGATAAAGATTGATGGGGTTTAGAGGGGAAAGTAGGAAGATAAAAATTCATCGGGTTTGAATTTAAATTATAGAGGGGAAAGTAAGTAAGATAAAGATTGATTGGGTTTACAGGAAAGAGTAAGTAAGATAAAGATTAATGGGGTTTACAGGAGAGAGTAAGTAAGATAAAGATTGATGGGGTTTACAGGAGAGAGTAAGTAAGATAAAGATTGATGTGGTTTACAGGAGAGAGTAAGTAAGATAAAGATTGATTGGGTTTACAGGAAAGAGTAAGTAAGATAAAGATTGATGGGGTTTACAGGAGAGAGTAAGTAAGATTGATTGGGTTTAAATGATATTGGGAAAACTAAGTAAGACAATCATGTTTAAAAAGTTTGGCAGGGTTGAAATGATAACAGGAGAAGTAAATACATGTAAGATAATCATGTTTAAACATTGCTGTTTATTTTACTGTAGACTTTAGATCACAGTGCCCTTGACTGTCATACACTGGGCAAGACCTAACATAGAGAGTTTTATCAGATTGCTTGCTGATGCTTGTTGGATTTCTTTATTACTCCACTTTTCTCCATCATTACAGACTTGATAGACTTGGTACAGTAAGGATAATATAATTTTGATTTAATTGTTTAGACATAATAACAACTATTTTGTCTGGAAAAAATTTGTTTTACCAGTAATTCTAATTGACAGAATTTCTGCATGGAACTTTTTCACTTGGCTAGTGCTCTAGTTTATAATTACTTAAAATTTTTACATCATTTATATTTTCACAGGGACCTTTTCGAGCAAGAAAAGAAAAGGTTAAAAGGGAAGAAGTTGATCGTAGGGTAAAAGAAGATACAGAAACATATTCAAGTAAATTCTCAGAGGATAGTAGAACTATATGTTCACAGGTTTGTATATTTCATTTTACACTTATCATATGAGACATTGTTATCCAATTGGTTTAAAGTGATAAGCACTGATATGCACTTCAAATCCAAGGAGACTTTTGTTGCACTGTCACATTCTGAGCAAGTCTACTAGCTATTTAAAAGTCACCTTAACCACCAGTGTAACAGATAGAAAAAAGTAACAAAACTAAGAAATTATTAATCCCCAAACTTATAATGATATTTACTCAGCAATTATTTCAATTGTCTACAGCTTAAAAATCGACACAGAAATTTGTTAACCAGTTTCCACAGTAATTTGTTACCATTTCAGTACATATTAATATCATCCAATTTAAGCATACCACTTATCTGCATATTAAGAAATAATTGCAGCAATAATGATAATCTTGCTATGTGTGTTTTGATCACTTATAGTCGTAAATGTGCTTTGTAGTAGTCACAGGTGAATTTTTTATTCTTTTAATAGTGTCTTTAGTGAGCATTACGATCTGCATGTTGATTCTCTTAAAAAAATCCAGTTACATGCTTAGTAAAAATGGGCAGTATCAGCAGAATACTCAAATCTTCGCATTTCCAAGTTTGATTGTAGTTTAAACTCACAACCTTGGCATGGAAAGCTAGTGTCAGTACCACTTGGCCATGTCTATCCACAAATGTGCTTAAAGAAATGAAATAAAGATCATAACATGAAATTTAAATAAAATATGTATATTTTAAAAATATGTACATATATACCTTTATGTTTTTTTGTTTATAACAAACAACTATAATTTCATTTATCTTTATTGCAGTTACTACAAAAAAATCCTGAGAATCGACTAGGCTGTTCCGAAGCTGGTGCCAAATCAATTAAATCCCACCCATTTTTTAAATCTGTAAATTTTACATGCTTACAAAAATGTTTATGCGAACCTCCATTTAAGCCCGATGTAAGTATGATATAACTGGTACTGTAAAATAGCTAAAAAAAAAAAAAAAAAAAAACATGTAATTTGAAAATAGATAGATCACAAATAAATATTCCATTTTCCAGAACTGTTGTGAAAAACATTGTCAATTTTCTTGACTTTGGTTTTCTACCAAGACTCTTTGTCCCCTTCCAACTCAGGATGTCTTGATATAAGTGAAATACTGTTAACTGAGGCATAACACCATTTCTCGAATCTAAGTCACAAAATTACATGAATATTGTGATTTTACCTATATTTATGTATGTGACAAAATGAAAATCACAAAAATAAATTTTAAAGCTGTATGAACTTGTAAACACAGTCTTTTCAAAGTTATGTTCAGCTAATCTTCACACTATTTGTCTGTTATCTGACTTTTGTTAGTATTGTGTATTAGATAGAGTTAATCATTCAATTAGAGTTCAGGGTCTTGGTGACAGAGTTGTCTAAAGCACCGACTGAGGGATCACAGGGCCTTTCTTCAAACTTGGGCAGATCTGAGTGTAAGAAATTTCTTAGCTTGCTCAGAGTCAGTGTGATTTAGGAAACTTGAGTTTTCCCACAATTCCTAATCTTGACTGGAGTGTAATAGACCAACGACCTAGCAACTTTGGGCTCAAATTTTCTGATATACATGTATAAGCAGAAAGTTTGATAATTTAGAATAAAAAATGCAATTCAAATTTATTTGTTTATTTTTTCAGCCTCGAGCAGTATATTGTAAAGATGTTCTAGATATAGAACAGTTTTCTACCGTAAAGGGAGTTAATTTGGATCCTAGTGATGACACATTTTTCCGTAAATTTAATACAGGGAGTGTGTCTATACCCTGGCAGACTGAGGTATACTTATATAATCAAATCATCAGTTGTAGTTCATGATATTTCTACATGTATATTTTTTCTTTTTTTCTTTCTTTCTTTTTTTTGACATACCAGATAGTATGCTTCTGATACATGTTTATATAAAAAAACCTTTTTTTTTAATAGAGTTTTTGACTTTATTTTGTTTATAAAGTTGATGTTTAAACAGACATTTAAAAACTTCAGTTTGTGAAAATAACTATATATGTAACATTGGAATCGCTGGAACACAGTGTGCAATGATAGGAAAAACAAGATATTAGTCATCGTAAACACTAACTTTTACAAGTGAATTTAAAAACAACATTTATGCTTTTTGATCAGTGGTTAACTGAATTCTATGGCTGAGTGGTCTACACATGCATTGCAAGATCACATTGCCTCTCTACCCCTAGGTTTTGACCATTTTAGTGTTAGAAAATTTTCAGTTTGGTTGCTGAAGTCAGTAATTACTATGAGTTCTCTGGTTTCTTCAATTTTCCCTTAATGGAATTTCTGATAAGAGGTGAAAGGATTCTCACTGGAAAGTAAATCTTTATTTCTCATCTCCCAGCTCTAACCGAATATTTGGACACTGCCAGAGTATAAAACATTGCAAATATATCTGTATCATCAGGTACAGACTTCTACATATACAAAATTTGTAGTGACACAATTTTATTAAATATGACAAGTTAGTTTGTAAGTAATATAAATCTTTGTACAGCAAAAAATCAAACATTTTTCATAGTTTGATATTTACCATAATTTAGTTCATATTATTATTATTATTATTATTATTATTATTATGAACACTTGCAGATGCTAGAAACAGAATGTTTCAAAGAGCTTAATCTATTTGGTGCAGAAGGTGGACCCTCCCCTGATTTAATAGAAGATCAACCTCCTCCTCCCTCAAGAGGAGGTTTATTTGAAAGATTATTTAGGCGAAGGGTGGGTATATTTGTAATATATGCATTTTAATATTTGTGATGCATCAAAGAAAACCATACTTACAGATCTTACTGAATTTAATTTTATTGATTTTAAAAACTATTCAGTTTCTGATAAGAAAGTTATTGAAGTATATTTAATATCCAGAAATGAAAGTACAGGTATACAGTGTTATACACTACTTCCAGTATGTCGCCTGTCATTGTCACTTTCTAAAAATCTTGCACACAAAATGTATAGTTTTAACTTGAGGTATCACATTTGCATATTAATTTACTCATGTTTTGAGTGATGTGTTTAATGAGTAGTGTGTTTAGAATCACGTTTCATGCTTATATTTTTAGCCGTATTTAAGGCTGTCCATTCAGGTTGAAAATTTAGACCCAATTCATAAATCACGTTTTGTCCTCAAAATGTAAAGTGAATTGATAACTTACTTTAGTACTTTAAGTATTTTGTGTGTTTATAGTTTTTAACCTCAATTTTCGCAAACAATTTTTCAATAAGATTTTATTTCAAAACTTGCATCAGTGCACACAATTTTCCAAATTTAATTGAATGAGCTAAGGTGCCTCGAATAGAAATGTATAAAGATCAAAGTAGTTACTTCTTAAATCTGGCCTACATTACATTGATTAATTAGCCCTTAAAAGAGTAGATGGTTAATTATAGGAAAACCAGCACAAAATTTCAGTCCATATTTGAAAGAAATTTCACATCTTTTAGCATTCTTCTTTCTCATTGGCAGTAAACAGTTACAGTACTCTTTGTTACCATAGTTTTTTCTTTTAACTTATGTATTGCTTAGTTGCATTTTAATTATTTAGGGTTTCTTGTATTACACTTACTTACAGCTAGTAATTTTGTAGAAATTTCATGTGCTAGTGTTGTTGACCTGGTTTTAGAGTTTGACATATTTTAGCTAATGCTTCATCATAATAGTAACTCAGCTATTAAAGTACTGAAAGTTTGAAATAAGATTGATTTCAGGTAGCATCTGGCCCAAGACACAGCAGTGAGGTGGTGACTTTGCTTACTCCAAAAATTCAGCTGAAAGTGCTAATATTATGATAGAAATTAAGTTACTTTGATCGAGACATTAAACACCACTGTCTTCATCATTTGTCTGTATAAATATTTAAATCTGACCCAGTGTGACATTCATTTTCATAATGAGTTTTAAGAATTGCAAAGATGAAATTTGTCATGCCAGAAAGATTCTAGTGGATACTCTTTGACTTAAAATTTAACTTAAAATTTATTACATATCATGGCAAATTTATTATTTTCTGTAGGGTATAGATTATAGATCCAAATTAACAGTGAAATTAATTAGATGAAATTTTTTTCAGAAAATTATGTAATAAATCCTTAACTGCATGTTTTTTCTAAATTGCAAGTAAAAAATTGAAATTCAACTTAAAATTTTGCGAAATATGTGTATATTTTAGCTAGATTTTGCCAATTTATTTGTTTAAAAATTTCGTGTGTGAGTGGATTTTTTTTCTGTGTATGTGTCTGGGTTTGTTAAGTGTTATTTCATGTACAGTTTTAATATGCGAATAACATGCATTTATGATTAATATTATCCAGATTTCTTAATCATTCTATGCATAATTAGTAATCACTAAAATTGCAACTTGTGTGAATAATTTTTTATTGCTTATATGTATTTTTTAGGGGCCCAAAAATTTGACATTGTCCCCTAGAAAAACATTTTTGATTGGAAAGTAATCTAGTAAATTTGAATTTTTGATATCTTAGTAAAAAATAAACCATAATAACACTACTAACATAAAAGTGTCAGTTTAAACTTCAGAAGCAATTACTTGAAAAACCTGCAGTGGTGCAACTAACATTTTTATCTACTTTTACTTGGGTTTACCAAAAGGTCAGCAAGTTTCATTGGCTTAGTGGTCTAAAGCACACCCTTATGGGTCATACTTTACTCACCCTAGGTTTTGAAACCCTCATGCAAACTCTAGTTACGGAAGGTTTGTCACTGTGCTTGCCAGTGGTCATTGTTTTTTTTCTGGGTACTCGTGTTTCCTCCACTATCTTAACACTGACAATTTTAGCTGCAATTATAATGAAGATACATATTAAATAAGGTTAAGGTCACTAATGTTTTGCTTGTATTTTGTTTACCACTTATATACAATTTTAGTTCATTTATGATTAAGCTTATTGTAGACTTCTGAAATGCTTTCACAATTCATTATATTTGCCAATGTTAGTATTCTGTAATGCACATGCTCCTTTTTACCCTCGCTATACAAATATAATACATGCTTATGCCATCAGCCCCTGACATCAACCCCAACATTGATTGTTTAAAGTTTCTGGTTAAAAGTTTTTGAAGGGCAGATATCCTGTTAGGGTATGCCATTTACTTTCTCTGACAGCAGTTGATGTTGTTGCCGAGTGATCTACCTGATATTTAAGCACTAGCTTACATCTTACATAGCCTTTTACCTCACAGGTTTGAATCACTTTCAAGTAAGTCTTTTAGAAACTCCAAACTTGCTTTTCCTTAAGGCGAGTTTTTAGGATCTGTTTTATCTGAATATTATTGTTTTCTCCACTATGACAGTTCTGACGTCCTCTAATTTCTGACAACTTTTCTAATTCCATCTGATCATAAATCACCCATTTTTTATTGCATATCTATATATACATATACATGAACACACAAAAATTATAATTTCCTGAATGCTCCACCACATGATAACCATGTCCTAATAACACTATTGTTGATATATTCTGTGTTTGCTTCACTATTATGTATGTTTATGTGTGCCTTTGTGTGTTTGCTTGTTTTATTCATTCAAAAGGCAAGGATCTGTTATATATTTAAAAAGTTTGTAGTGTGTGTGTGTGGTGTGTGTTGTGTGTGATAATTTATTGTTTTTGAACAGTACAGTATGACACCTTCTGTTGTTGCTTCTCTTTGTGTAACATCATTTAAAAAATGATGAAAATCATTTATGATATATGGCTTAAAGCATGTTGTTTTCATTTTTTATAACAATGTAATGAGTAATTTTATTGTTTTATATAGTATTTATGGCTCTACAGAATACATTTTCAGAGCTTATGCATGTATTATTATTTTTTTACAACATTCTCTATGTTATACAAAAATTTAATCTTCTCCAAATGCTCCTTTAATCACTCAACCAATCAAATTTCGTAAATTTATCATTTGCACTTATGCATTTGAAGTCAGATAATGTTCTGAATGCAATATCAAAATTTTAAACATCAGTTTTTTTTTCTTGCCCTTGGTATACTCCATGGTCATGCCTTTCTTAATTATGTAATTAAATTAATTTACATTTTTGCTGCTGGTTGTCTTTGATCAAATTTACCATCAAAGGCTTGTATTGAGTTAAGTCAACATACCATAAGAGAGTCTGACAGAAATCAACTAGTATCTTTACTTTTTAACTACAAAATTTATGATAGTTTGTGTGTTCTTATTTGCATCTTATAGTGTATATCTTATGCAGCAATTTGTAAAGTTTCAAATATTCATTAGAGCATGAGAATGAAAACAAAAATTGAAAAATAAAATTACACAGAAAATAATTGCATTTGCATTCAGAACATATAAGGACCTTCCAAACATATTTATTTTCTTGTGATACATGGTGTTTATGTTTATATTATAAGCTGAATTTATAAAACTGTATGCATATTAGCACACTTGTAGCTTCAAATTTTGTTGTTGTTTTTCAGCTTGCTTGTTTACCTGCTTAGCTTGCATGCCTACATGTAAACATGCCTATATGCCATCATTACCAAATATATTATCTGTGTTGCGCTAAAGATAAAATGATCAAACTCTTATAGAAGTTTTCAGGAACTCAACTTACCTATAGGAATTTCAAATTGATAAAATTTATATATTGCTTTTATTTTATGCATGCAATCAGTGAAAAATGGTGGTGGAGGGAGGGAGTTTACAAAAAAATTTCAATCCTAAAACCATGCTGACAAATTTTTGAGCCCTATCTATGGCATTGAAATGTTTTATATCATTTGCAAGATATTGACAAGATAGTTTTGTTATTAAAATATATTTAGAGTTGTCTGGGTATGTGCCGGAATGAAGGCGGGTCTACATCTGATGATTGTGTGTCATAGTATCACATTATAACCAATCAAATGGTGGGTATACTAGATATTTTCATTATTGTACATGTATATATGCATGACAGTGTAAGGGGAGGTAACTTAGATTTTATGTAGAAATGACGTATATTTAATACTGTGCCTATTAATAATGGATGATAATTTAAAATTTTCCTATATATATACATTGCATATTGTTTACATGTAAAGTGTCAGTATTAACAACCAGTAGTACTTATTGGTAGTTTACTAGCAAAATATTTACTTATTAATCACATTAAAGAAACTTGCACAAAACTCATGCAGTAACTCATGCACTACATGAACTACATGAAGTTGTGTTTAGACTAATAGCAATAAATTAGAAAAAAAACTATCTCATTACAAGTAGCTAAAAATATCTGATGTGACTTAAACAACACTCATATAACTAACCTTGGTTTACTTAAGACTAAGAGTGCATTACTGCTTATATAACCCATTCCTTAAAAAGATTAATAGCTGTTAAAAGCTCTTGTTGCAAATAGCTAAAAAAAAATTATACTGATATGACGTTTAACAACCTCACAAATAACAGCCAACCTTTTATTGAAACTTAGTTTTAGAGTTTAAAACTCCTCTTGAAATATTAAACTCAAGTTCATTGCAAGGTTTAAACTATATTTCTTTTACTGAAAGTATGAATTGGCTTTCTGTAGAATGTCATTTCAGAACACTGATAACAAACAGCAATCCTGATTGTTACCTGTTAAATTAGTTAAATGATTTCAAGCAGTGGTAAAGTGAAAGACTTTGCTAAAGGACATACATGAAGCCAAGTTCAAACCCACAATAATTTTATATGTTTGTTTGTTAAACCCTTTTGTTGAATATTACTAATCTTATATGTACATGTATTATATGGTACTGTTGTGACAAAGTGGTTTAAACAGTAGCCTTCAGACTGTAAGCATTTTACCACATTTGACCTTAGTCAACAGAAAGTGAGAAGAGTTTTTCCTTGTCTAATAGACATATGATGGTTGGCTAGTACTAGTATACTGGACTGAGCAGTCATTGCTGGTTATCTATAGTGAGCAAGTGCACTAGTACAAGCAGATCATAAAAATTTGCACAAACTCACACACAACATAAACTTAGATAAATCCCTGATATAATTCTTTGGTAAAAAGAAAAAAAAAAATCAAAATTGGTGATGTGACCTAAACCAATAAGCAAATTTGTTTATTCCTGTTTCTTGATTCTGTTTTTCTTTTTTTAATTATTTTTTTATTTTAATTATTCTGATTAACTTAGTATCACAATCATCTCCATCATTATGGGTGACAATGTGATCCCAAATAACATTACCAGGGAAGCTATCGAAGATTTTATTAAGTGACAAAATTTGGCACTATGATTCTTATAACGAAAATAGTTTTTCTATTCCAGAATCGAGAAGCTCACTGACACTGGGTTTTAAAGTATCACAGATGAAGAAGAGAGAGATGGTAGTTAAGACCATTAAAAGTCCACTCATACAGTTTATCATCAAAGACCATACAGGATTGGTTTTAAGTTAACAGCTGTTATATATATGATAAACTGTATACTTCAAATAGTTAAAAAAAAAAACACAAAGGATAGGATGGTCTGTGTTCCATAACTAGTTAAATCTGACAGGGACTCATAGTTTAACTCATTAAATGTGAGAATGGATTTCATTTAAATAAAACATAAAAATTGAAATATCAGAGGAAAAGTGCGAGAAATAATGTGTTTGTATCTTTAAATGCTTAAACTTGCCACTGTCGTTTTGGTTTCCTTCCCAAAATGACAGTCTGCCGTCGAACTGTCTTTGTGAGATTTAAATTGTGTGTTACTAGTAGTAAATTGATAAAAATGAATTATTATATGAATAATGGACATTATATATATACATATATATTTAAATGTTTTAGAGATTATGAATTCATCAAGACAATATTATTATTTCATTGTTTTAAATCATTTTTTTTTTTAAAAAAAGAATATCGGCATTATCAGTGTTATCATAAGTGAAATTTAGATTCTTACTGATATGTTTGTCAGGTCAGGACCTATTAATTATACCATAGCTTTGTGTTTGTGAGGAGACAAAGACTAGATATATGATGATATTTTGAGGCCACATGCTACCTCAAGAAATGAAGAAGAAAGGAAAAGATGAATAAATCATGGATAGAAAGAAAAACAGGATTATTTCTTTATATCATATGTGAAATTTCTTTTTTTTTACTTGTTGTTGTTGTATTTTTGTTTCCGGTGGAGAATGTTGGAAATAAGCAGACTTGTAATTAAATTTGACCTCAAGTATTATATCATATTTGGCTCAGTAGAAGGGTCATTCAATATATTGGTTATTTTTTGTTCCCTTAATTTGCATGTTTGTGTTGGCATTATGCAATAAGACTTATCATACTGTGCTGTTATACAGAGGAAGAAGATATTGGAAAAAACTATGCATTCTAATAGAAGCAAATGAAATGGATTAGTGCTATCTAATGTCATGCACATGTTATTTGATATCACACGTCATATACCACATGCTCTGTGCATGTATTGCTACATGTATGTTGCTACATGTGTGCCATGTGTGTTTGATGTCATGTCTTTCACTCTATGCCATATGTGACATTAGATGCAGTGTGTGATAGTTTATCACACATCTGTCAAAGATGCCATACATGTACTGGTATGTAACATTGAGTAGTTAAATACTGCATGCATATTCTTTTATGCCACATGTGATGTCAAATGACATGTGTTGTTAGATGTGCATTTTCAAGTTTGATAAGCCATCAATATAACATTTCCCTATTAATTCAGATTGTTTAGATACCACATTAGACACCTGTATGTCTGTTCACAACTATTCTTTCTGCTGATTGCAGAAAGGAATTTCTTTTCTTTTTTTCTTTTTTCATTTCTTTTTTTCTTTCTTTTTTTTTGTGGAAAAACATCAAATAATGGAAGTCCATAGCTAATGAATTTGATACAGGAGTGCCACACAAACTACAGTAAGTATGATGTGGTATAAGAATGAACACTGTGTAAACAAATCACGGAGAAAACATTTCTGTTTTTTCAATTTTTAGTTTTTAGCTCACCTGAGCTGAAAGCTCAGATGAGCTATTGCGATGGTTCACCGTCTGTCGTCCGTCGTGCGTTAACTTTTTACATTTTAATCTTCTCCAAAACCACTGGGCCAAATTTAATGAAACTTGGTAACCATCATGCCTGGATAAAGCCCTTTCAGATTTGCACAAATGAAGGAGTTATGTCCCCTTGGGGCCCCATAAGGGGGGAAACAGTGGGGAAATTGCTAAAAATTATATATTTGTCACTATATCTTGAAAACTATTAACTTTTTGTATAGGCATGTATATTAGAATATTGTAGGTATTGCAACAACCATCATTACGATATATGGTTCAAGGTCATATGTTGAAAGGTCAAGGTCACAGCTGCAAAAAAGACTGAAATTGCTAATTATCATGAAAACTATTAACTTTTTGTATAGGTATGTATATTAGAATATTGTAGGTATTGTGACAACGATCATTACGATATATGGTTCAAGGTCATATGTTGAAAATTCAAGGTCACAGCTGCAAAAAAGACTGAAATTGCTAATTATCATGAAAACTATTAACTTTTTGTATAGGCATGTGTATTAAAATATTGTAGATATTGCAACAACAATGATTTTGATATATGGTTCAAGGTCATATATTGAAAGGGCAAGGTCACAGCTGCAAAAAAAAAGATTGAAATTGCTAATTATCTTAAAAACTATTAACATTTTGTATAGGCAGGTATATTAGAATATTGTAGGTAATGACATGATGATCATTTTGATATATGGTTCAAGGTCATATGTTGAAAGGTCAAGGTCACAGCTGCAAAAGAAGACTTAAATTGCTAATTATCTTGAGAACAATTAACATTTTGTATAGGCATGTATATTAGAATATTGTAGGTATTGTAACAATGATCATTATGATATATGGTACAAGATCATATGTTGAAAGGTCAAGGTAACAGCTGCAAAAGAAGACTTAAATTGCTAATTATCTTGAAAACTGATAACTTTTTGTATAGGCATGTATATTAAAATATTGTAGGTATTGCGACAATGATCATTTTGATATATGGTTCAAGGTCATATGTTGAAAGGTCAAGGTCACAGCTGCAAAAGAAGACTTAAATTGCTAATTATCTTGAAAACTATTAATTTTTTATATAGGCATGTATATTAGAATATTGTAGGTATTGTAACAATGATCATTTTGATATATGGTACAAGATCATATGTTGAAAGGTCAAGGTCACAGCTGCAAAAGAAGACTTAAATTGCTAATTTTCTTGAAAACTTATAACTTTTTGTATAGGCATGTATATTAGAAAATTGTAGGTATTGCGACAATGATCATTTTTATATATGGTTCAAGGTCATTTGTTGAAAGGTCAAGGTCACAGCTGCAAAAGAAGACTTAAATTACTTATTATCGTGAAAACTAATAACTTTTTGTTAGGCATGTACATTAGAATATTGTAGGCATGACGACAACGATCATTTTGATATATGGTTCAAGGTAATATGTTCAAAGATCAAGGTCATATCAACATAGGAATACTTATATTATTAAAAGCTATTAATTTCATGCATAGGCATGTATATTAGAATAATTTAGGTATTGACATGAAAATCATATATGGTTGAAGGTCATATATGTTTAAAGGTCAAGGACATAGCTGCATAAGTATACTGAAATTGATTAATGAATTGGAAATTATTCATTGCACTACAATTACTTCATGCATATTATATAAGCTACTTATGAATGAAATGTGAGTTGATATATTTCTGATTAAGTTCTGTGGGATTTTCTAACTTGAGAAAACTTTTAAAGTTTCTGTACATAATATATTGTCTATTGCACTTTGCAAACATTTTTGGACATATCTGCAGGTGGGCGTTAAGGCCCATGGGCCTCTTGTTTTTTTACACTTTGGTTATAGAAGGGGAAATTACTGATAATGACATAAAAAATTTATTGATTTAAAATTTAAACTTAAAGCAAAAAATAACAAAATAGCCTAGACTCCACTTGGTGCAAGGACAGGCTTTACGATATTGTGTCAGTTATCTGTTGGTTAGAATCTCAGTTTGTATTGAACTTGTATTTTTGAATCTCTTATTAAATATTGACCTAATTTCTTGCTGATTAATGGTGTAGGTTAATGTAGGGACAAGGTGTTCTAAGCTTGATAAGTTCTATCAGTTGATTAGCCAACTTTTGTTTCTGAGATTTTCTAAAACATTTATGAAAACTTTTGTTGAAAGATCAAAAGTGAACATGATACATTTTGGTTTAAAATATTGATTTAATTGATATTTTGAAATGGGTTAATCACAGATAAGTCAAAAGAAGCTTGAAACAGCCATTGGCTAACAATGTTATTGGCTTGACGAATCTTGTCTTAGTCACTTTGTGCCAAATAAAATGGTGATATATATACAATAGCTGAATGGACTTACAGGCTTATTAAGTCTTTTACGGTTAATATTACAATGTAATTACCTTATAATGTGGTAGACCTAATTGTCTAAGTACAAAATTCAAATGTCAAAACATGATCAAGTTAGTGATTTGTGTAAAGCATGAGCTTACAGGTAATCAGCCTCTCATCACCTGGGTTCAAATCCAAATTGGGACAGGGTTTCTTTTCTGAAGATCAATACATTTCTCCTAGGACTCTAGTTTCTTCCAACCTCCCAGAAAAGACTGCCTCAATATATGTGAAAGAACTTGACTTTGAATTGAAACACCTATAGCTCTACTCTTAAAATAAAATTTATGGCATTATTTTCGGATTGCCTTAATGAAGTATTGTATAGCTTATGTTATACCTAAGGATGAACATAGGGATCATTCTCTAAAGATTTATTTTAAAGCTTTTTTGATTGGCTAACATTTGGAATCAGAATCTAAAGATTTAAGTTAAAGCTTTTTGATTTGCTAAAATTTGATGCAAGTTATGTTGTTTTACAGACTAGACTGGTCTATCTCCTTTTTACTACCATAACTTTAATACCAAGGTAGTGCCATCATGAAAAAGCAAAAAAGTTAAAACAACATTAATCAGCATGGATTTATCTTTTGCCTGTAATTTAAGTAAAAGAAAAAGTACTAAGCTTGAATCAAGTTTAAATCAGATATCAAATTCTTCATATGGTAATACATGTAAAACATAATGAATTTGATTATTATAAAAGATTATTGTTTAGTGTGTGGTTTTTTTTTTTTTTTTTTTTTTTTTTTTTTTTTTTTTTTTGCGACAAAAAAAGAGTTGTTTTTTTTTTTGTAAAACCTGGATTGATTGTTCCAAAATTTAAGATCTTAAAAAATGTTAGGTGTTTCCAAATCTAGAGATAAAAAACTTTTTGAGCTTCCAAAAAAGAGTTTTCTAATGTACTGTATATACAGTTTTTTGTTTGTACTGGTGTGTAATGCATTCTGTTATATATTCTTGAAATAATGTCATAGACAACGTCATAGTGACTGATTCCATCTTTTTATATGTGAATAATAATTATATATATACATGTAAGTGTTGCAGAGTATTTTGGTACATAGATGACTCTCATTTGCTGAAAATTAGTTAGAAATTCTGTTTTTTTTGTTATTTTGTATTATTTAGATAAAAATCTAAATATTTTCTAACATCACAGCTACATATGATTTGATGTAAAAAGCATTGATATGCTATATATTACATATGCCTTTCAGTTTTGATTCAAAATTTTAGGAACCCAAATTCTTTAATGGCTGAATTTGAGTTGTTCATAGAAACTATTTTATTCAAAATTTGAATTAGGTTTTTCTAAACTTATTAAACAAAAAATTTGTTAATTTTTTGAATTGTCTTGTTGAACATTGAATTATTTAACTTTTAAATTCTTTTTGTTAAACATTTAACTGATTTACATACAGAGCAGTGAAAGATTTGGATTGTTTTGTTACTTAAGTGAAGACCAGGTTCCAGTTTCACAATCATTTCCTAGCATAAAAATTTTTAGTCACTTAAATTACGAGAATTTAGATGACCTTTTATTGGATATAAAGCAATGTTTAAAAAGAAGCAGCAAAAATGATAATAATGGTCAGCTAGTTATCAAGATTGTATAATTTTTATTTCCACTTTCTCTTTCCAAAAATTCTATAATGTGTATCTAAAATCAGGAAGAATATTTTGAAGCTTTATACATCAACCTTCTTGCTAAAAGATTTTTTTTTTTTCTAACACTAACACTGCTTATTTTTCCTGTATTCTTAATGGGACCCAGGGTCAGTAGCAATATACAAGTTTGAACAACCTTACAATGGGATTTCTTCTTTATCTTTCCAAATTTGATAACTTTAACATCCAGAAAAAATTGAGTTTAACATTGAAATCACTTGTACTTTAATTATCAGAGATTTAATCAGATTAAAAACAGATTTCTTATTTTGATATTAGTTAAAATCTTAATATGGAATGATTGTGAAACTTAATATAGGTTTTATTGCTGTGGCTGTGAAAATGGCACTGTTTTAGCAATGCCAAAGATGCTGCTGGATTCGGCATTTACTTGATATTATTATTGTTATTATTATATCCAGTAAGGACGATCATGAGTCTGCCCCCCTCCCTTCCAAAAAAAATTATTTAAATTCAGTTTTGTTAATATAAAGAATTATTTTTTGTACTTGGATTGGTTGATTTCCATAAAAAAATAAAATCATCCTCCGATAGATATTCTATCAATTTAGACATCACTATTGTCATATTTCATAGTAAAGGAGATGTATGATTTTGAGAATTTGATGGAATTAAACCATTCCACAGGATCTTAAATCAACAACATAGTACTGGTTGTAATGAGTGGCTTTTCAGAAGTTAACTGAAGAATTGGATACTTGTTATTTCCAGTATAATATTTTCAGTTGAGATACTAGTATATTATTTTTATGGCAAACAGTAAAACTTGATAACTTTCATTTTCTCTCTTACAAACTTGGGAGTTGTTGTTTAGCCTTGGTAAAAAATAGTATTCATCATTTGTTTCAAATTTATTATTCAGTCTCAATCTCTTCAATGTTGTTTCAGTAATTCGGTAACTGAAAGTGTATTGCATTTTCAAGTTATTGAAAGTTTTGCTATTTTATATATAACAAAATGAAACATACATGTATACATTGAATTTATTATCAAACTTACTGTATTTCACACCAAACATTTGAAGTAAAGATTTAAAGTCCATTTTACTGATGAGTTATCAAAGTCTCACTGTTTTGTATGTGTATGTAGAGTAATATTTCCATCCATTCATTATACAGATATGTCTATATATAATGATGATGATGATGATGTGTGGTTATTATGATGTAAATGTCTTAATGACGACGCTACAACATTATACATATAGGGCAGACAAACATGGATTTATTTAGCATTTTAGTGTTAATTATGTACAGATAAAATAAATATTGTAACTTGTGTGATTAATAGTCTAGTGCTTGAATGATGATACTGATGTTACTTGATGAATTGAAGTTAGAACTTCACAAGATATCCTCATTATTATTATTATTATAATTATTTTGTTTCTCAGAAGATAATATTCTTTTTTATTATTTTTATTTTATTTTTTTTTTTTTCGGACCAAAGATCAAGTTCTCGCCAGTGCATGTTTTTCACATGAATTTATAACAAGTAAATAAGGGAAACTTTAGTTTTAAATGATCATTGCTATAAATGAAGACACTAAGATCTTCATTTATGATTTGCTATAAATATTAGTAATATAATTACAGCGTTATAATAGCTTGTTGATATAGATGTTTGAAATGCAGCTTTATTAATATTTGTTGAAAAATAGTTGAATTCATCTGTAGGTTTTATTTAAAAACAGAAAAAATTGACTTCCAGATATCCGTGTTCAGTCTCTAATTGGTTTAAGCTTACCTGAGATAAAGGCTTAGGTTAGCTATTGTGATGGTTAACTGTCAGTCTGCAGCTTGGTTTCACCTTAATATATTAAATTACTTTTTTCAAAAATACTGATCCAAATGTACACATGTATTATCATATCTACTGTCAGTACATTGTATAACTGTGTTTGTTACAGCAAATTTGGCAAGATTCTCATAGAAAATCATAAACCTTCAGTAAAGATTCGAATTTTCTTACTTGGACCTAGTTGTAACAAAAATTGACTGTGAATAATAGTATTGACAGAATTACCATAAAATATCTATATAGAAACAGATTAAAGTGATGTGGCCAGAAGGATTATACAAGTTCAAAAATCAAGTAAATGATAGATTCTTTTGCAGGTAGTTTGTACCTAATTTATTGCAAAGTTAATTACCGTCAGTATCAAAACTACATGTAAAATCAGTCCCCATAGCAACATGATTTTCCTCTATTTATATATATATTTATATATCCTCAAAAATATTAATTGGTAAATTTCAATTACCGGTTAGACAAAATAAATGAACAAAACAAAACTTTTTATTAAGATTTTTTGGAAATTTTCCTTGATTTACTGTCACACAGTGACACCAGTAGTAGACAAACACACTTAAAACAAACTGTCTAAATTAGCCTGTGAAATAATATTGATCTGTTAATCTTACTCATATGTATGTAAACAGGACAGAAAAAAATATTGTATTTTGAACTTGATGTTGAATGTGGTACCTTTAAGTAAGTTCCTGCCATCTGAGCTACCCAGTCTAATACAACATCAACTATAGACTTGGACTTTTAAAAAAATTAATCTAAAATAAAAACAGAAATTCAACATTTTTTCTATTCGGGTGAGCAATAAGCCCCATGGGCCTTTGTGTTATTTTAGGACACATTTGATATTATCGTCATATGATCTTGTATTGGACCTGTTCTTCCACGCTGCATATCATATAATGATTTAAGCTTCATACAACTCAGGAATTTACCTTTGGTCTACCTTAAGCTTGCCGTCATTGGTTAAGGTAGAATATTATACCATTGTAGTCATCTCAAAATGTTTAATAAAGGAACTGAATTGATGTCAGTTTATCTCAGCTCATTAACATCCTTCTCGGTCATGAATAGATTAAATGATGTTATTGTGGCTTGATACATAAACTTCTTGCTTACAAAATAGGACTTTCCTCTGACAAAAAAAGATAAAAATGTATTTAAAATGTGTGTATACTGGAGTTAGTATTGCCATTCATAACAGAGGAATCGGTGTAAATTGAACCCTTAGTAAACTGGAAACTTTAACTTTATTTTGTGTGAATACCTGTATAATATTGACCTTGTTCAAAGTTGTCTTAGCTTAACCAATTAGTCAGTGAAAATTTGTATCTTGTACATATATATTGGGCAATATTTGTTTATTTAAAATAAAAAAAAACTTTATGTAATATCAACATAAGCAATTAAGTCAAAACTGTAAGTTTATACCAAATATTCATAATTTTAATAATAGATTCTAATTTCACTAAGCATTTGTTTTAGCATACTTAAACTTTGAACAAGTTGGTCCTGAACAATGTCTACTGCCTGAATTAGATTTGGTTCAGACAAGATTCCACTGTATTTAAATTGAGTCTCTGAAAACAATATTTTAACACTTCTGAGTGAATGAAAAGAAAACAATATCTTTGTTAAAACATTTTGAGATAACTACTAAAATCTTCATGACAGCATGTTAATTGTGATATTTTCAGTACATTTTATTTGACATAAATTCAGTTCTATTTTCACATTATTTTCCACAATAAAATAAGTATTCTTATGTATTGGTATCAGTTCATTTTCACTGTAAGATTACATTACTTTAGTTCTTTTGAAAATCTTATATTTTGTGTTTGATACTTTTGAAAATATTTTGATATATGAGAGAAACAATGTTTAAGCTATGGTGTCAAATGCTTTGCTGAAATCAACAAACTACATGAATGAATGGTAACTTGTTGTGTTTTATTACCATAATGCTCATTTTTATTATGTGTTATATAACAATGTTTTGCATACATAAATAAA
The DNA here is from genome assembly GCA_029721355.1 of Tegillarca granosa. Taxonomy (NCBI): domain Eukaryota; kingdom Metazoa; phylum Mollusca; class Bivalvia; order Arcoida; family Arcidae; genus Tegillarca; species Tegillarca granosa. The sequence continues at coordinate 10,934,633 of CM056605.1, read as the reverse complement.
TGGGATGACTTTTTCATAAAGTAAATTAATAGGATGGCCAAATGTTTATCATATAAATTGATAAAATAACAATGACAACACTATGACTAACGATCATACTTCGTACTGGTATTTTGATTTTTTCAGTACATTAATCATAAATTATAAACTTTCATTTTGCAATTTTTGAAGAAAAAAATCCCCTAGCTAATATTTGAAAAATTAATGATAATAGTTTTGAATTACAATACATACAGATTAAGTTTACATATATATTTTCTTATATTTTTTTGTAGTTTTAATGTTGGATTATATTCTGTACAATAATTGACTTTTCACTTGTTTGCACAAACTTCCTAAGTATATGTATATAAAACAATGGCCAGAATCAGAAATTGAAGCTTGCATACTCATGTTCACTTCTGCACAAACTCAGATTTTCATTGGTTCTTGTAAATGAGTCTCATCTAATCAGAGCACATAAAATTTGATGCTGTTTATTTCATCCAGTCATTTTGTCAGAAATCTAATCTTCACATAATGCTTTTTTGTACTTCTGATTGGGTTATTGGACCCTTTCTGGATAGTTTGAACTTACGGATAAAGCTTTTAATTAAATTTTTTAATTAAAATGTTAATTTGCTTTACATACAGAAAAAATAGTACTACAATGTATATTTTACTATAGAACGTTGCAAAATTTATGAGACTTTATATTGCTCTATCATGAATTTAACAAAATGGAGTTGACCAATGAACCACTTTATACCAACAAACTTTTTGCAGCTATTTTTTCCTTGTTTTTGTAATGTCTTTGTTGTACTCAAAACTCTCGGATTAATACCATCATTAGGAAATATCTAACATTATCTGATTGTTGGATTTCATATTTAATAAATCTTATTTCCACATAGATGTAAGGGGTATTCGGTGATACATTGGCGGACCCCATAAAAATATTTGGTATCACAAACTCTGTGTCAATGTCCATTATGAAATAGATATAATATTTTCAAGGAATCCAGTGTCATTTAAATCCTAATCAATAAGTTTTTTATATTTGAACCCTGTTTTCAGTATAATTAAACTACTTTTAACACACACCATTAGTCAGTGAAATATCTGTATGTCCACCATTAGTCAGTGAAATATCTGTATGTCTTGTCATGTGATCAGGGTAAATTTTCAATTTAATGAGACAAGAAATGGTCTGGATGATTTTTGATAGCATTAAACCTGTATATAGAAACCACCCTAAGCCCCCAGTAATACACTAAAACCTGTATATAAAGAACACACATGAGACCCAAAGAGTTAAACATTGACATAAAATCCAAACACTGAACTTTAGAATTGCAGTAAATACCTGTGTAATGTATATATGAAGTAACTAATGCTAAGGTTTGTTATCAAGATATCAAATTGTAGGAAAGTTACCCTGTGGGCCAGGATCATTCTGAAATTTTTAGTAAAAGAAGTTCATGTGATAAGGCTAAGTTAGTACATCCATGAGGGCTAAGTAAGTGCTCCAATTTTTGGCTTTTTATTTGTTCTTATGACCAGACTTTTCACATCTAATTTTAATATACTGGAAACACACTAACAACACTAACAGTAAAGTGTTCTACCTCCAGACAAGAATACACTAAAAGAGTGAACTAATTATTTTGCAGTTTATTGGCAATGATAATTCATTATTGTAAACTTGTATTCTAGAAAGACAGGTGACAGCATGTTTTTCAATCAAATAGCAATTAAATAGAACCACGGATAAACCCAGATTCATTGCTGTCATCTGTTCAGTCTTGTTTGGGTATAAAATAGAGGTTTGGTGATAAAAATAGGGTGGCTTATAAAGAAAAACCTTCTTGATAAACTAAGAGAGACTTGTGAAAAAAAAAATGGAAAAGAAAAGTTTTTTTATTTACTTCAAAATATTTTGGCTATAATTAAGATGGTAAAGTTATTGTTGGTGCATTATAACAAGATTTTACTGTATGCTATTTAAACAATCAAATTTTATAAAAACTGGGATACTAAAATCCTTACTTGTGCAATTTAATTATAGTCATCCCCATTTTTTTTTTCTTTTAACAATATCATTTTCTCAGTATCCAGAAAGTGGTTTTAACTAAAGAAAATAGGATGTTAAAACAGTTAAAACTTTTTAAAACAGATTGTTCATGTATTATAAATCAGAAGTTATGTCTTAAATGAGTACATATGGTAAGGGCCATATTTGGTTCCAAAATCGAATGAAAATGAAAATTTTAATTACAGGTAAACTCACCTTTGATGAATAATGACATTACAAACTTGATATTAGTTTGTGTTTTATCCTTTTTGGACACAATTTCTATTGATTGTCACTACAAAAAGTGTGAGCCCTAACCAAAACAAACTTCATTCTTTGTAGATTTTAATTTGGACAAAATACACTAATGGTGAAAAAATTTGAAAATTATTCTCTATTTTGCTGAATATTTGCGGAGTCAAAAGGATCAAAACACACAAAAATGAAAGTTACATAGTTTATTGCACTTTTATTATTTTAAGATAAATTATTGATGTCAGTTTAACGATTTTTTAATTGTTAAACACAAGTCATTTTTGGAGTTCAAATAAGGTCTGTATCATATACATCCATACTGAAAATAATTTTCAATTAATTTGTCTGTATTTATGGAACTTAAAGGTAACAAACACTTCAGTTTCTTGTAAGAAATGAATTTGAATATCACTTTTTTTAGCCAAATTAATTTGAAGAATCTAGAGATGTTTAGTTTAAACAGTATTTTAATAATCAGTAAAGTATAAACTGAATGAAAACAAACTATACACTTGAGTCAGGAACTAAGTCAAGCTTATATAAACCTGTTTTTGGATGAACCTGTTTCTAGAATCTTGAGATACTAGTATTTAAGGTATTCTAGAAGACTTTAGGTTATACATGTAAATTAATTTTGTTTTGAAAATTAACCGAAGCAGTGAAAAACTACTTTTTCATACCACATATTGTTCTTTGTTCAACTATACTTGTTTTGTTATAGAACTTAATAGTCATAATATTAAAACAATGATCTCATGTGCTTCTTGTAAACATAAATCTGTTTTTCAAAGCATAACAGATCTTGATAAATCTAATGGTCTCAGACTGTGTCCAGTCACTTTTTCTGCTGCTAATCTAATCATCAGTCCAGATTTAGTGCATACTGTCAGTGTTATATTTACCAGGTACATTGTATAAGGGAATATTAAGAAAACCAATGGCCCTGGAGCAATAAATTTTAAGGAAGGATTAATACCTTACATGATATATTGTCTAAAGATCTGGGTCTGTTTGATCAATGTTCTCTTACGTTATAAAATTGGATGGTGAAAATTTGTATCATGTAAACTAACTTGTGTTTTTATGTTGATAAAATAGTTTAGTTACAAGTGACTTATTGGTACATTGATATGGTTTATCTAAAATGGTTACATTGTGTTAATTTTTTCATCCCACTAATTAACTGGTTACAATAACAGAGCTGTGGACAACTGGACCATCAGTAAAGAACAAGTCTGCATGTTTTTTTTTTTTTTGTTTTTTTTCTTCAGATCTAGATCATTAGATATGCTCTTACAATTCCAAATGAACATAATCTCTTGTTATTGATTGATTCCAAATCATCAAAAATTCCACTTTGAACTTCCAGTCCCTTTGGGCTTCCATACTTAGATGTGCAATTTATTTTATAAAGAGAAAGGATTAGTAAATAGAATTTAAAGGGATTTTATTAGAACATTTTAGCTTGTAGAAAATCAGAAAAACTTTTACATTAAGTATATTTTGGTATTAATACATGTATTCCCATAGATAAAATATGTTAAGGTTAGCACTTTCTTTTATGTGTAAATGCTTATGAAGTTGAGTGTTACATTACTTAAGTAGATGAATGGATCATTGTTTGCAAAATTAACCATCAGTCACTTTTTACAAAATACATAACTTAAATAAATGATGATACAAAGAATGTATTGGCAAAACAAACAATTTTTATTTAGTAACGACATGACATTTGATATCAAACACCAACTGAATCAGATTTTTTACTTCCACTGATATAGTAACTGTTATTTCGTATTTGTAAGTGTATTTTGTTATGGATTCTGATTTCATTTATAGGTATACCTTTATATGATTGTCTATATGTGAAATCATCTTGTGTCATTGATTTGTATACATGCTTTGAAAAACAGACTTTATATCATTCTCTAGTCACTAATTAATAAAAGTTCTCTTTAATTTTGATATTTTCAGAAGTACATGTAAATGCTAATCCATACAAGCTTTTCTACTGGTGCTTCTTTAACAGAAACATTTCCATTTTACAACTTCTTTTTAATTTAAAGTTATGAAGCATTATTCAAAATTTGTGATGTTTTCAATTTGTGCAAGGGAGATAACTTATATGGGGTGTTTAATGTATAAGGGAGAAAACTAGCATTTTCATATGGTGTTATAAAGATAACATTTCAAGTATCTCATTTATTTACTTTTGAAAATGACAAAATTAAGGAAAAATATTTACACAATATTTAATTATATTAGGTACACGAAACGTACATACATGAATTTCTCATGCTTTTTTTCACTAGATATGTTAAGTTAGTAAGTAAATAATTGAAATTTGATGTAATATATCATGGTCATAAAATGCTGATTCAGCAGAAATTTGTCCACGTCTCCCATCATTTATTAAACACTGTAATTTATATGCTTATCATCCAAATTCAAATTAATATTAAAATAAAACAATTGATGTTCTAAATTTTTGTTGGCTGTTCTTTATGTTTTTTTGTTGTTTTTTTTTTATCTTTTTTAATAGAATTATCATGAGTAAAAAAAAACACCTAAACAGTTTGAGAAAGTGTTGTAGTTTGCTTTGCAAAGGTCAGTGGATTTCCTTGGGAACTTACCTCTCTCCACCATCTAGAAACTTACCACCTTGATTTGGTGCAGAATCTTGACTGAGGCATAAAACACTACTTCTCAACTCAAGTACAATTTTATGCATGTGGTACAGTTAGTTGATTAGTTGAATGTTGTTTTACCTTACATCAGCATTTTTCAACCATTCATTATGACAGTTTTGATTTCTAGAGGATTAATCTTAACACAAACTGTTGGTGTGAAAGTTTACAAGTGTTTCTGATCTGCATTGTACCATTGGGGACTTATGACAACCTTTAGAGTGCTAGTTTACTTGACTGCAGTGTACCATTGGGCACTTATGACAACCTTTAGAGTGCTAGTTTACTTGACTGCAGTGTACCATTGGGCACTTATGACAACCTTTAGAGTGCTAGTTTACTTGACTGTATTGTATCATTGGGCACTTATGACAACCTTTAGAGTGCTAGTTTACTTGACTGCATTGTACCATTGGGCACTTATGACAACCTTTAGAGTGCTAGTTTACTTGACTGCATTGTACCATTGGGCACTTATGACAACCTTTAGAGTGCTAGTTTACTTGACTGCAGTGTCAGTTAAACACAGACAATTCAGTCAGTGGTATAGAGACAACCATTTAGGGTCTACAAATGAAAAAAATCTTTCTTACTTATGGTTGACCTGGGTTATGAAGTATGGAAGTTAATGGTCTCAGTATTTATACTATTTCTTATTCATTTATTATCTGCATGTACTACAGCACTATGAAATAAAAATGTACCAGTCAATTTATATACCACATAGTCAGACTGGGGTACAAACCCACAGTCCATGAATCTTTTCCATTTCTTTAAAAACTGAGCTATAAGTTCCCATGGTGTTTACTTACAGATAACTTTTAAATGTCATGGCTTTAATTCATGCAAATAAATATATAAAATAATGTGGAAACGTGGCACAATTTATGGTGCATATAGTTGGAGATGAAAGGTTTGGGGGATTGAGGTTAACCTCTGCAGGATCTTTCTCAATGTGCTGGTACATTATAGATATGCCCCCCTTCAAAGAAGGCAGGGCATATTGCTTTGCTGCTGTCTGTCGGTCTACCAACAGTTTGTTTATTTTCTTCACAGAAGCACTTACTGAAATGAAATTTGGTATAAAGATTTATCATAAGAATATCTAGGTCATATTCTGTTTTGGGTATGATCGAGCAATTTTTGACACAGTTATCCCCCTTTGACTTAGAAAAATTCCGATTATTTGCAGTTTCTGTTTATTTTCTTTGCAGAGATTGCACATACTGAAATGAAATTTAGTATACTGATTTATCATAAGAATATCTAGGTCCAGTTCTGTTTTGGGTACGATCGAGCAATTTTTGACAGAATAATCCCCTTTGGACTTACAAAAATTTCAATTATTTGCAGTTTCTGTTCATTTTCTTTGCAGACTTTGCACTTACTGAAATGAAATTTGGTATACAGATTTATCATAAAAATATCTAGGTCAAGTTCTGTTTTGGGTACGAATGAGCGATTTTTGACACAGTTATCCCCCTTAGACTTAAAAAAATTCCAATTATTTGCTTTACGTGCATTATTTCTACAAAGGTTGATGAAATTAATTACTGATATAACATGCGAAAAGTGTTTTTGCCAAAGATGTGATGAAGAAGACCATTTCTTCAATGCTCTTGAATATCCATGGTCAGTTCTGGAACATCCAGTTACATAGACAAAAGATTGCAGCAAATTAAAGATTCAACTCAGCCCTTTGGTGGTATAACAATAGTAGCTGTAGGGGACCTTTACCAATTATGTCCTGTAGGCATTGACAGAAAAACATTGACATGGACTAGCATGCTACTTGGACAATCCACTCAGTTGTGAAAGACAATTTGAGACATTACAGATGAAATTTGAGGGGCTCATACTAATTCTTCTGAACATCACTGTCTCTTAGTCTCTTCATAAGTGATCTCAACAATCTGCTCAGCTCTCTGCAAGTGTATCAAAGAACAATAATTCTTAGAGATTTAAATGTGGATGCCATAGGACCTAATAATGCTCAGCTATCAGAACTTATGGGAAGATATAACTTTACCAATATAAATTCTGTTAAGACACATATCCAGGGTTCATGTTTAGATCATGTATATACATGTACTGTATATCATTAGACTTGCTAAACACATACCATGCCTGCTATGCACATCCAACATATTACTCTATTATGTCACTTTGCAACTACAGAGGTCATCTGATTAAATGAAATAAAGAATCAGGTTGGTTGAATATGGTTATATTTATAATAATTTATAATTTAGAAGTACAAACAAACCTGTCTGTAGGTCTATATGTTTGTGCAACCTATAATTCAAATTTTTTTTAGCTTAGACACATCATACTTGATAGATTTATGCATCTCAGATAGTTATGGTAGATGGCCCCTATTGATTTTAAGTTCAAAAGGTCAATTTCATTTCTATGTACACTGCCCATAATGTATACTGCCCATAATAAAAGCTTGTGCACCCTATAATGTCTGTCCAAGAAGGGGGGGAGCATAAGGGTTTCACAAACATCTCTTGTTTAATTATATTTGGTATGTAGCTTCACTGTAAATTTGAAGCCTGGTTTGATTTATGTGGTATTCTTTTCATTTCTCTGGTAAGCTCTTGATTGTCACTTCAGGTCTCTGCAAAAAAAAAAAAAAAAAACAAAAAAACAAAAAAGAGAAAAAAAAAAACAGTTCATGTTTAGGTCTAAAATGGGACAACTTTTTTGTAAATGATATTATATGGTCATTTCTTATCTCTACAACTGTTACATGATCTACTTAATGTTAGAAGTACATGGACTAGGTGTAATCACTTCATGCTGCTTAAGAATCTTTCAGTTAGATAACAAGATTTGCTGTGATAATACATTTAACTAGCAAGTGTCAATATATCAGTTTATTTTGGCTACAAATTAGAGTTAATAATTAATTTGATAAGAAGCTGATCATATGCTTCCTAAATACACATTGCCATATTTGTCAAGTAGTAACAATGTAAATTGACCCCAGAAAACTAACACATGTTCATTCCTGTGTATAATATTTTTAGAATAGTTTAAGATTGAGAGAGGAATTAAGGGTGAGATAAAACACAGCACATGTCTTATGTCAAGTGCATGGTCCACAAGCCTAACATGTAGCTTCTGTGTAAGCAGCTATAGATAAGCTGCATTAGATTCTGATGCATGCAGTTATTTTGTGTACTTCATGAATTTCCAAGACAAGAAAAGCAACAGTAATAATAGTTAAAGAAAACATCACTATTGTGTTACAATAGGTGATACATATGTTGCTTTATTCTCACAACTGTGAGAATGCACAAATGCACTTTTGTCTGCAAACTTTTCACAAAAATGAATTCTCCAGAACCAAAAACCTATTGCAAAAAAATTAACAGCAATGTTTGTACAACTGAGTTTTTTTTCTAAAGCTGGTTGACCTTGACTCTCATTCAAAGTCACAATGACCTTTTGAAAGGTTAACACTTTGAACATATAACCATAAACAAAATGTCTAACAACAATTTCATATTTATCAGAATTGCCTGAATCTCTGTCACATATATATATATGATATGTAACAGAATTCCATGAAGCTCTGCCAAGCTTGTAATGCTGGTTGACCTTGACCCCCATTTAAGTGACTTGAAGTAGTAAAAGCTTTAAACAATTTGTCAGGCACCGAAAGATTAAGAGGGTTGAAACTTCATAAATAGCATCAGCACATAAAGCTCTACAAAGTTTGCAAAGTTGTGATTTATTTATAGTTGATCAAGTTCTAATTGTATATATAGGAAACGGAACCGTTTACCCGGTAACTATTTTTCTGAAATTGTTATTGTCTGATATGTTTTTAAAGAGTATACTTGTAAGTTGTTATTTTAAGCCATGTCTTTCAAAACCACCTCTTCTATTCTCTTTCCAGAAATTGAAGTCACAAAGAAAATTCTAAATATTTTTTTTAAATGCTAAATTTGTTAATAAAAATACCAGATATAATAATTGAAAAATTAATGACCTAACTAATTTATATTTTTTGAATCACTAATAGTCTATAAACTTTACCAGTCTTTTCTGTACATTAGGGAAATTTTGAACATTTCACAAAATTGCAAGAAATTTACTGACCTATTGAACCTCATGCAAAATCACATCAGGTATTCAGAGGCATGTGAAGTAAATTGTAATGATATGCAAATTAAGCTTCATGCATATTGACAGTGAACATGGGCAGATAAACCTTTAGCAGATAATTAAAAAGGTATTGATTTTTCCAAAAAGAAAAGTGTTGAAGCAGATATTTAAAACTGAAAAGAGTTTTGAAGAGGCAGCGGTGCAACTGGTATATGTATAAGAACCATGAGAAGACAATTAAGTTCTGGTGGAGGGAACAGTTCAGGAGGTCGAAAAAGAACTTTGAAGAATTTTGAAAATGTGCATTAAGACAGGCAGTACATTCACTATACAGGAAATCAGAGTTTGTCACCCAAAAGTACTCAAAATAAAATAAAAGACACTGCAAATATTTCGAAAAGCCGGTCGGCAGTAACTCTGAATGAAATTGGTTTTAAATATAGAAAAAAGAATCCAAATTAAATATTTTTGAAAACAGTTCAGTTGTTTCGGATCGGTGTCAATACTTGAGATCTCCTAAAATTGTACAAAGATTTGGGTTTGATGTAGTGTACTAAGATAATTTGGGTCAACTAAAATCATAAAAGTAAATATACATGGCTTCATGATCAACCACATAACTTAAATCTATAATTCTTCCAACTGGAAAAGACCAGCGTTTTTATTGTCAGTGGGTGGAGATTATCATCAGGAAATGAACGGAGATTGTGTTCTGAACAGGTTTGAACATCAGGTTTTGCATGCTTTAAATATTATCCAACCGTTAGTGCACAACATAAGCATCTGGAAGTAAAGCACCAAATTCAAATCCAACAAAATGTGACATGAAAATTGGTTGAATCAGAACAAAATGTCTTACCCTACGTCCTACAAATGCACAATATATATATATGAGAAATATTCTAATATATTGCCCTGATAGTTTATGTCAAATCAACAAACAGTTCTGAATAATGTCACAGCATTTGTATATGACTGAAGAAAATTTATTTGTTTTTGATACGACCCCTTGTTGAAATTTCTACAACTTGGTCATTGGTGATCAAGTTTTATCAGGTGTGAGTGCCCCAAAAGTTGAACTCATTACATCACATTTGATATATCATGTCAATATTCGAGGTGTAGAAGGGATTATTTGAACCGTTAGATTTTTTTGGCAAGTCTCATTATTTTTCCCAAATGAGATAATGTCATAGGATATTAAACTTTTTTTATAATTTGATATCAATATTTTTAAAGCTTGATTTTTAATCAAAAATTTTCTTTGTGCCTACAGGTCTGTAAATAGAATAGAACATTCGGTTCGAAGATTCTGTCATGATTGTCCAAAATCCATACACAAATAGCGTCAGTTCAGCGATAAAAACCCTATTTGGTTTCTTGTTTCTTAAAGTTATACTGATTAGATTGAATTTGTATAAAATCATTATAACGCGATAACATGAACCACTTGGTTCGATTAAGAATAATGTGTATGAATTGATTGTGTGTATACAAGTACTTCCGCCAGATGCATCTTGGGATTGTCGTAACCATTGACGCTTTCCGGAATATTTTGTTCAGCTATTAGATTATTTACATTCTCTTAAACCAGTAAATATCGTTGTTTGTAAATAATACATTAGGAAAATATGGCATCTAAACCAGATGAAAATCCACTGGATCAGTTTGATGAAGCAGAACTTCAGGAACTTTACAGCTGGATTGATGGAATTCCACTATCAAGACCAAAAAGAAATATTGCCCGGGATTTTGCTGATGGGGGTAACGCATCTTCTATCATTTCGTTTAATCTTATTAATTGGGTTACATAATCGAAAAAATACGAAACAATTTTATATTTAAAAATTTTGCACGTCTCCTCAGCAGTAAGTGGGAGATTCATTTTGACACCTGGTTGGACATATTTTCACATACAAAATCGTTTGAATAACATTTATTTATGACTTCAACTTAAAGGAATCAACAAAATTTAAATATATATGGAATTGAGATGAGATAAACAGTCCTTTAACTGATGTTGCATTTTGTAGTTCAAGTTGCAATTCAGTATTTGGAGAATTAAAGAGAGAAAAAATCCTTTCTTAATAATAAAGCTATTGTAATACTCTAAGTATATAAAAGTAATGATAAGTACCATTTTTTTGCTGCAGGGAATTTGAGAGTTTTTTTGTGAATTAGGTTAGAGCCATATGAACTGGTTGCTGTTCTCCAGTGGTTTCCTTCTTTCACTGCTTTTTCAAGTTACAATTACCCTTTTTTAGTTTTGTTATTGTTAATCCTTGATGCTTTCCATGTCTTCTACTTTTGCCTAAATAACTCTTGTATTGCGGGTTTCATCACTGGTTTGCCAGTATATTATATCATACCCTAGTTTATCATGTCAATCATGTCAATCTTTTTCCCAAGAATGCAGACTGGCAAGTTCTTCTATAGCAACCTTTGCAGCTCCTTTCTTGTTGAGCATCTTAAAGTCACTATAAGTATCAACACAAGCCTTAAACTTTTTAAGTGTCTATTTAAGTAAATTGTGTTCTAGGCCTTGAAAATGGCTTATCAAAATGTTGCTTGGGATGCTGAGATGGATTGACTTTCAAATTTGTTTCAGATTGCTTGAGAATTGTATATAAAAAGTGGTAGAGCACTTGCCTATTTTGTTGGGTATCTCAGGTCAGAGGTCAGATTAAACACTTCATTTTTTCTGTTACATTTGTTATTACCTGTAATTTTTAGTCCATAATTGTTTTTTACAAAAAAAAAAAGAAAAAGAAAAAAATCAGTTGAATGAAAATTGCCTCAAATCTTGAAATTTACAGATGGCATCTTTTTACTTAACTAAAATTTTTATTATTTGTGTTTGCTGTATGCCAACTTATGTTCACCAGGTGTCAAACTGAAATTCTTCCTTTGTATTCCACAGAGGATTAATGACCAGGTTTTATGATATAAAGTTATAGTTTTAATTCCTTGTATAAATTCTCCTGGGTCTTGTTTTTCTTTTTCATACTGGGCTCTAATGAAGTCTGTTGTATAAATCCAAAATTATGTGTTAATTACCTGGGCTACAGCAAAAATTATATCTCATATAAAATTAGAATGTTTAAGGCTTTATTTTAGATTTTATACATTTTTGTCCAGGTCTCCTTAATAATAAAGTGTTATCATATATAACTCTTTGTCCTAGCCCTTTTTTTGTCAACAGAGAATATAAACACATGTATGGATTTTTCATTTCAATTTTTGATTATGATTTTTTTAATCAGTGTAAGGTTGAAAACTTAGTAAAAGAAAATACATATAGGCATCCTCTTAAAATTTTATGTAACATTAAAATCAGCATTTTAAAAGAAACATTTACCTTTTGCAAAGTAAAACATGTCTTTATTACTGATATTAATTATACATTCAATGATGTTTGATTTCATTTGACATTGGTAATTCACATTTAATTGAAATTTCTTTGTAAATCCTTTCTAACATCATAGCTAAATAGAGTTTAAATTATAGGCTATAAAATAAAAGAAAAATTGCTTCTTATTAAAGTAGGAATATCTCTTTTACAGCTATTTGGTTAAAAAAGACTTGTTTTATTTTTACTTTTGTTCATTCAATCTTGGAGTTCAGTCTCACTTCTGAAAAAATTAAAAAGAAATTGCATGTGTTCAAATTGGATGTTGACATAATATGTTACATGATGTATTAATTTGTATTATTGATAACATTTTTAAACCAAATTACCAATATTTAATTTTTGTATAAATTTCTTATTTGGAGAAAGTTTTTGTTGGACTATCTTATGAATCTTGTCTGATGATATTTTTAAATATTTTGCATGTGTTTATATGTTTATTTTTTTTTATTACATGTTTGAAATCATAGCTTTAGCAACTCACAGCATGAAAGCCAACACATGTTAAAACTGTATTCAGATGCTTTGAAAATACATATATCATGCCTTGCTTGATATTTATTCTTACATACTTCAGAAAATTCCTTTTTATGCCATCACTTCATCCAATCACATTTGCTTTTATTAATGATCAGACTCCAGAGATAATTAAGTATAAGAATTAATAGTCTGTTTTTTTATTTGAACCAGTGACATTTCTTATCCCTGAAATGTGAAACAACGTTTATGTCTTTAGGGAAGTTTAAGTTTAATGCCTTGATCTATCCGACTAGATTCAGTCTTAATCAGGTCAGAGAGGAAATTTTTATTTAGATTGTCTGGATTTGTTATAAGTATTATAAGTATCTATGAAACAAAATGTGTGAATTAAAAAATTAAGATAGATTAAGATAGTTTAATTTAGGTTATTAGGTTTAAAATATTAAGAATAGGGGAGGGGGGGGGTGGGGTGCAAAGATAATATCCTATGAAACCAAATTTTTTAATGAATTAATAGATCATTCTAGCATCATATTGTCTTTTTGACTATTACTCAATGAATCAACTTGTTTAAAATATAGTTTTACTATTGATTTTTACTCATGTGCAACTTAAAGCTGCATTAAGTTTTCCAAAGAAAAAATTAAAACGGTGCTAATCTAATTAATGATGTTCCTAATGAACAATGATACATTTGGTTTAACAATAAAAGCTTGAATAAATACAAAAATTACAGTAATTACCCAGCAAGATGCAGCATTTGAGATCTAATATTAGAACATGGTTATGTCAACAAAACCAGGGTCATTTAAACACAACTTTAAAAATGGTGAAATACGATAAATTAAACACAGAACTTCGTTGAATTTGTCATTTGTGACTTAGTAAGGGATACATAACACCATTTCAAATACATCTGGATATTAATTAAGGACAATTAATGCAATTTGTCATGTTTCACTTTCGATTCATGGGTTTTTCCGTACATCTGTGCACATGCTCCAAGCTCATAATTACCATCGTAAAACATTGATCAATCGGTCAGAGGATTCTGTTTATTTACAGCTAAAAAAAATGAAATTTTAGAAAATGAATCTCACGGATCGTTGTTAGAGGGTATCTATTTTAAAAAATATATTTTTTGAAAATCAAAAAAAATTCAGAAAATTGAAAAACTTAATGCAGCTTTAAAACGCATCTAAACTTTTTTAATTGTCTTAAAGATGTATTCTTTTTTTACCATTAGTTGAAAAAGAACCCATCAGTTTTTACATGAATGATCCAACATAGACTATAAGAAACATAAACAATCTAAAACACTGCTTTGGTACATTTATTTTATGGAATGAATTAAAATACTTTGACTGTGAAAAAATTGTTGCTATTAATGTTGGATGAAAAGTACAGAAATATATTGTTTGTAATTTACTTTTACATCTTTAATTAGATTTTGTGATTTTATTGTTCTTAGTAACTAACAACTAATATTTAGCTTTTTTTATATAGCATTAAATTTTATACATGCTTAGGTTGAATATTTTGTTTTAACAATTAATCCGAGCTTAGAAATGATTTTGTGTATGTCTTAATTCAGTGTTGGTGGCTGAAGTTGTAAAACATCATGTCCCTGGCTTAATTCAATTACACAATTATACACCTGGAAATTCAACCAATCAGAAAAAAGAAAATTGGAGTTTACTTAACAGGTAAAAACTGGCCAGTCAGAGGGCTCGTTACTTGCAGATCTATGCACACATGGATGAGGCTGTACTAGTATCTAGTGTTAACAGTTGTTAGAAATAGACATTACCATTTTTATACTTGTTTATCAATCTGTAACTTGATTCTATTAAAAAAATATGAAATCTTAATTTGTTTAAAAAGAATCATTACCTCATACTGATTTGGTAAGTTTTTTAAGTAACAAATTTCAAAACATCAGGTGTTAACTCTTGGCTTTGCTGATGTTGCCATTTGCATTTTTTTTATATCATTGACAGAATAATTTGAGTTACTGTGATTTCCTGTAAATTTAGTAATGTCTATTTTTACAAAATTGATTTTTGTTTTGTAGAATGTTACTAGTTTGAGGTGGCTCTATTTACTGATTTATATACACCAGTAAATATATGTACATATCACAAGTTTCAAGTAGAAAGTAATGAAATATGTAAAAAAAAAATCTCACAGAGATCTAAAATTTTGATTTAAGGCTTTTTCTTAATTTTCAAATTTTCTTCCTTGTATTGAGTTCTAGAATTCAATTGGCATCCTTTCAATAACTGGTTATTCAGCTAGTTAAAGCTTACATTATACTTTTACAGAGTTAAAAAGGTCTATAGGAATCGAATATCTCCATATTTGTTTCCTTTCATCTGTTCTCTTTGTACAGGCTGTGACACATAGTGTTAAAAAAGAACACTTTTACTTGGATGAATATATATACTGTCATCTCAGTTTAAAATTTTGGCTACAAGGAAAACTTTAATTATAGAAGTAGTAACTAAGATAGCTTGTTACTTTGAATTGCATCTGGATATAGATTTCTAACCTGCAATTTAATGCTGCAGAACAAATGTAACAGTGACTTTGTTCCTTCATGGACAATGTTTCAGTGTTACAATTTTACCAGGAGAATTGTTCACTACCAAATAAAGCCATTAATGATTTCTGGTCTGTTTACAAAATTTTTCATAATTACTTGAGAATTTTATACTGCCCTGAAACTTTTTATGTTGAAAAAAAAATAATGCATGCACAAGCAACTCTTGGTTTAAGCAATCTTGACTTTCTAGAATCCAGCTTGTAAAATATGTGCATTATATTTACTAGTATATTATCTAACTCATTAGTTTGTTTTGTATCATTGGTTACTAGAATGTAGGATTTCAAAATAATATGTAAAAAGGTACATGTATTAGTATTTATATTGTAAAATCACTCGTAACATTGTTTTATCTCTGCAATTCTATACATTTACATTTGTATTTATTTCTAAAAATATTTCTGGATTTTCCAAATTTAATGAAATAAAGTACAAAGTTTTAACTTTAATGTAGGTCTTTACTATATTTTCTAGTTTTTTCCAAAATGACATTTAACAGTGAAATTTCATAGGCCCAAAACCGTATTCCAGGAAGGGTTGTGACAACCTTGTTACTGAAAAAAACATGTTCATTGGTGTCCAATTTTTTTGTGATTTTTAGAGGTGTTTGTTTATATATTTCATATAGATATAAGGATGACAAAGAAAATTGTTGTGACAAAAAAGTTATGGTATTCAAGAAGGAAGATTTTTGTTTTATTATGATCAGTTCTACTGTATTTTAAATAAGCATCATTGAGCTTACATTAAACAATTAATAGTAGTGATTTCACAGTATACATATGAATATATTTACATTATTCCAAGTTCACTAACATCTTAATGATTGCTAGTATTATAGATAGAAATTCACAGCTGAGTATTATTGGTGTGGCTTTAAGCAGCAAACATTTATTAACATACACATATAATTTGTTATGCACAATGTATTTTTTTCAGTGTAAACCTTCCTCAGTCATTTGCACTTTTATTTTTAGGTTTTTTTGGTAGCATACTAGTACTTTTCTTTGAATTCAAATTGACAGAGATTTCTAATTATACAGTTAATTGTACTGAAATGGAGTGAGACACAACACTAAGAAACCTAACATATACTTTAAAATTACCTATGGTTCAAACATAATGTAAAATTTTTGAACATGCTTTTAAATATTTTAACAAATTTGAAACATTGCTTATTTTTGACAAATCTTTCAGATATTACATATATAATTTTAGCTGGTTCTTATGAAAATCAAAATCCCTCACTTCAATCAAAACTTTAATCTGAGGAATTTGAATTCAAAGAAAATGACCTATGTAAATGCAACTGGTATTGGAATTTAACCCATTTCAGAGGTAACCTGTTCTCATCATCAATTTCAAATTAAAAAAAAATAAAATAAAATAAATAAATAAATAAATAAAATAAATAAATATATATATATATAAACATATAAATAAATAAAATAAAATGAAAAAAAAGAAAAGAAAAAGAAAAATAAATAAAATAAAACAGAATAAATAAACTTGGATTACAGTTACAGAAACAGCATTTCTGAATTTTGTAAATTTGTAATAAGTAAAGAAGTGAAGATAAGAAATTGATGTTGAGAATAAGTAGCCAGTTAAATAGGTCTGATGACAGTATGTGTTTAAATCAGGTAGGTTTTAACATGGCACACATGGAGTGGTAAGTTGCATATATATGTGTACTTAAACTTATTTATATCATACTCTTCCAGTGTTGATATCAGAGATAATTCACTATCACATACCAAAATTGGTCGAGCTACATAATTATACAGCTGGCAGTTCTACTAACTGTAAACTTGGCAATTGGCAAACATTAAACACGTAGGTATTACAATGGAATCATGGTAAACTCATAGGTATTACAATGGAATCATGGTAAACTCATAGGTATTACAATGGAATCATGGTAAACTCATAGGTATTACAATGGAATCATGGTAAACTCATAGGTATTACAATGGAATCATGGTAAACTCATAGGTATTACAATGGAATCATGGTAAACTCATAGGTATTACAATGGAATCATGGTAAACTCATAGGTATTACAATGGAATCATGGTAAACTCATAGGTATTACAATGGAATCATGGTAAACTCATAGGTATTACAATGGAATCATGGTAAACTCATAGGTATTACAATGGAATCATGGTAAACTCATAGGTATTACAATGGAATCATGGTAAACTCATAGGTATTACAATGGAATCATGGTAAACTTGTATTCAAATTGACAAGTCAGATTATTCTTGGGCAGACATGTCTGTGTCTGAATGGATGGATATTATCAGAAATATATGTGCAACATATAATGATACATGAGTGCTATATGTCTATACATTCCATTAAATATTACAAAAACAAAGCAAATTTAATATTTTGAAGCATTCTTGGCATTTTTGTCTTTCCTCTAGTTTACTACTGGTATACAGAGTTGTTCATTTAAGCTTCCAGACATGATATTTTTATGAGTTTTTCATTTAAGTTTCCATAAGTGTAATATTTTGATGATTATACCACTGCTTAACTTGCAAGACTAGGAGCATCTAGTTACTATAAAATTCATACAAATTTTCATTATAACTGATTAGATGTACATCTATTAGACTTGAGATGGTAAGCAATTTGATTTGTATGTTTAGCTGTTGTTCTGAAAATTAAAACAATTAAGAACCTTTTTACTTATTTGAAATTATTTGTTATAGTGGTTTCATCAACTTTTCGAAGTTTTCTTCCAGTACATATAATTCAATTTGTTAGTTACTGGTAGACATTGATCACTGTCTAGATATTTAGCTAGTCAATACATCTGTTTTGTTTTTGGTGGAAAATTATAGTGTTTTTTTTTAAATATTTCATTTCTTAGTTCATAATAAAAGTATATGTACTTGTGTCATTACAGATTGATGTATTTCTAAACTCTATATATTATGCAACTTTTTATGTCAAAGGCAAAGTACTTCATGAATTTTCAGTGAAATGAAGTAGAATAATAGTGTTTTACATCCCTGTCAAGAGTATTCCACTTAAACTGGAAGTAATCAGTTCAGAGATCATGGAGGAAATACGAGTACCAAAAGAAATCCACTGTTCTTTAGTTAGGAATCTCACAAACTTTCTCACATTTTATTGTTGCCAAATTTAACCTAAGCAGTGAAATGCACTGTATTCTATAAGCACACTTTGAATCACTCAGCTACCAAAGCCATACAAGATTTATGGCTAGTTTTTGGGCAAAAGCCATCCATAAGCTAAAGCTTTAGACCACTGAGCTACTAAGGTATTATGGTTCATAAGCTAAAGCTTTAGACCATTGGGCTGCTAAGCCTGACTAGATTTATGGGTAATTTTGGGGCACTATGGTCCATAAGCTCAAGCTTTAGATCACTGGGCTACTGAAGTGTTACCAGATTTATGAAGAATTGTTGATTCTTAATAAAATGTTGATTTCTTGTAGGAAAGTTTTTAGTAAGCTGGGTTTTGAAATAAATGATGATGTTATCAGAGAACTTATAGGTAGTAAACCAGGTTGTATAGAAAGATTTTTAATGCTGCTGAGGCAGAAATTAAATGATATGGCATATGAAATGCAGCGTGCTAAGCAACGACAAAGAATGCAGCAGGGAGGCACAAGGAAGGAAAGTGACCAACCAGAGGCAGATCAATACATGCACATGGGTAAGAAATTTGTGTGTATCACCATGGTAATGACATCATAGTTAAGTCTTATCACTGTATAGATTGACTTGTAATTTGTCACTATTCAAATTTGAATAGCAAGTTTATAGAAAAATATTGAACCCTGGGCTTGAAATGAATGGTAAGGACTGTCTAGAACAATGAAATTAGTTGTTGGGCAGATAAAAGTTTGGTAAGTCTCTCAGAAGTGTTGATTGCATCTGCATATCACATATCAGCCTAGGCTTATTGTTTTAACTGAAATAGATTTATTTTTAATGTAATCAGGTTCAAATTTTCACAACTGGTAGTAGGTATATCATTTCATTTTTTTAATGTAGAATTTTAGAATATCTAATTTGCAATGAGTAATGCTCTTAGGTTTTATTATGTTATCAACCCAGATTAACATTGTTAGCTTTGCTTCTGATCCATCAAATAAACATTTTCCAATACTTTTGTTATTTAGGTTCACCAGGAAGAGGAAAGAAAGGACAGCAGAGTCAAAGGTCAGTTTTATTCAACAATCTTATGTTAAAAAATTATGAGATTACAAGCAAAAAGTGTAGATGAATTTTTGCCAGATCATAATCATTTATGGGAGGGGGGAATTAAAACATTTTGTCAAAATTTTTGCAGACAAAATAGCTTGTTTTCACTTACATATACATGTATATGTTTTTATTATCTCCCTTACATTTAAACATTCAATCTGTGGTTTTCTTTCCTTTAAGTCTATAAACATTTTACTAACAATTTAATCATTCTGCTTTGTTTCCATTCCGATTAGGTAATGGATTTTTAACAACCCCACATTTCTGGTTTGTTGGGGTAGTGTTCAATATAGTTCTATTCTTCAGCAAACTAGTTTGGCTTCACAGTAATTGAACATGTGGCTATTCCATTCTGATAATTTTCATTTGTGTGAGGTGCTGAGCTCCTGACTGTAGTTTATAACATGTTTTGTAGTTTATCAAAATCATAAAACTGAATTATTTTAGCTCCAGCGATTGAACATTTTTTCATTTGACTTATCAAAAATTGGAGTTATCTGAATTGGAGATAACTTGACTTACTTGGTTAAATAAAAAGTAACCAATTCTCAACTTTGTGAAAAAGTTTAACTGAATTGGCAATTCAGGATGTCTGTTTTTGATATAATGAGATGCAACTGTCCACTGAATACTGATAAAATACAGGATAAGTTTGAATTCTAGTTGTCTTTTTTGCTTTTTTCTGAATGTATATTAATTATTGATGTTTCTATGATCAATTTTTTTCATGTCTGCAGTCAACTTGAGGTAGCAGGATGAAGCTGTATAAACTCTTCATAGTTGTATGTTAAATTCAGTTTTAAACTGAAATTTACCCTTATGGTCACTGTAGCAGATGAGATATTTTTGCTATGAAAATTTTAGTTATGTAAGGATGTGCGTATTTGTGTGTTTTTTGCTAACAAAAACTTTCACCAATTGACCTTGAACTTTGACCTACTTTACTTAAACAGCTGGTTGTGGCATAGTCCATCACAAGCACATCTTGTCCTATGCCAACCAAAATCCAAACAAAGGTAAAAAGTATTTAATGCATTTGACTGAAAAAGGCCAGCGTGCTTTTTGTCTTTACTAGCCAGAGTATATAGATGTTGGAGTTTCTTGATTTTAAATTTTAGTATCCTTTTTTTTCATAACCAGAATCTACCATTCTACAAACCGTTTTTCACAGTTATACAAAATCAATGTAAGGATTTTTAAAAATAAAAAAAAGTGAACACACAAAATAACCTACATATATTTATGTTGATTATTTCAAATTATTATTTCAGTTATATGTATGACAACATGTGGTAAGATAATTAATTACTGCAATATCATATTTTGAAAAATAATTAATCGAAATACTTGAATATTGAAAGGTCATGTAACACAGTTTAATTTTAAACATAGAAACAAGTTTACCATTATTAATTTGATGAAAAATTAACTTTTATTAATGAAAGCATATATGTAGTTTTGTTTAAAAATAAACATACAATACTCTGATACTTAGGATATTTATACTAATAATGGTTTTAAGATATAAATGCACAATCCTGTTTAATGGTGTAATGTAAACTTTTAAGACTGTTGATTAGACAAACAAGAAATGGTCAGTACTTTTGATTAATTAATAAAGAAACATGTTTGATGTATCAGAACCACACCAAAATGCTTACCATATACATTCAGTTCAGAACTATACCAAATAACTTACTGTTCGAGTCACTGTGTTTGTGACAGTGAATTATGATTAATTTTCAAAGAAATTCCTATTAACTTGAATTAAGTTTGGTATTTTTCACTTACTTGAGTCTTTTGGTAATTTAAAATTGAAATGAGCATCAGCAATTACCATGGAATATTTCTGCACAAATTAAAAAGTTCCCACTTCAGGGATTTTACATGTTGAAAAACAAGGCAAATGGTGGATCCTTTTTTGCATATACAACATAATACCTCACCAAAACATCACTCAACATGTAAAATTCTTGTAGCAGCAAAAGTTTCCTTTCTACAGAAATATTGTATGGTACATTGCCATTTCTAGTTACGAATAAAGTGAGTGAAAAATACCAAACTTAATTCTAGATAATTGGATTTTCTATGAATGTTTGACATAATTCACTGTCACAAACACAATGACTCATAAAGTACCATCTGAGGCATCTCAGTTCAGTTCAGAACCACGTCAGTTAGCATACCATCTCCAACTGGTTCAGAACAACACTACATAGCTTACCATCTTAACTTACTTCAGTACCAAGTCAAATAGCATACCATCTCCAGATGGTTCAGAACCACACCAAATAACCAATTATCACAATCAGTTTAGTTCAAACCCTGTTAACAGCAAGTGAGGAAGTATTTCCTTTGTTGTATACCTCTATAGGACGTTATGGTAGCGGTATAATAGACTGTTTGGTCTGCAGTTTTAGTCTGTGACTGTACTCACATGGTAGAGTTTGCACACTAGTACAAAGTAAAAAAAAAACATGCACAAAAGTCATGCATCAATCTGTGTTTAGATTATTCCCTTTAATTAATAAAAACTATGATAATGTCATTTTAAAGAGCTTGATAAAATCCAACATTCAATTAATAGCTGTATTGAATGACTAGAATATGAATACGGTAGGTTTGGTGTGAAGATACTTCATTGGATAAGGTGTATCCTGATAACCTAACATTTTTTCTTTTTTGTTTGTAACATTTGCCTGTATGAAATTTTGTACCCTTTTGGGTCAAACATTAATCCAGGGTTGATCTAAACTGGTTGCCATGGACACCACTAATGACCTTACATTGTTAATGAATATTGAACAACCATAAATGCATATCCCAAGTTAATTAAGATTGCTGTTATCTTACAGTCTCACAAATTATTTTTTAGGAAGCTGATTGATTTGGTTGGTAAATTTTATCTGCTGTTCTGTTTTCAATTCTTACCTAAGTTATTATATTTTAGAGAAATGTGTAAACACTGTGTTGAATGAATTTAATACAAGTTTGATATATTTTTTTTATTAAATTCATAATAAGTTCTATCTTTTATCTGAAATTCGAAAATTCTTTGTATTATTCACTCAAAATTTGTTTTAGCAATGTAATATTACTGAAAGGTTGTTTCAGTAGAAACCACATTGCTTCTAAATTCATAATGTAACTTTATCCAGTTTTGGTTTCTTTCTCAAATAAATGTTACAGGCATGTAAAATTAGTGTAAGTAATGACATCATATTGCCATCATTGCCAGATTTGTTTACTGAGATTGTAATAGCTTTTAATTTGGCTTTGTCTGAATTCCCTGCTGGTGTTTGATTTTCAGCTTTGGGCTGGTTTGTTTGTTATACACACTTGGTGATTTTACAGTCTTCAGCGTTGTTCATGGCAGGCTTACAGATCGTGCTTGTAATTTGAACATTGAAAAAATTAAATGCGCCATAAGATTTGCATTGGTTATAGCAACAGGATTTACCTTTCCATGTTTGTTGAATTATGGTTGATTTTTGCCGAAAAAAATGGAAATACAACTGCTGAATAATCAGCTGTATAATTTGTCTTATTTTTCCATTCCTTGTGAATTATTTATTAAAATTCCAGCTAATTCATTGCATCATGTCAAAAAGGGATTTATATGGGTAAGGACTGCTGAAAATCATAAAATTGTTAGCAATCCAAGCTGTCTTTATGGTCACATATAAATAAAGGCCAGATAAAAATATAAAACTTGTGTATGACTACCTGTGTAAGTGTACCTGTACACCTGTACAAGGTACAGATGGGCTTATATCTCACTTCACAAATTGATTCAGTATCTAACAGTAGTTTTCTGATGTACTAGATGCACAAGTGAGATAAACTACTCTCTACAAACCTAGGTCTCATTTGGTTGACCTTTACAGACATTTTAACTGTACAGTATATAATCATGTTTATTTAGATTACATGTTTTATATTGATGTGATTTTCAGGTATCCAAATGACCTTCATGTCATAACATCACAAAATATGTCACATTTAATGAGGTAATTTAGATACTAGCTACTGATCAAGATGCTGATGATTTTGGTCAATTTTTAGTTAACCAAATATATTTATATATATTATATGAATTAGTGTGTTTTATGATTTAACAATTATACTCAGAATTAGCCTGGTTTGATATGACATATAATAATTTTTAAATCATCATCTCTCTTGGAATATGTCTATATTTAGTAATATCTTTTCATTGATATAACATGTGGCTCATCTATGTTTCACAATTATTCCGGAAGATTTTTTCTGAACAAGTTTTAGCCATTTTTAAAGTATTTTAAACTTAAAAGTGATATCTTATGACATCAAAGTCATAAAAAGAGATATATCAGATTAGTACTTAAAAACCTGTGTAGTGGAACCTGTCTAAACTGAACAACATTGGGACAATTATTTTTAGCTCACCTGAGCTGAAAGCTCAGATGAGCTATTGCTATCCATCTTCGTCCGTCGTGCGTTGTGCGTCATCCGTCGTCCGTCGTGCGTAAACTTTTTACATTTTAATCTTCTCCTCCAAAACCACTGGACCAAATTTAATGAAACTTGGTAACCATCATGCCTGGGTGAAGCCCTTTCAGATTTGCACAAATGAAGGAGTTATGTCCCCTTGGGGCCCCATAAGGGGGGAAATAGTGGAAAACTTTAAAAAATCTTCTCCTCTGAATCTAAAAGAGATATACCTTAGTAATTTCATTTATAACATCCTTAGGTCATCTTTTTTCAGATTTGCACAAATGGTAGCCATGGGGCTTAAAATGGGGAAATTGTAAGGCACTGAGGGGGAAAATTGCTAAAAATTATATATTTATTACTATATCTTGAAAACTATTAACTTTTTGTAAAGGCATGTATATTAGAATATTGTAGGTATTGACATGACAATCATTTTGATATATGGTTCAAGGTCATATGTTCAAAGGTCAAGGTCACAGCTGCAAAAGAAGACTTAATTTGCTAATTATCTTGAAAACTATTAACTTTTTGTATAAGCATGTATATTAGAATATTGTAGGTATTGCAACAACGATCATTTTGATATATGGTATAAGGTCATATGTTCAAAGGTCAAGGTCACAGCTGCAAAAGAAGACATAAATTGCTAATTATCTTGAAAACTATTAACTTTTTGTATAAGCATGTATATTAGAATATTGTAGGTATTGACATGATGATCATTTTGATATATGGTATAAGGTCATATGTTGAAAGGTCAAGGTCACAGCTTCAAAAGAAGACTTAAATTGCTAATTATCTTGAAAACTATTCACTTTTTGTATAAGCATGTATATTAGAATATTGTAGGTATTGACATGACAATCATTTTGATATACAGTTCAAGGTCATATGTTCAAAGGTCAAGGTCACAGCTGCAAAAGAAGACTTAATTTGCTAATTATCTTGAAAACTATTAAGTTTTTGTATAGGCATGTATATTAGAATATTTTAGGTATTGACATGACAATCATTTTGATACATGGGTCAAGGTCATATGTTTAAAGGTCAAAGTTACAGCAGCAGAAGATGACTTAAATTGATAATTATCTTGAAAACTATTAACTTTTTGTATAGGCATGTATATTAGAATATTGTAGGTATTGACATGATGATCATTTTGATATATGGTTTAAGGTCATATGTTCAAAGGTCAAGGTCACAGCTGCAAAACAAGACTTAAATTGCTAATTATGTTGAAAACTATTAACTTTTTGTATAGGCATGTATATTAGAATATTGTAGGTACTGTGACAACGATCATTTTGTTATATGGTATAAGGTCATATGTTGAAAGGTCAAGGTCACAGCTTCAAAAGAAGACTTAAATTGCTAATTATCTTGAAAACTATTAACTTTTTGTATAGGCATGTATATTAGAATATTTTAGGTATTGACATGACAATCATTTTGATACATGGGTCAAGGTCATATGTTTAAAGGTCAAGGTTACAGCAGCAGAAGATGACTTAAATTGATAATTATCTTGAAAACTATTAACTTTTTGTATAGGCATGTATATTAGAATATTGTAGGTATTGACATGATGATCATTTTGATATATGGTTCAAGGTCATATGTTCAAAGGTCAAGGTCACAGCTGCAAAACAAGACTTAAATTGATAATTATCTTGAAAACTATTAACTTTTTGTATAGGCATGTATATTAGAATATTGTAGGTACTGCGACAACGATCATTTTGTTATATGGTATAAGGTCATATGTTGAAAGGTCAAGGTCACAGCTTCAAAAGAAGACTTAAATTGCTAATTATCTTGAAAACTATTAACTTTTTGTATAGGCATGTATATTAGAATATTGTAGGTATTGACATGACAATCATTTTGATATACAGTTCAAGGTCATATGTTCAAAGGTCAAGGTCACAGCTGCAAAAGAAGACAAATTGCTAATAAGCTTGAAAACTATTAAGTTTTTGTATAGGCATGTATATTAGAATATTGGTATTGACATGACAATCATTTTGATACATGGGTCAAGGTCATATGTTTAAAGGTCAAGGTTACAGCAGCAGAAGATGACTTAAATTGCTAATTATCTTGAAAACTAATCTTTTTGTATAGGCATGTATATTAGAATATTGTAGATATTGACATGACAATCATTTTGATATATGGTTCAATGTCATATGTTCAAAGGTCAAGGTCACAGCTGTAAAACAAGACTTAAATTGCTAATTATGTTGAAAACTATTAACTTTTTGTATAGGCATGTATATTAGAATATTGTAGGTACTGTGCACAACGATCATTTTGATATATGTTACAAGGTCATATGTTCAAAGGTCAAGGTCACAGCTGCAAAAGAAGACTTAAATTGCTAATTATCTTGAAAACTATTAACTTTTTGTATAGGCATGTATATTAGAAAAATTGTAGGTATTGACATGGAAATCATTTTGATATATGGTTCAAGGTTATATGTTCAAAGGTCAAGGTCATATCAACATAGGAATACTAAAATTATTAATTATCTTGAAAACTATTAACTTTTTGTATAGGCATGTATATTAGAATATTTTAGGTATTGATATGACGATCATTTTGATACATGGGTCATGGTCATATGTTCAAAGGTCAAGGTCACAGCTGCAAAAGATGACTAAAATTGCTAATGGTTCGAGGTCTTATATGTTCAAAGGTCAAGGACATAGCTGCATTAGTATACTGAAATTGATTAATGATTTGGAAATTATTTATTGCACTTCAGTTACTTCATGCATATTATATAAGCAACTTATAAATGAAATGTGAGTGGATATATTTCTGATTAAGTTTTGATGGAGTTCTTAATTTGAGAAAACTTTTCAAGTTTCTGTACTTAATATATTGTCTATTGCACTTTGCAAACAATATTGGACATATCTTCAGGTGAGCGTTAAGGCCCATGGGCCTCTTGTTGTTTGAATTTGATAGATATTTGGTTTATACAGGTTGATTTAACAAACAATATTATGGTAGTAAAATGTCCTAGGTGTTTAGTGAAGACAGATTTTCAGATTTCACAGTTTTAATTGTATATCTAAAAACAAATTAAATATTGGCTACATGTAAAAATATTTAAAAATATCGAGGATATAATGTCAGTTAAGGAATGATTGTGGAACCAAAACATATGTGTTTATTAATTCCGTTAGTGTATATGCATTGTCAAACATATGAGCATTAGACAGAGTGGATTGAAGTGAAAAGAAATTGGTGTTTTTTTTTGTTTGTTTTTTTATTTATTTATTTATTTTTTTTATTTTGATCATGGAAGAAACTAGAATGTCTGAAAAAAAAATTCAAGTTTCAGCAAGCAAACTGACAAACTTTTTCAGACCAGGACCTGTGTTTAGTAGGAATAAAACCTAGTTAGTGTTTGGGCACCAAGTTTATTTCTTGATACTAAAATACTCAGCCATAGGACCTCCCTAAAAGGGCATCAAGACATTGATATTTAACATCAAATCATAAATGTTGATTTTCTTTGGACACATTACACTTCAAATAGATCCAGTTAGAAAGAAGTGTAATGAAATGTAATCAAAATGGTGTCTTTATTTTTTAAAAACTAATAAAAAGATATAGTGATATACGTTTTAAGTTCACCTGTACCAAGTACAGTGGGTCTTTATGTCCTACCCATGGTAAATATGAGTTCTAATGTTCTTAGAAGGGCAGGTGTTCTTGATTTTGGTTTTAAAAAAATTGAATTATAAGTTCATGTACTAGATACGTAAACTATGCTGTTCTCCTGACATGTTTGTTTAAACTTTTTTTTTCTTTTTCTTGATAGCAATCTAATTTTCTTTTTTACACAACGGGGTTTAGGAATTTTTAAATTGTCCATTCTCTGAACAGTAGATTTGACATATTTTGTTTACTTATGTTTGGTAAATCAATTTTCTACCTACATGTGTTTTATTTGCATGAATGAATAACTGGTTTGAGGTGAAAAGGCCATAAAAAGTTAGCTTTTGAATTTTAATAATATTGATTGTACTTGTATAAATAAAGTGTTTTAGCTTCTCTTGCTTGCTTGGTTTTATTTGTGCATTAAGTTAATGAAGAATGTATAGTAAGGTAACTCTGGCAACCCAAACTTTTTTGATTGTGTCTTTTAATCTATTCAGACACATAATGTAGTTAAAGGTTTCTTTTAAAAGAAAAGGGACTTTAAATGTAGTTTACTTCATATATGATGTTATAAATATTTCACCTTTTTTAATTGACAAGAACATTGTGTAACCTCTGGCTCCAACTATATATCTTATGAGGACAAACAATTAGGTTTAAGACAGTTTTATAGCTATATCTAGTTGGAGCCACTGTGCTTGAAAAAGTTGTAAAAATGGTGTTTGTTTTTTGCCATTTTCATTTTCTTTTTCTTTTTTTTTTTAAGTGCAACTAAGGCTGTTAAATTGCATTATAAATATTGAAACTGATATCAGTAATTTTTTTTTTTTTTTTTTTTGGTTATTATAATGACTGTACATTCATAATAAAAGACTAACTAAATAATTAACTAATTTTTAGAGAGTCAGAGACACTGTACCATACCTATTCTTTGTTTTCATATTTTGCTAACCAAAAAGATACAAAATATAAGTGGAACATTACGCTATTTACCAGCAAGACTTGAATTTTCTTCCGATAGAATGAGTTAAACATAATTCTGCCAGTAAACAGATCCAGCTCTGCCATTGGAGCATTTTTCTACTGCCATAGTTATGGCCCTTTGTTTTGTTTTATTTTATAGTGCTTTGATCTGTTTATTGTTCTGATGTTTGGTTTAGCAATGACTGTAGTACTTTAGAGTTATTTTCCTTTCATCTAGTTCAGTTGATTTGATTTAATATAGGGATTAAAATAATTGTTTGATTTCTTATATTTTTTTATTTGACTTAGTATTATTAAAATGCATTTTTTTCTCAAAATGTAAAATTAAAATAAATCTGCATTAGGCTTCAAACAGAACAAATTATCACTACTTTGGGTTGGATCTCTCTCAGCAGCAGATGGTTAAGAGTTTAGACTTTGTCAACTAGCCACATGTGATAAAGTATTAAAACCTTATCATGGTCCTTTACTGGTGGTATTTTTACCAGTATAATGGTGATTGATATATTTCATGTTAAAGCATTAAGCAAAAAAAAAAAAAAAAAAAAAAAAAATCACTTTTCATAAGTATCATTTCCAACCCAAATGACAAAATGAAATAAATATACATGTTCTAATGGTTTGACATGAAATATGAAGTTTACACTAATTTTTGTGTTTGATGTTATGTTTTACTACATAATGTTTTTATATTGTATAACATATAAAAGTTAATCCATTAAGAAGACAAAAAATAAAACTCTTGCTCTAATTACAACATATCTATGGACCCAAAAGAAGGTATAGCCTTGATCTATATATCTGTTTTGGGTCCATAAACCTATGTAGTACGTGACCTCATAAAGAGTCTATTTTTTGTGTAATATTATACCATACTTTATCACAAGTGTTTTAGTTAAAGCTTATAAGATGGACTAGAGCAGATCTATTTACTTGTTTACTCTTACAGAAGAATATAAATCCTGTTTAGGTAAAAGTAATTTTTCTGACACTTTCCACAGTGCTGATTTGATGTTTAGTACATAACAAAGGACCCAAATAAACAGTCTTATATTGCAGAAATATAAAATGTCAAAAATAGGAGAACATTTTTCAATAAATTGAATTGTAAATTTGATTTAGACTGATCATAATAATTTTATTTTAGGGGAAAGTAGTGAACAATGCACTAACAGATACATAAGTTGCATGATATGTAACTTTCTTAGTCCATCTTTTAGACATAAAAAACAAGTTTTAATCAGAAACATGTATTTGGCAACAGCAAACCAAGAACTTAACAAAAAGTCATGAAAGAAACAGCCAAACACAACAGAACAATAAAAGACAAACAGTAATTGGGATGTGTTGTGACTTTGGATGAGCACTAAAGTAAATGTCCAGCAGTGTTGTTATAATACAGTTGCAGGCCCCTGAATATTCCATTTATTTTACATTTAGCAATCTTTTAAAAGGCTTAATATACAGATACATGTATCAATTCTCCAAATTATATGTGGTTTTATTGTTTTTGTAGGGGTGCAGATCCTTCAGTGTTTAAAAAAAGTGGCATGAAAACTAATATCTATGACCCTACAAAACAAGAAAAAGTGCCAAGACTTTTATATGAAGAGAAAGAACAAGAATGTCTAGCTAAAGATGAAACTGTCAAGGTAATGTAGATCAACTGGATGTTATATTTATCACCTCTCACCATTTATTTTTGAATTTAACTCAAAAGTGTTGTTGAGTGGAGAAGTAGAGTTTTATGCTCTAGTCAGTTATATTAAGATAGACAGTTAATGAATAGTGGAGGAAACTGTAGTTCCTGAAGAAAAACACTGATCATCTGCAAGAGAATCAACAATCTTCTCACTCCAGGACCTGTCCTAAGAAGTTGAACCTAGACTGTGAGAGGTGCTATGATCAGTCAGGGTGTGCTTTAGACATATGGCCACCGAAGGCCCCAAATCTCACTCAGTTGGAAAATAGTTTCATAGTTTGTCAGATCTCTTGATGAAAGCTAGTTGTTCTCTCCAGGAACTCAGGTTTATCCAGTCATCTGAGAACTGACTGCCTCAATATGAGTAAAGAAGTTTTGAGCATAAACACTACTTTACTCAGATTTACCGAAATCATTAACATTTTCACTATCTCAGCACCTATACAATGTATACACCTGACACTGGCATAGATGTTGATATCCAAGTTGTTTAATTGACTCTATGTATCTGTATACAGTTTATTATTCATACTGTACCTCAAACTGATTCAGTAAGACATTTTCAAATTTTATTTCAAAACTTAATTGTTGGCAATTTAAATAATTGAATAATTAACAATATTATCACAATATCCAAATGTTATTCAGGTTTTTTGGTTCATTGATATAAAATATGTCATTGAAAAGTTAAAATCTATAGCAAGGTTTTTACCATATCAGTACATCATTGTGTGCCAGGCGTCTGGTAGATATGTATTATTTGTCAGTTTGAGGTCCAGCATACACACTCAAAATACCTAAACAGCATAGTTCAGTAACAATGTGTACTGAAAATCTTTGTTCTTATGTTTGTTTTGTTGTAGATTTTACAAGACAAAATTCAGAGATTGGAACATCTGATTTATTTAAAAGATGTAAGAATTGAAGATCTTCAGACAAGAATAGAAGCTTTACGACCAAAAGGAAGAAAGCGATAAGAATTTATAATTTTAGCATTTTACTAACATACATAATATTCATTATTCATTCATTATTAATTGTAGATAATGCAAGCTAAAGTTCAAAGATTGGAACACTTACTTCATTTAAAAGATGTACGAATTGAAGATCTTCAAAGTCGATTAGAAGCCCTGCGGCCAACTGGAGGAAAACGATGAAAATATCATAGCAAGCTACATTTATTATTCCAAAAACTCCATTCCACAATGTCAACATTTTAACTTAGTGTCAGAGTGACTATGTCACATATCTTAAATGTAAAATAATTACAATATTCTAAACTGTCTGTTTTATTCACTTGCAGTTTACTTTGTTGTATTTAGCAAGGAGAGTAAAATCAGGGTAAATAAATGTACAAGAAACATGAGAAGTTTTTGATTGGAAAATTGTACAGAAAAAATACATGCGCTTGAAATTGACCGTGTTCTTGTAAAGTGGTCCGAGGGTCTCATTGTTTAAGTGTCTAGTATTTTTACCATGTGACTGGTGTATAAAAGACTGATTCAGATGTAATTATGTTTCACTTTTATAAAGTGTTTGTTATGTTACAATTTGTGAATATTGATTTGTAATTTTTTTGAAAAAATATGAGAAATCAAAACAATGGCTATTCTTTCTCAAAGTAATAATTTTAAATATGAAAAACATAATTTCTTGTTGTTTGCTTTGTTTTTCTGTCATATTAGCAATGGCTTCATTGCTTGCCAATTCTGTCTCTAAAATTTATCTGAAAATAACAATTTAACGTTA
Source organism: Tegillarca granosa (assembly GCA_029721355.1). Classification (NCBI taxonomy): domain Eukaryota; kingdom Metazoa; phylum Mollusca; class Bivalvia; order Arcoida; family Arcidae; genus Tegillarca; species Tegillarca granosa. The sequence continues at coordinate 10,902,186 of CM056605.1, read as the reverse complement.
TATAGCATCTTTTGTTGCATACTTTCACAGGCAAGAAAAACATTTTAATTAACTGTCAGTTCTCTTGACAATTCTATTTTTAAATGTATCTGAAAAGACAATTCTGAATATTAAATAATATTTTTTATTACTTTATTGTTTGTCTGGCATGGGCAACATCTGCAGTGGCTTTGAAATCTTGACAGTTTGACAGTTCTGTGTGTTTCAAGGTTCTGAAAATAACAATCTAACATATAACATTGTATTGCTTACTTTGATTTTTTGCATGGAATAAACAACATCTCCATCATTAGCATATTCTGTGACAAGTTCAATCCTTTTAAGTTAATCTGAAAATATGAAGTTTACTTATTCTTGTATTCAATGGTCTGAACATTATATAAACGCCACTCGGACAGTGTTTTATGTTTTAACACGTTATATAAGCAAGCTAAGCTATTATTTTGATAACTTCCATCTTTATTATTGTTTATTGCATTTCAGTTTTATATATCCAGGGAACTTTTTAATAGGTACATTGTATATTATATTATTATCAAAGTGAATTACTTATATTTCTGCAAGAGAAGTTTTTCCAAAAACAATAAATTCCCTAGTATTTTTGTTTTTTGAAAAGAATGCAGTAGTAATTTTATTTCAACAGAATAAACATGCTAGTGTGAAGATTTTAACAAAGTTGCACTAGTGATTTATAAATATGTTTTTATTTAATGAAAATTTAAAACATGGAAATAATTAATGCTTACTTAATCAAATATCTTTTTTTTTTTTAATTTTTAATTTATTATTATTTTTTAAAAATATTTATGTTAAAGTGATTTTACTGAATTAGAAAGATTCTTTTAAAAAGTACCAGTATGAATCAGCTGAACATTTTTAAACATTTTATTAAAAATTAATGTTTTACAAGTCGGTTATAGTTCCATGTGACAGTGCTAGTAAACAACTTTTGCTAAATTTTTTTCCTAGACCTTTTCTGTTTTAAATTAGTGTGATTGGATTTGTATGGTTAAAAAAAAAGTCAATGAGGAAGGAAAAAATAAATGGTATGGTTCAAATACATAAAAAGAAACGGATCATTTTGTTGTTAATTTAGCACAGTTCTTCATATCACTAGTTAAATTTTGAAGCAATTTATATGTTTGTAAATCTTGAACAAATATAAAAAATTTCACTTGTTTTATTTTATTATCTGGCAGTCAGAGGTTCTAACTTAAGCTACTTAATTATATCATGATTTACAAAGAGAATACTTATAGGTTAAGAATTCAGAATTGTCTTCAATACTTTTTTATGACAAGATTCTGGTTTTTATTCTTTACAGTAATCAAGATTTTAGTTTTTTTTTGTGTGCGTTCTCTGTGTTATATCAGGCGTTATCAGTATTTGTTTTCTCTTTTTTATGTGGGATTTTATCTTTTATTTTCGTGATGTTGCCAAACTTGAATTGTGTGATTCTGAATTGTTGTTGATTTCTTTCCCTTATACTAATTGTCAGAATCATAAACATCTTAAATACATTTACATATTCTGATATATATAAAAACTGACCACTCCCATTAGGATTTTAAGAAACTTACAAACGATAAGAAGACAAAAAATAATGTTTAAATGATTTAATAGACCTTTATATTAGAACACTAAATCTGTAAAAGCACAGATCTGACTAAAAAGTTACAGGCTGGACTGAAAAGTTACTGGTCAGACTAAAATGTTACTGGTCAGACTGAAATATTACTGGTCAGACTGAAAAGAAACTGGTCAGACTGAAAAGATTCTGGTCAGCTAAAACCTTACAAGTCAGACTGAAAAGTTACAGTCTGATAAAAAAGTTTACAGGCTTGACTGAAATATAACAGGTCAGACGAAAATGCTTATTGGTCAGACTGAAATACTACAGGTCAGACTGAAAAGTAAACTGGTCAGGCTAAAATACTACAGGTCAGACTGAAAAGTAACTGGTCAGACTGAAATACTACAGGTCAGACTGAAAAGTAACTGGTCAGGCTAAAAAACTACAGGTCAGACTGAAAAGTAACTGGTCAGACTGAAATACTACAGGTCAGACTGAAAAGTTACTGGTCAGATCTGAAATACTACAGGTCAGACTGAAAAGTTACTGGTCAGCCTAAAACCTTACATGTCAGACTGAAAAGTTACTTGTCCGACTAAAGCCTTACAAGTCAGACTGAAAAGTTACTTGTCTGACTAAAAAGTTACTGGTCAGACTTAAACCTAACAGGTCTGACTAAAAAGTTAATGGTCAGAGTGAAAAATTACAGGTCAGACTGAAAAGTTACTGGTCTGACTAAAAAGTTAAAGGTCAGAGTAAAGATTTAGGAGTTTGACATGAGAAAGGGCTTCAATATTGACCTCCATATTTTCGAATCTACAGAGGTGTCTAAAATGCTACCACTGTTTTTGGGTCTTATCTGAAAGACTTACCTTAAATTGATACCACTCAGCCATGCATGTCCATGCAGACATTAACTTTTTTTCAGTATTGTATTAGTATTAGTATGTTTTTCCTTCAGGTATAAATGTTATATCGTTTTTTATTGTTCTCTCTGTATGATTTATATTTTACATGTACATGCATTCTGGTACACTCAGACCTGCCTGAAAGACCCACATCCTCATGGAACACATTTCTTTATGTAAGATATTTTTGAGCCTGTAGACAAGGACCTCCTGCTCACAGAGCCATTTTCTCAGGTTCCTTTGGCTGGGGATTTAATATACAGATATGACAGGGTCTTCTGATATAGTGTTGTACTTTATGCATTCCTTGCAGTCATCAATGAGTTTGAAACAGGTTTTCAAAATACATTTCAAGATACATTTCATACCTGATATACTATAAACAGAACTAAATTTATTAAAGTGTTTTTAATATTATTATTACCTTTTGAAACAACTTTAATTTTAGTCCCAAAATTTCAAATTTAGCTGATATAACTGAACAACCCCTTTTGCAAAATAATTCACAAATTTATTAGTACATTTTTGATGATAAATTAGTATTTTTTTTCAGAAATATTGTAATTTATAAAATTATTGTTTGACAGTTTGAGAAGATGATTCACAGGAAATATGAAAATTTTAGTGGAAGAGTAATTATTCAGAATATCATGCATATTTAAATATATACACTAACCATTGATTGTCAGTACATGTACTATGTATTTGATAAATTTTTAATAGGAAATGTTTCTCAGATATTTTACATGACTTGTCCGTCCTCATTTATTGTATGCTTATACATGTACATAAAATAGAATGTTATTTATTATTGTTACTCAAAATGAAAATTATTTACATACTTTTACTTAGAAATAAAACATTATATATATATATATATATATAGTAATGGTTATTTGTTTATTTTGAGATAAAACTATACACCAAATGAGCCAGTTTTAACAGTCACATAAGAATTAATACTGTTTTTAGGCTTTTTAAGCTAGATGCCAATCTGTCTCATGCTCAGGTTATATACAACCACTGCGGTAGCTCAGTTGGTGGAGTGCTCACTCGGTAAGTGGGAGGTTGTGGGCTAAATCCAACCGGGTCTGACCCAAGACATAAAAGTGGGTAGGGACTGTTCTTTAGCCAGGCACTCGGCATTACAAAATTAAAGTCGTGGTTCTTTTAGATGGGAACTTAAAATAAACAAGGTCCTATGTCATGGTAGGTGTGACACAACAAAGAACCCTGCTGCATAGTGCAACGCACAGGCAAAATTTCTTTTTTTTTCACCTATAGCTGGCAATGTCTCAATATAAGTGAAATAGTCTTGACTGAGACATTAAACACCATTACTTGACTCAGTTTAACCTACTGGTAAGTTATATACATGTTGCATGACTTTAAGCTCAACTTAAAATTTGGTGATATTTCATGCAGGATTAGCTGGAGTATTATGTGACAGTTTTAACTCCTGCAGTGAATTTTGCTGTGAAGGTTGAAGAAGAATGTAAATAAATGTAGCAGTTTTAGATGGTTCAATTTGGGTTTGTTTAGACAGTATTTTAATGTCATGTGACTTCTTTCTACTTTAGGTCAAACAATTTTCTATCTTCTTCAATATTATTCAAATTTTAGCATCAATCCTTTTATCAGTCTTATTTTATTACTGACATGAAAAAATAGACCATCTTATCATTGGAAAATTCAATATGAAATAAAGCATTTTGATTGGTTATTACTGATTTGTTGAATTTCTTTTAATAATGCAAACATTGGTTAATAATACTGCAATATAATTGGATGATTTTGATTTTGATTTTCAAATATTATTCTTTTGTGTAAAAAAAATTTTTTTCTCAATTTCATCTATTTTGTTATTAAGACTTTTTTTAAAAATCAAATTTGCCACTAGGTAACATAGGTCAGCTTATTAGCTTATGTAGTATCATAACTTAGTAATTGATACTTTAGTAAGGTATTTTATCTTTCAATTCATTTTAAAAACTTTTGTTTACTTATTGTTCTGTTTTTTTTACCACTATGGTAGCTCAGTAGGTAGAGTGCTCGCTTTGTATTTGGGAGACCATGGTTTGAACAGAGTCTGACCAAGACTTGAAAATAGGTAGTGAATATTCTTTCGCCAAGCACTCAGCTTTTAGAAATAAAAGTCACAGGGTCCTTTGAAGGAGACCTTAAAAATTAACACCCTGTATCACAACAGGCATGGCAAGCTAAAGAACCCTCCCTGCACATTGCCCTGAGCATTGTGCAAAGGTAAAAATTTCTGCCACTTATCTTATTGATGGTGATGTCTCGATATAAGTTAAATATTCTTCACTGGGATGTAAAACCCCATTCACCCAAACAAACAAAATCTGTTGGAATTATTTGTCCTTGGTTATGTTAAAATGAGAAAAATTAACAAATTAAGAAAAAAAAAATTGAAAACAATTTGAAAAATAAAAGAAGGATAAGGAAAAATATGAAAAAAAAGAAGTGATTTTTAAAATATTGAAAACTTTCACCAGAAATAAGAAAAATTATAGGGAGGAGGAGAAAAATAAATTGTAAAAAAAATCAGAGATAATGATTTAAATATGAAAAAAATACAATAAAATAATAAAATATTTGAAAACAAAATATTACAGAGAGGAGGGAAATACATGTACATTAAAAAAAATAAAAATTTAAGAAAAAAGTTTAAGTAGGAGAAGGAAAATATATTGAAACAACAAGAAATAATAAATAAAATATGAAAATTTAAAATTTCATATGAAATTTGAAAAAATATAAGGAGGAGAACCATTTTAAAAAAAAAAAAAAAAAAGCCCATGGAAGGAGAAGGAAAATATATTGAAACAACAAAAAATAATAAATAAAATATGAAAATTTAGAATTTCATATGAAAAATATAAGGAGGAGAACCATTAAAAAAAAAAAAAACAAGAGGCCCATGGGCCTTATCGCTCACCAGAGGATATATCCAACATCATTTGCAAAAATACATACAATATTCTAATATACATGCCTATTCAATAAGATAATAGTTTTGAAGATAATTAACAATTTGAGTCTTCTTATATATTCTATGACCTTGACCTTTAAACGTAAAACCTTGAATCTTATATCAGAATAATCGCCATATCAATTCCTACAATATTCTAATATACATGCCTATACAAAAAGTTTATAGTTTCCAAGATAATAAACAATTTCAGTCTTTTTATGCACCCATGACCTTGACCTTTGAACATATGACATTGAGCCATATATCAAAATGATCATCATATCAATACTTACACTGTTCTAATATACATATATATGCCTATACAAAAAGTTAATAGTTTACAAGATAATTAACAATTTCAGTCTTCTTATGCATCAAAAGTAAGACCTTGAATCATACATCAGAATGATCGCCATATCAATTCCTACAATATTCTAATATACATGCCTATACAAAAAGTTAATAGATTCCAAGATAATTAACAATTTCAGTCTTTTTATGAACTTTTGACCTATACCTTTCAATGTATGACCATGAGCCATATATCAAAATGATCGTCATGTCAATACCTACAATATTATAATATATATGTCTATGCAAAAAGTTAATAGTTTTCAAGCTAATGCACAATTTTCAGTTTTTATAAGCAAATAATTACATTTCAGGGGCAACAACTCCTACATGCATTATAATATAGTTAAGAAACTTTGTACCTTTTTAAATTTTGTCATGCTGAACATTTTAACAATGTTTGATATCATATATCTCTTAAAATTTTGAAGAAATAGCCTAAAACTGCAAAATTACAAACTAACAGTAGGTCATGACCTTGAACTTTGACCTTAACCCCATTTTGAAGGTTATTTCAACAAAAAGTCAAAACTGAAAACTCCATGTCAATATGTGTTCAAATAGTAAAGTTATAACAATTTGAAGCCATTTTACGAAATTTTTAAAATTTAACGCAAAAAATGTGTAACCCATTGTTCGACCAAATTTTACCAAATGAACAAACTATAGACTTAAGACCCTAGAGAAGCCAAATATCACATCAGATTTTTCCTCCAATCATCGTTTTCAGAGAAGAAGATTTTTTAAGATTTTTGGACTCTTAGGTGACCTTGACCTAGTTTTAGTAGCCATGGCAACGTCATGAAAAAATCTGAATTGCACTGGCCCCTATATGCTTCTGACCAAGTATCATTGAAATCTGTCCAGCAGTTTTGGAGGAGAAGTCGAAAATAAGTGTTAACAATGCAAGCATGCATGCACACACACGCATGCACACACATACACATGCCGCACCATGCCATAAGCTCACATGACCTTTTGGTCAGGTGAGCTAAAAACCTAAATCAAACTGATAAATTTAAACGAATTTGATATAATATACAAATAAATTGTCCCAAATACAACTGTTATCTGAAAAGTCAAAAGGTGAAGGAAAAAAAAAAACATATCCAAAATCAAACTAATAAAGTCAAATAAGGACAAAATGGAAACCATGCCACAGATGGTCAATAGATAAATAAAATCAGATGGTGAAGAAAAGGAAAACCTGCCACTTACTCAAAAGAAAAAAAAACAAAAACAAAAACAAAACAAAACAAAACAATAATAATAATAATAAAAAAAAAAAAAAAAAAAAAAAAAAAAAAAAAAAAAAAAAAAAACATTGTATTGTGAGGAACACAACAAGAAGATTATATTATAATGCAACCCATAAAAGAACGAACAAGAATAGTCATTTTGTTGTGGACAGTGAACAATATTTTGAGGAGTACACAATAAGAATATTATACAAACCAACAATCCTATGGATAATCATGGTCAATTTGTTGAGGATAATGGACAATATTTTTCAGAACATAATTTAACACCATAAATCTTCAGGCAATAATGATCAATATGTTGAGGACAATGAATGATATTTTGAGGGACACAATTAGAATATAGGAAATTCTATTAACATTAAAAATAAAATTGAATTTTTTTTTATAAAATTCTCACATATGCCAGACAAGTACATCCATTTTTTACTATTTCCTTTCTTCAATGATAGTTTGTTTATTAGAAAAAATGTTTTGTTCAGGTCTCCAATTCTGATTCTTCGTTAGATGTAGTAGGGTTGACCTGTTCAGAGGATGAAATGTCAAACTGAATTGTTGATGAATTGATAGCACTGAACTAGAAGTGTCAAGAGCAAGCTACATTGAAAACACACACACACACACACACACACACACACACACACTAAAGCTTTCATTGACATAATTCTAAGTACAAGTATTGACATATTTAGTATAAATTAAAATAATGTATCAATGATGTTTAAAACTCAAATTTAAACCACAAGTGACAGTCATTTCTGTTTGTACTGATAATTCAATTACTGATAAACTGTATTGTATTAATATATCAATGACAGCCCTAATCCATGCCCTGATCCATGTCCTAATCCATGCTCTGATCCATGCTCAATAAATTATTTGAACAATATAATGTTTATTGACTTGTAATAATTTTATGGACTTGCACACTAGTTTCAATGAAAGTTGCACACAATTCCTTTATGATTTTAATATTCAATAAATAAAAGAAACAAGTTTATTTAAATTTTGATCATGATGGAATTTTTGTGCTGGACTTCATACAGCACTATATGGCTCTGTTTTTTATTAGGTTGTGAATAATGTTTCCTGTCTCATGTCTTTCTTCAAAATAAATTTAACATAAACTGACCATTTAAAAATTATTTGTCCTTCGAAATTGTTGTCATTAATAGCAAATTTCAATTGAACACTAGTATTCAATAATGAAAGTTGACCTATTGTTTTTATATCTTTAAATGAATAAAAAAATTAAATAACTAAAATGTATCTAAGATATATCTTCAATTAAATTAAATTCAAACCTACAATTTCTATCTTTAGTTATTTTCATGCATGTATTTAAGAAACACACACAAAAGAAACTTTATCTGCATAACTCTGTGTTTCACTCTTTGTGGTTCTTACGTAAATAAAAAAATTGTATCAATTTTATTTTTCATTTTTTTTGAAACTCGGCTGTGTCTAAATAAGTAGATCTATTAGGACCCTTATTAAGATCTAAAAAGCGTGAAAATAGTCAAATTACAAGATTTGTCATTGATTATCAAAAGATTTTTTTTTATAATTCTTTATTCATCAACATTACACATTAACAACATAAGAACATACACAATCCTATTCACAAGGATATAATGTACAATATCAGATGTACTAAACCCTAGTATTTAGTTACATTACTAAAAGATTATCAATGAAATGAGATAAAAATAAATTACAAATCTATAAATTACAGATCTTAACAAAAGCTGCGTGTTGCGACAAATTACTTAATTAGGCGTAACAGGTGCCCGTTTAGAAAAACAGTCAAAGTGAAAGTTGAGTTGTCTACCGCAGAATGGCGCTGGTGAGGAAACAAGAAGTGACGTCAATTGTTTAATGGCATGTAATGTATATAGACGGAAGGTGGAGAATGTCATATATAAACCATGTTAAAATGCTATGAAATGTAAAAGGCATTCGTATGATTTTTTACACTTTTTAATGTTACAAATGCAATTTATCAATCGAATGCATGTACTGATGTTTGGAACGATGTGATTTACATGGGGCTTACTTAATTTAACGTGATGGACGGAGAATATAGCAGAATTCTCCTTGTGAGTGCTAATGTCGGTTCCATATTTGAAGACGTACGTATAATAGTTTATTGTTTAAAATTTTAAATACCATTTTATTTTGTTTATAATTAAATAAAAGCATGCAATTAACCTAGACCGCACGATAGGAACGTTTAAGTGACCATGATTAATGATATGTAAACTTGATCATGCATAACTAACATCATCTGTTACTGTAAAGTGTACCCTCATTATCTATGATTACTGATGATGGTACATTTGTTAAATACAATATGGCATTACTAACCTAGCAGTGTAATTCAATGACATAAATGTACTACTGTATTTATATTTTGATACATAATTATTGTTTTTTTTAAGTAAAATTTAAATCCTTTTTACAAAAGTTCTGTTGGGTTTTGTAAACTTTGAAAAAATCAGGTTGGGGTTGATAAATCTGGACTCAGTTATCTGGTTTTAATTTGATTTATTTGAATAATTGTTTATTTGCCCAACAATGTTGAAGGTTGTTGGTAAATATTTTTTATATTGCTTTGTTTGAAAAAAATGCAGTTGCCATATGTGGACTTGAACCCAGCACCTTCCCAATATTAGCGGATCGCTCTACAAACTGAGCTACCTGGTCACCTATCAATCCCAGCCTGTTACATTAGCATGTTAGATTTCATTTCAAAGTTTCAAAAAGTTTTCTGGCTCTCATCCAACCTTAAAAAATTAAGCATGATATATCAGGCCAAAATAAAAAAAATATAGTTTGTTTCCCCTTGCGCGACCGACTGTAAAAAATCCAACCTACTGACAAATTTTTATTGAAAAATGATGTGTTTTTTTTTCTTGCGATTCTGTGTTAATAGATTCCGGTTCGTTTCTCTTTCCTTTTCATGATTTAGTCGCCAACCTTCTTAGTTGTCAAGACACTTATACAGTTATAATTCAATGCGATACAAACGCCGTAGTGATGAAGATGTTGTTAGTAAACACACAAGGTAACATGTGAAGAATGTTTCCTAACCAGAAAAGAAAACTATGAGGGTAAAAAAAACCTACCTACCTACCTATCCAATATCAGAAGTAAGGGTAGGGCAAGGGGAAACAAGGATATTTTAATTGTGGCCTCAATAGATCCTCAGTGTCACTAAACTGTTTAATATTTGTGATGAGTCTGTGCATTTCCTCTTGTAAAATGACATGTAACTCAGTGAGAAGCATATAAGACTTCAGATCCAAAGGTCTCCATTTTTACATTGTGTCCATAGTCCAGTCATTGTACTTTACATTTATTTATCCAGGACAAAGAACCAGTGGGTCCATGACCCCTGCAACTAAGTGTTGGTAAGCTGGCTTTCAAAAAGTTACAGTTTGTAAACTTTATTTACCATGGCATAGAACAGACCCCAGACTTGACTTCTTGTCTGAATTTTTGTTTCTTAGTAAAAATCTCATATCATGTTACAAGACATTTATCCATAAAATGACATTCTTTCAAGTTTCTCAGTCTCATCTGAATAACATCTTGCATAATGATTACCAGGTAACTAATGACTCTTAGTATGGACAAGAAAGGAAGGAAAATTCTTCTGAAAATTTTATGGTCATTACTGAAATTTGAATTTATAATCCTCAGCTTCAAAAGCAAATGACAATCTACACACTTGGTAATTGCTTAGCTGCTAAAATGCTGAGGCAGCATTAAAAACTTATACTTTTCTATTAATTTATTTCAATATTTAGACAGTTATACAATTTACTTTAGTCCAAGATTATTGTGCCTCCCACCACCCAGATTTAAATCCTGCAGGACACATCCTAGTGTGAGAAAGTTAGTCAGTTTGCTTGCCAAAGATTAATAGTTTTCTTCTGGTACTCCAGTTTCCTCCACAATGCCAGAACTAACCATTCACATTTAAGTAAAAGAAACTTGACTGGGGCATTGAACACCATTACTCCAATCTCCTGAAGTCCCTGGTCATAATTCAACTTTGTTATTTATATTTTTTATTTGTTTATATTTCAACTTTTTGAAAACTAAGCAGTTACAATTACATTTTAACTTTAACTTGAATATTTAAAATATTTTGAATTTTGTCATCTGTGACTTAAATTAAACATTATTATAATTTTTAATGCGATAAAAAAGATTTCTGCTTGAATGAATATTAAAAGATATTATTATTCAGAGATAAATCATTTGAATATACATGTTTATAATTTGTATTTTTGCCATGGAAATTCGCCATAAATGTCTGAAAATTATGCATAATCAAGTTAATAATAAACCCACATAGCAGTGTAATGTATTTATACTTATTATGTTACATTAAAGGCTAATAAACCTAGAAATGAGATGTGAATTCAAAATGACAATCATTTTAGATAAACATGAAATTTTTTTTACTGAACTATGAAGTAAAAAAAAAAGATGATTAGTAATTGTTTCATAGAATTTAAACTTAAAATGTTCTATAGCTACCTATAAAAATGTGACCAAGTGATTAATGCTGCACAATCACAGTTCAAGGGTTCTAGCCAGTGTCCTAGTGGTCAAGTTCTAGAAAAAGGGCATTGGTGGCAGTTGTCTAAAGTGCCACCAAAGGCATCATTTACTAAAAGGTCTAAAGTGCCAGCAAACAGGCCTAGGTGACCAAATAGTCTCAAGTTTTGGAATAAGGGACCTTGGTAATGAGTGGTCTTAAGTGTTAGCTTACAGATCATAGTCTCTCTCACCACCTTGGTGACCTTGTAATAGTTCCACTTTAGAAGATCATACTGTGAGAAAGTTTGTCAGTTTGATTGTCAAATCTCAGTGTTTTCAGGAACTCCAGCTTTCTCAACCATTGCAGAACTGACTTTATTATAGGAGAAAATATCTTGACTTTGAGAGGGTTTGGGAGGTAAAACACCATCATTCATCTTTACAACTGTACTCTTACTAACCAATTACACATGTTTTATTTGGAAATTTCCTTATTAATAGCTTATAATATAATGTTTTGTTGTGTTAAATTACTCAATCATATAAATAGTCTCACCTGTTGGTTAATTTAGACAGTTTTACACATGTGTGTTAAAAGCATCTGGTATTTATTATAGGGTCTGTACTAAGATATTTATGATGTATTTTGTTGTTATATTAATCAGCTGGAACTTACTAGTATATTGTTTGTTATCATTACATGCATATATAAGTCAGAAATTTGTGCTTTACTCAAAAATAATCTCAGTGAATCAGTATTTAGCTCACTGCTTGAACTGGAAAGCTACATTGCAGTCATGGAGACATCCCATCTGTCTTGTTTGTACTGTCCATTACCTATGATTTTTTGTGCCTTAATACTTTTGAGGGTGAGACCAAGGGTATAATGGTCATAATGAAGATTTGATTATTTACATTGTCTTCTGATTGCTCAGAGTCTTGTCTGAATAAGTTGTCATTCAAAAGTTTAGAAGAGCTAAAACTATACCCATGTTGCTCCAGTCAGTGTAAGAGTAAGCTTTTATATTTGGTTAAAGCTTTAGATATTTCACTCTTCTCATGACAAGTTTGTCAGTTTGCTTGCTGAGTGTTAATTGTTTTTCTTGGTTATTCAGATTTCTTCCATCTTCCTAGAGCTGACAGCCTCAATATATATAATGGAAAAATTAGGACTGAGGCACAATACATCATTAATTTATTGTTTAACTCCACCCCCCACCCCCACCCCCCCCCCCCAAAAAAAAAAAAAAATTAAAATAAAATAAATAAATAATAAAAAAAATCGACTTAGGATCATGAAAGTTTTTATACTTTTTGGGCAGACAAGCTTCATTGATGTTCTGGCAGCTCCCACTATTTATATATTGTATAGCTTTTAATAAGAAAGATACCATAAGAAAATAAGACAGATTATCTGTTATATTTATAGTACCGGTATTAGTATCTCTTTAATTTGCTGTTTAAAGTTTTGAGAATTAAATCTGTAGCTATAATGAACTCCTTCTGTGTTAATTTGTTTCATTGCCAGTACATTTTATCTCTTGATATATTTAAAAGCATTTTGATTATTTTCTTGTGGAATAATTTACTGAGAATATCTAGAAATATATACGATTGTGTGATCATTATAGATACATTTATTACATATAAATGTTTCTAATTTTAAATACTCTGTTTTTTTTAACACTGTTTTTTTTTTCAAAAACTAATGGAGTATTTATGTTTTGAAAATTGAATTGTGTTTCAAGATTAGTTGTATAATTTTGCATTTAAGATATACCGATAGTTTTTATAGATACATTAAACTATATATATATATATATATATATACATGTATATATATATTTATTTATTTCCAAAAGCAAAGCTTAACATTGTTTACTCTTTTACCAGGTGTGCAGATAAGACAGGTGAAAAACAAACCTTGAATATACAGAAAAACTTATCAACCCTAAACAACAACATCAGGACATACTATTAATATTGCTTTTTAAATTACCCTGGTTAACCAAATAGTCATTTAAATAAAACAAAATCTTAATGTATGTTGTTATGATCATTTCTCTTGTCTAACCGATTACCTTTATTTCTATTTCAGCCTGACCATATGTTAAAGTTATGGCTTAAGGAATTTCAGAAGGTGAGAATATGTTTATATCTTTATAAATAAAATGATATGCTAACTGCAGATTTGTATTAACTGGTCTATATTCACTGTACTCTTGTGTTATTTAATCCCTCTACATATATGTCAGAACACACTGAACTCTGCAGGCCAGTTCATGATCAATAGAAAACCTGATGTATGTAGCCATTTTCAACAGAATTGACAAGGTGGTTATCATACAGTGGTGATTTTGTTGGAAAATAACACAAAAATCAGATATAAATGATATATGATACAGTGTGAAACTGGACTTGATGGGTATTATTTATTTATTTTTTTGTACTATTTTCTCAGGTTTACAGGATGAGGTATACATGTATCCAATCTGTATTTTTTAGCCTCATCTAGAAGAAATGTTGAAGTGGGACCAATGCCTTGAAACTAATTGGACTTAGAATTGAGTCAACATAATTTGTAAATTTAGTCTTAATAGCTGTTGTTAATTCAATTCAAAGCTTAATTAGTTTAACATTTTTTAAAATGGCTTTAGTTTTAAAAAAAAAAAAAAAAAAAAAAAAAAAAAAAAAAAAAAAAAAAAAAAAAAAAAAAACAGGAAAACAATAAATAAAAACAAACAAAATCAGAATTTCCCTTGACTCAACTTTGGTTCAGATTGGCCCAATTTTTCTTGGGGCCTGAATATTTAATTAGAGGATTGGCACAAGGGCCTCTTCTTGACTGAACATTTTTCTTTTTTTTTTTTTTCCATTTTTTAAAACTGAGTAAAAAATCTATCTCCTCATTACCTCAAATCAGTTCATTTAATACAGCTGGAACTTGTGTAAAGACTGAATATAAAAGAATACTAGTATATTGTCTTTGAAAAAATCAAAAAAACTATTTTATATGCAGATCATTATATGTACATCCATAGACTTGTTAAGGGTAAGAAGGAAATTAAAAGATGTTTTCTTATAAAACTTTGAAACTTTATCCCAGAATGAAATATAAATATGTATAAGGCTTGTACTTTTGATCTAGATGATTTTGTGTTTTTAAAACCACTCACGTTTTTTCAAATTGATTCCGAATAGACTGAACTGATTCTGTTTTCTTGAAAAATTCCTTCAAGAATATCTTAAATATGGGACAAAATATGGAGAAAGTTTAAAAACTTAATTCTTTTCCTTTCCCCTATTTTTATTAAATAAAATATTCTCAGAATGCCATGTATAAGTGATATATCCATTAAGATAAATGTACATATGTACGATCTAGTGAAAAATTAGTCTAAAGTGAAGATGCTCTGTTTAAGCGTGTAATGACATTTATTGATGGTAGTGTGTATATCAGAGGTTAGCCCATTATTGATGTACATCCCTGTTAGTGGTTTATCTTATTAGTAAATGGGAAAAATAATGAAATACTTATTGGGTTAAATGGAAAGGAAAATATTTGACAGTTTCTTACAGACCGGGTTATAATAATAGGTTGTTTGCTTGTTGAAATTAGTTTTTACACCCAACTCATATAACTTAATATGGACATTACTGGGGTGCTGAAGGATCATGGGGTTCCAGAGAAAATATGACTCTTGGTAATAGATCTGATGAACTGTTATACACTTGAATTTATAAGTGGAATTTGAACCCAGGCAATGAGAGACAGTGACTGCATTAGACCAACTGAGACCAAATTTAGAAAGTCATATACCAGTAACTGGAAACTTGAACTAGAATGTATACATGCCAGCAAGTATATATCTGCATATCAGCTTGCTCACTCTCTCTTTTTCTCTCACTCAGTGCTGGTTGCTACCAGTTACACCTTGAAGGTCAGGTGCTCCAAATAGTGGAAATACCAAGAATGAAAGAAAGAACTCTGGAATTCCTTGGTTTTACCCTAATTCTCCTTCCAAATTCATCAAATGGTGAGGAAGCGACCTTCCCATGGTCCGTACCTACCAGTTGACAAAATTTTAACCTGATTCGATAAGAAATGAAGGAGGAGATGCCGCTGAAAAAAATATGTCAGAAACAAGGAGGAATAATAATAATAATAAAGATGTCTTCTGATACACAGACATAAATAGAAACATGCTCTCTGACATATCTACATAATCGGTCTATGTATATTAGAATATGACAATCTTGATGCAAACAGAGGGAAAAGAATAAAAAAATTCCAATCCTTTATCAATGACAGTGTAAGAAAGAAACTGTTAATACATATATATTTTATTTATTTATTTATTTATTTATTTATTTATTTATTTATTTATTATTTATTTTATTTTATTTATTTTTTTTTTTTGAGTTGAGTTGAGTAAAAGTGTTTAACGTCCCAGTTAGGAATATTTCATTTATATTGAGACGTCACCAACAATAGGCGAAAGTGCAGAAATTTTTGTCTGTGCATTGTGCTAATGGCATTATACAGCAGGGTTCTTGATTGTGCCAGCCCGACCATGTCACGGAACCTCATTTATTTTAAGTTCCCATCCGAAAGAACCGTGACTTTCATTTCGTAATGCCGAGTGCTTGGAGAAAAAACAGCCACTACCAACTTTCAAGTCTTGGGTCAGACCCGCTTGGGGTTCAAACCCACAACCCCCCACTTACGGAGAGGGCACTCTACCTAACTGAGCTACCATAGTGGTTGTTTTGATTTTGAAAATTTAACACCCAGTATGTATTAGAGAAGAAAATTTAAGTCTTGTACATTTAATAAGAATTATTTCCAATTCAAAATAAAAAATGAAGTACTGGGTATTTATTTTTAGTGAATGAATAATCAGAGACATTTTAAGGTTATGAAAAATGTCATTTTTTAGGGCTTGAACTACCAGGGTGTGTTTATTTTAGTTATCAAGCTATCTTTATTGTGTATAGATATTTTAATCTGAGAACATCATATAATATTGGAGAAAATTTTAAATACACTTATTAAATGTGTGTCACTTGATATCCCTGAAATTGAACAAAAAGTTTAGCCTTTTATGTATTTAGAAAAATTGCATTTTCATACAAATTTAAATTACATTATAATCCTCTTAGAGAAATTTTGGTAGATTTGAAAACTGAATCCAGATAAATGATATAATAAAAGTACACAGGTCTGTAAATCATAGTCATTTTAAAAAATTCCTCTTGAAACATTTTAGATGGATCTCAGTGGCTTAATGGATCCAGGTGCCAGCTAAAATATCACACTGCATTTCACTGCCTCTATTAAAACCAAACTCTCACAAGTCGCAGTGTGTGAGTATTTGTTGGTTTGTTGTTTTCTCTGAGCAGTCTAGTTTTGCACAGCATCACAAAACTGACCACTTCTATATACATGAAATAATCTTGACATTTTAAATAGATCTCAGTGGCTTAATGGTCCTGGGTGCCAGCAAAAATATCACACTGCCTTTCACTGCCTCTGTTAAAACCAAACTCTCACAAGTCCCAGTGTGTGAGTATTTGTTGGTTTGTCGTTTCCTCTGAGCAGTTTAGTTTTGAACACCATCACAGAACTGACCACCTCTATATACATGAAATAATCTTGAAAGGGGCGTAAAACACCATTCTAATAAACCAATTAGTCTGATATAAAGGATGTACCAATAATAATAAAGGTTTAGACTTTATCATTGATCACAGTTGTTCTGAAAGGTAATACATTCACAAACTCCCATATCATATAGTATTGTGTTCAGATTAGTTCTTGAGATTAAGAGGAATCATCTTGTCTTGAATAAAGGAAATAAATCACTGATGCAACATCAAACAATAAGTAACCATGAATGGTTTAGGCTGGGTAGAATAAGTACATTTTAGAAGCCCCCAAGTTATGTATACTTTATGTTAAAAACCCATTTAATTAATGATTCAATATGGTAACCACAAAAATGCAAATTCTACGAGGTGATGACAAGGCGACACCTATTGACGAAAATTGAATTTTCCCCTCGAAAGCATCTAAAGATAAAGATAAAAAATTTTTACAGAAAATATTGAAGGTGGCCATTCAACTTATGGTAGGCTCCTTTCCAAGTTATATATGTACCATTGACAGACATATAACACCAAATTGGATATTTTTGTGGGGGGGGAGGGGGGAGAAGAGTTAATACAGAATCTAAAATTATATCATACTGGTAGACAGGGAACACTTTAGGTATAGTGTATTATACTGTATTTTACTGATTAACATAACCAGAGGTTTACAGGGTAAAATATATCCATCTGTACATGTATTTGTATGTTTATTATCTTTATGTGTTGCTATTTCATTTTTTCACATACACATATATTTTCCACATGTATGCAGACATACACACACACAGCATATAAGCACAGGAATCTGTCAACTGTCCTTGCTCAACAAAATGGTATAGTAGATGGAAATGGCAGGCCTGATCTGATAAATTTGTAACCTATTTTGGTCTGACTAAAATGGCTTCAGCTTTCACCAATCACTAGCATATAACAGCTGACAGATACAGGGTCTTTTTGACAAGCTCATCAGTAAATGTCCTGTATCATGATGAAGAATTCACCACATCGGTATAAATTTCTGCACCTTTACCTATAGAGGTAACATCTAGATAAAAGTGAAATAATATTGATTAGGATATAAAACCATTAACCCTACATCTCACACATAATGCAAATTTACCGACATGCATACATTGACACACACACACACCCACCCACCCACCCACCCCCCCCCACACACAGGCACACACACACATACACACACACACACACACACACACACACACGCGCACACACACACACACACACACACACACACACACACACACACACACACACACACACACAGAAAATTAGAAACAGAAGATGTATAAACAGATGTATAAAAAATCAAATTTGACAGATAAATTTTGAAGTTTAACAATGATTTATTTGTTTTATAGAGTGTGAACTATTATGAACCAGGTCTTGTTGCTCTGCATTGCCAAGAAGTAGGTGGTAAAAACTATGAAGCATCCATGCAACATGTCAACCTTTTTGTGAAGTAAGTTAATTTTTTTCTGACTTGTCGTTGACAAAAATACATTGTATTGATTTCTTCCTATAATTAATTATTCTTTTTATACATAAGAAGAAAAGAAAAAAAGCTAAGTTAATGATTTACTGAATGAGAGTAAAAGGCTAAAATTAGGTTTGTGTAGTCTTTCATAACCATTGATCATATTTCAGTATCACTTGGTAATAATTCTAATGATAAAAATGTTACATGTGGAAAAACAAGCTCCTAATCTTTTGCATATTTTAAACAGAAATAGGAAAATTGGAATCAATGAAGTGTAACCACTTAACTTACTAATGAGAAAACATATGCATGATCTGTCCTGAAAATAGTCATGTCTGTAGCCTATTTTTAACTTTACAAATTTAAGTATTTAATAAAATAAACAAACAATTTGCAATATGTAGATCTATATATTAAGATATTGGTAACCCCCACCAACACGCTCTGTATGTGGTAGGTCGGAGGTTGGAACCCTGACCGGGTTTGATCAACACTTCGAATGAGACCTTAAAAACTGATGCCCCATGTCACAGCAAGCATGGAATGTTGAAGAACCCTTCTTGCTTATTGCCCTTAACACACTGCAAAGGTCAAAATATCTGCCACATCACCTATAGCTGGTGACATCTCAGTATAAGTGAAATATTCTTGACTGGGACGTAAAACCCCTTTAAATAGAAAAATAACCCCCCAGTAAAAAACTGTTAAGTTTCCAGTACAATAAAACTTCCATTGCTTGAAGTAAAAGTTATATGGTTATTTAAATAACAGAGTAAACACACACACACACACACACACACACACACACACACACACACACACATTATTTATCAATACATGTGCCTCAAACCCTTTGCCCAAAACAGGATGTGAAAAACTGTATAGTGTATAGTTATATTCAGATCAGACTTGATATTTGCCTGAATAACTTAATCACTAGAACCTCCTGCTAGTATTGTGTTAAAAACATTAAATTGGCTGCTTCACTCCCCCCCCCCCCCCCTCTTTCTTGTTACCTTTTGAGGTTCCAAAATTTTAGATATTTTCTGTCCAGGAAGATAATGGTTTTACTGCAAGGTTTCTAAAGCCATTTAGAAGTGTTTATTAGATCTACATTTAGATGTGATTTATATGTAGTTGTAAAACACATAGTAATCCTGTGAAAGACATTTTAATCCCTTTAATTTGATTTATTAAATGGTATTTTAATATGTCCTAGTCATGAATATTTCACTTATATTGAGGTGTCACCAGCTATAGGTAAAGTGGCAGAAATTTTGACCTTTGCATTGCGCTTAGGGCAATGTGCAGGAAGAGTTCTTTAGCTTGCCACGTCTGGCATGACATGAGGCATCAGTTTTTAAGGTCTCCTCTTAAATGCTGAGTGTTTGGCAAAAAAACAGTCATTACCTATTTTTCCCTGCCAGGGATGATATTCTCAAATGATTAAATGATTGTGAAACTGGAGCCTGGTGTAACTACCATTGAGGTTAAAAATGTTTGTGGTGATCAATAAATGCATTTAAAAATGTTCATGATTTTGAATGAAACAGAATATATACTGTCAGTCTGTTTTATGTTTATCTACATATGTTTAACAGTAGATGTACTGGGTGATAATTAATACCTGATGTTATAACTAGCTGTAATCATAAGATATAGTAATGATAACTAATTAGTCATCCTGTAATTATGTAATAATTTATAATTTATGCAGTATCTGATTTAGTATCTGATGAGTATGCAGCATACCAGTAACATTATTTTTTGTTAGATAAATTGAAGGATCATTTTACATTAATTTGAATAATTGATTGAAATACAAAGAAATTTATACTTTTGCAATGGTACAGAAATTTAATTAAAACTTGTAGTTTATGTATTTGTTGTTTCTATATTTAAAACACATGTATGTGAATCTAATTAACTTTTAAAGCCAGTTACAAACCACTTGTTTATATATATATATATATATATATATATATATATATATATATATATATATATATATATATATATATATTTATAAAAGAGTGAGCTGGTGTGGAATACTGGGAGGTAGTGAGGAGGAGGTCAGCAGTAGTTTGATGAAAAAAAAACTATTGCCAAGGAAAAAAACAACATTTGGCAGACTTTGCACACTGTTATCATCTTGAAGATGATTTGAACCTAAGAATTATAATCTGTCAGCTGGGCTTCAAGCCACTTGGCCAGTTAGCTCACTCATTTTAGAAAAAAAACGTTTACCAGATCTTGTATTGTGTTTTGTAAATGTTGTTAACTGGAAATGATAATAAACAACTAATAAGGTAATAGAGTAATATTGGCAGCTCAAAGACTTATTAGTAATATATTTGCCATCAGTAACATCACGTATTGCCATGGGACACATCACATATCACCATCAGCAACACCATATAGTTTTACGGTTGGGAGTATATTCATTAAGATTAGTCTCAAGATTGGATTGCTGCTTCATCAGCAGTCTTTATTTGGTTTCTGTTTTGTGATTTTCCCGATTAAGAATTACATGTACATTATTGATTTTTTTCACCAAAAAGATAAGCAGAGATATTGAAAACATAACATGCAGAGTTATATTTACCATAGTTACAACTTATATTGTGACAGTAGTTGTTAGTTATTTAAAGTAACTGTTAATGAACTGGTTTACTTGAACTCAATAATGTTCTTTTATACACATGCCAAGATTTTCTTATAATATAAGGCAGTTTTTCTGAAATGGTGGAGAACAACGTAGCTTTTAGAGAAAACGAAGGACCTTAGGCAGTTGAACTGCTAGACTGACACTAATATCTGCCCAAGTGTGATTTAAGTCTGGACATCAGACAACTTGGTCACTGGGGCCTTCTGTTTTCTTCAAAGATAGATTCATAGTTGTCATAAAGAATCCTGTGTGAAAAATAATTTGAAAAGAATTACTGCTATCTTAATGTTCAATAGACACATCCATTAAATACATCATAGCTTTTTATTTTATTTTATTTTATTTTCGTTTTTGTTTCCATTTTATTTTATTTTATTTTATTTATTTTATTTTATTTTATTTATTTTATTTTATTTTATTTTATTTTATTTTATTTTATTTTATTTTATTTTATTTTATTTTATTTTATTTTATTTTATTTTATTTTATTTTATTTATTATTATTTATTTATTTTTTATTTATTTATTCATTATTATTTTTTTGTCTATGCTTCTACTTTGGATATTTATTAAATTCTCACATTTCAGTGTTTGCTTTCTTGTTCTTTTCTTTTACCCTGCCCACTTTGCTCATGGCTTTTGTTTTATCCTGTTCACTTTGCTCAAGGGGTCAGAGTGTCTTGGCACATAACAAGTGTATCAGAAACTTGCAGATAAATTTTCTAGAAATCTGTTTAGTAGTTTAGGAAGAGATAGTGCAAGACAGGAAGACATATAAAGAAAGTCTTTTGGGACCAATTATTGACTTCATAGGATGTTCAAGTCATTCAAATTTATCTCTACTTTACTTGACTCATAAATGTTTTAACATCACAGGATCATCGTTTAGTTAGCTTTTCATGATCTTTCACAGCACAAAGATAAAATCCAAATCAAAAAAAGACATTTAAACAAAAATTTGTAATCTGAATGATTTATATTTAGAATTACTCCAATATGTACCAGTATGTGAGGTTATCTTATTTTGGCCCCCCAAAAAGAGGAAGAAAAATATCAAACCTTTGATTTGGATCAGTTGATTTACATTACAAGATCTATATAAATGTTGTAGAATTAAATACAGACACCATAGATCTTTTTTGGTAAACCTCCCGATAATTCAAACACTCTAAAAATAGTTTGTTTTTTTTTTAAATACCAAGCATTTGTTACAGAAAATCTGATTGCGAGTTGTAAATATTGAGAGATTTGAATTTTTTTTCTTTAAAAATCATACAGTCAGCATGTATTTTGATCATTGTTAATGATTATTCAGCTAGTTTGGCCTAAACATGACTCAGCCATGGAAATTGATAATTTCAGCTCTTATAGTATTTTGCCTGGAAATCTGATAATTTCAGCTCTTATAGTATTTTGCCTGGAAATCTGATAATTTCAGCTCTTATAGTATTTTGCCTGGAAATCTGATAATTTCAGCTCTTATAGTATTTTGCCTGGAAATCTGATAATTTCAGCTCTTATAGTATTTTGCCTGGAAATCTGATAATTTCAGCTCTTATAGTATTTTGCCTGGAAATCTGATAATTTCAGCTCTTATAGTATTTTGCCTGGAAAACTGATAATTTCAGCTCTCATAGTATTTTGCCTGAAAAACTGATAATTTCAGCTTATATATTATTTTGCTTGGAAAACTGATAATTTCAGCTCTTATAGAATTTTGCCTAGAAAACCGATAGCTGAACCACTGCGGTAGCTTAGTTGATAGAGTGCTCGCTCTGTAAGTGGAAGTTTGTGGGTTCAGGTCTGACCCAAGACTTGAAAGTGGGTAATGACTGTTCTTTTGCCAAGCACTAGGCATTACAAAATGAAAATCATTGTTCTTTCAGATTTGAACTTTAAAATTAACGAGGTCCCGTGTCACAGCAGGCATGGCACAATAAAGAACCCTGCTGTATATTGCCATCAGCCCAATGCACATGCAAAATTTCTGCATCTTCGCCTAAAGCTGACGAGGTCTCCATATAAGTGAAATATTTTTGACTTGGACGTTAATCACCATTACTCAACTCAACTCTTATAGTATTTTGCATTTGTGTGTTTATATAATGAAACATATCTAAATCATAATCTAATTTATAGACAGTCAGTGGTTTACACAAAATAACTAACATTATAATTGATATATACCAGTAGTAATGCTTTGACAGATAGAAATATTTTACTTGGTTACTCAGAGCTGCACCTACAGGTTCAACTTAGGTTCTAAAATTCCCTGTAATAAACAAGTAGATGTTTTACCAACAACGATTTCCACTTATTTTTTATAAAGTTTTATTATCAATTGAATTAGTATTGAACAAAACAAAATGAAATCAATGCAGCAAAATAACCTTGACTAAGGTGACACCTCTTGTTACTACATGGGACCTCAGTGACCTAGTGGTCTAAGTGCAGGCTTATGGATCACAGTGCTCCATACCACCTAGGTTCAAATCCCACTTTGGACAGATCCTAGTGTGAGAAACTTGGTTTGCTTGCCAAAGACAGTGTTTACTTCACCATCCTAGAACTGACCACTTCAGTATATGGTATAAGTGAAGAATTTTTGACAGAGTCATTAAAACACCAATTCTTCATTCCACTCTTTTGTGAAAACTTGTTCATATGCTACAGCCTTTTTATACCAGTTCTGAAATAAAGATGGAAGTTGTAGCTGATTACTTCTGATTTATTCATCTGACTCTTTTACAGTCAGAAAGTTTTACATATTATTTCAATTACCAGTACTTGAATTATTTAGTTGATTGAATTTTTAGAATGCTTACACTTAGTACTCCAGTTGAGGTTTTGTTTTCTTTAAATTATAAATTTACTATATACACATTGAAAGCAGGTGCTTTGTGATTGATCTCTTGAATTGACTTCTTGAAATGTTATTAATACCAGCAGGCCTAATCCTTGCACAACAGAAAAAAAAAATTTAGATATTCTGGCATGCTTCCAATGTAAGTGTCTTAGAGCAAGCATATAACTGATCTTATATATTGATGTGATTATATTCCTGATTTGTCGGAATGTCCTGATAAATAAAAAGCAATTACTTGAAATAGCTCCGTTGTTGAACTTGTTTTTCTTTAAACAGTTCTATAATCAAACTGTCACTGTTCTATTTTGTGTTAATATTTCATATATGAAAAATATTATTAGAAAACTGTTCCAAATGCCAAAAAATTAAGAGAAAATTAAATTTAGGTCAGTTGATGAACCCAAAAGACAAGTGGATTAGTTGTTAAGATTGTTGAATCATGATTCAGGTATCTTCCCTTTCTGAGTTTTCCTGGAATCCTAGCTTCTTGTTTCATGTTTAATATGCCACAATAATAATTTTTCAGCAATTAGCAATTAAAGCAAGTTAATTTATCTTTTAAGATTAATCTGAAAACAATGTTGTGTTAATATGAGATATGGAAGTGTGTTTAATGGTTGGGGCATGCACAGGGTAAGTTATAACATGCTAGCTCACAAAGCCATACAAGCATACTACTAACACAGTTACATTATCCTGGCACCGGGTGGACCAGTCAGTACTCTGTCCTCTCACTTACAGGCAAAGAATTAGTATCTCAGATTTATAGTCTTTTGTATGACCAGGTAAGGGTTTGAACCTACAACTTCTCATTCTTGAGGTCAAAACTTTACAGAATAAAATTTTGTGTGCATGGAATTTTTTTATCAGCTTTATAGCTTTAAATGTCACATGGCTTATGATCAAGTCAGACAAACTTATTACATGTGTGATGGACTGTTAAGAAAACACTTTATATGCTTGAGTCCAAGAGTATATAAAGTACATGTACTTATGTATTTTCAGTCATATTTTGACTTTGTTTAGTGTGTACTAACATAAATAACTGTACAACTTTTCCAGAACTACTGGCTTCCATGCACTCAAGAATGTAACTTTAAATGTTATATAAGAGAAGAAATTTTAAGTTTTAATTTTGAATTTTTAAATAATGAACAAATCAACCAACCAAACAAACTTTCTTTAAAAGGTTTTATAATAACTCTTAGGTGATTAGCTAAACAGAAACCAAGGTGAGCATTGTTCTTTTAAGACTTTATAGGCTTAAATTACTTTAAGTTGTAACAATGAAACAAAAGGCAAAAGCATTACTGTTCAGGGAAGAGTGGGGTAGGACCTGTTTTAAATTATGATATAGAGCTTTTTATGGTTGTTATGTTGCTTAACATCACATCAGCAACAAGTGCAAGTTCATTAATTTCCAGAGATTAAGAACAAGTTTGTGTATGAATGAGTTGTGCAAGTGTGAATTATGGTTTGTCTTTGTACATGTACTGGTGTGCACTTCGTGGCAACTTTTTTGCTAAGGTGCTAGCTTAATGAGTTTATGCCCCAGACAAGTATACCATTCCCCTCGTCACAATATCCTGTCACTTGGTGAACCAGTTGATACTCTTTCTTTCATATGCTGAATGCCAAGTGAAGAAGCAGTATCTAATATTTTAAGGTTTATGTGTGTTCTGATTGAGGTTGGAACCCACAACCTCCAGCTCTTGAGGCAGATTCTACCACTGAGTCACCAAGGATGTCAGATTTCAATTTGATTACAAGACTTAATTTTAAGATGCAATCCACTTTAGCTAATGTTTAGGGTGATGTCGGCAGTTTTGATTTATAAATTGAAGATGTATTCTATTTTAAACATGAAAACTAAATACAAAAGGCTAGTTTTAAATCAGTGTTTAGATTTTGATTGAATTGCAAAACTAATTTGATGTATTCTACTATAGCAATGACATATAACTGATGTGAAGAGTGGTGTAAGGCCAGTTTTAAATTATAGATTTGATTGCATTACAACACTGAATGGAAGATGTAATCCACTAACAATGAACTTTTATATTTTGAATCACAATTGAAATTTAAATTTGGGAGAAGTGTTTTCAGAACAACTTAGTTTAATTGTCATTTGATTAGTTAAGATTAAGAGAATCAAAATGGCAAAGTCATAACAAAACATGTACTGGATTTACCAATTATATATTTTGTAAGTGGTTTGATTGTACAAATGATCTTTTTATAAGCAGTAAATTAGACAAATGCTACCTCTGGTTATCACACAGTTTATCATCATGATGTAATTGTTTTCATAGAAAGATAGCCCAGTTGAAATCTCTGTCAATAGTGTCATATATATCTAAGAGTGGAGTGGAGTGGAGTAATGGTGTTTTACACCTCAGTCAAGAATCTTTCACTTATTTCGAGGCGGTCAGTTCTGGGATGGTGGAGGAAACCAGAGTGCCCGGAGAAAACCACTGACCTTTGGCAAGTGAACTGACAAACTTTCTCACACTAGGATCTGTCCTGAGTAGGACTCGAACCCAGGCGGTGAGAGGCAGTGTGATCTCTAAGCGGGCGTGCTTTAGACCACTCGGCCACCGAGGCCCCCTATATCTAAGAAGTACATATATTATTTACAGTTCAAGAAGATAACACAACACTTCATGGAACTAACAAATGGTTGTTTCCGCACAGTTTATTTGTAATCATTATAAACACACATTGGGAATCTACAAGCTCAATTTAATTCATGATAATTAATAGAAATTCACAAGTTAAAATCTTAATTAGGATTTCACAAGTTCAATTTACTTTTACATTACAATTAAATGGTTCTAAAGTTCTTTGTCAAGCTTTATTACTTTTTTATTATGTATAATATTTGTTTGTTTAGTATAAAATTCCCCTAAGCAATTTCAATGTAAATTCATTCTGGACAGATAGCCAGTTTCCCATCAGCAGTATTATCATGGTATTTAGCAGCAGCTGGTTCCAGTTTCACTCTATCTGTATAATAAATTTAATCATGCTCTGAGTCATTTTGAATATAATTACTATTCCCATATGATGATGTAGTGAGCTTAAAATCAGGACAATTTCTTTTTTCTGTTTTCTTTTTGTTTTGTACTATAAACCTTGTTACCTGTGTCTAAGTGAGACTTTTGGGGGTTAGGTTATTGTCCATAGTCCTATCTGGGATTTATCCTGACAACTTTTGGCTTTTCAAGACAATATATATATATAAACAGTTAATTTACACCCTTTATTACATTGTTTAGTCAGACACACAAAAACTGAATATTGAATTAGAAATGTTCAAGAAGCTTTTACATAAGCAGATGTCAAGAGTATGTTGAGAGTCTCACAAACTAATTATGACTATAAACAAATGATTTAATGAATTAAACCTAGAATAGCATTATTGCCATGAAAGCAATGTATAATGTTCAGATTTTACCTGTAACTGGTAATGATTTATGTTTTTACAAGTTAAATAACTTGAAATGTAAAAACCACTTTCTCCAAGTAAGCAAATATGCAAATACCAGTAAATTACTCCACTGATACACTTGGTTTTGAGTACATGTATAATAATTTTTTGATTGAAATATATAGACCTTTAAATACCAATAAAGACATGTTTTTGTACAGGTAACACAATAAAGTTTATAACATATGAATTATAGGCATGTTAAAATAAATAAAATTCAAAATGTGAAATGATATCAATTAATTCAAGTGGAATATTTATCAGTTTAAGTCAGTTTTATTTTTCCTTGAATGCCTCAAAGGCAGAACTTCCACTTGGGAGGGTGTGGGGTCCTGGGTTTAAATGTGCAAAATAACGACCATAGGTCTGAATCCCACTTAGGCAGTGTTACTATGTTTGTCTGTTTGCTTGACAAAGGTATATGATTGCCTCTGGGTGCTCTGGTTATCTCTATTATTCCTTGGCCACTGCGGTAGCTCAGTTGGTAGAGTGCTCGCTCCGTAAGTGGAAGGTCATGGGTTCGAACCCCGGCCGGGTCTAACCCAAGACTTGAAAGTGGGTAGTGATTGTTCTTTGGCCAAGCACTCGGCATTAAGAAATGAAAGTCATGTTTCTTTTGGATGGGAACTTAAAATAAACGAGATCCCGTGTCATGGCAGGCATGGCACGATAAAAAACCCTGCTGTATAATGCCATCAGGGCTACGCACAGGCAAAATTTCTGCACTTTCGCCTATAGCTGGCAACATCTCAATATAAGTGAAATATTCTTCACTAGAACGTTAAACACCATTACTCAACTCAACTCTATTATTCCTGGACAGACATACACAATGTGAAAGAAATAATCTTGACTTAAGATGTTAAGATTACTTAAAAGCTTTATAGGTCAATTTAAGCTTTTGAATAATCAAAAATTCATTAGAGGCTTTATATGTAGCATCATTCACACAGAATTAAACCCTAGTCATTGAATTACAAAGTTAAATCAGCTGTTTTGTATGGCTGTCGTGGGATATTTTTAAGCCTTTTCCCTGTGGAAAAATGTGTTAATTTTCACCATCTTTGATTCTTTAATTTGAGCTTTTACTTACATTAATGTGCATTTAAAGATTACTGGTTTGTTTGTTTTATGTCACAATTCACAGCTGTGTTTGTTAAAGGTTGATGATGTCATTGAATGTTAGCTCACAATACTGATAAATGTTTAAACATACTGCAGCCTGAAGATTGACATTTTTTACCACCTTATATATTTTTATCCCTTTTCAAGGTATGAAACTATTTTTCATAAGGAGACGAAATTGTGTTTCTTGTTTTGTCAAAGAATGTAAAATTGATTTTTATTAACCTATACAATATTGCTAGGAAGTGGGAAGTTACAGAAATATGATATATGTTATTTCAAGTGCTTAAATTAATTTTCGTAAAGATATGAGAGAAACTTGTCTTGGCACAGAATGTAAAATTGATTTTTTTCTTTTACTTTTCTTTAATCCATAGGACACTGCTTGGATGTGAAGAGTTACAGAAATATGACAGGGCAAGGGTCTTCTTAGACGAAGATTATACAGCAGCTGATAAATTCACGGTAAGAACTGAAAATATTTCTGTTCATTGTTAAGAAAGAAGTTTTTTGATTTAAGGGTTTTGGGTTGGTCTGAGCCCCAACCAGAATGGGTGATATTTAACAGGCAGGACATATAATTTCACATTGCTCTAGTCTGTCCAGTTGTTAAATAAATTGGTACTGGCAGAAATTCCCTTTTGGTAGCCTAATAATGTACTAGCTTCCAATCTGAAGAGATGTTAGTTAAACTTGGATATCATATCCTGTGATCTGTTAAAGCTGCCTACAGGCTTAGGACAGGCTTAAACTCTAGCTTACCTGTATTGCTATATCAGCAGATGAACTTGCTTTTCAGTATGAAAAATAATACCTACTTTGACCTCTGACACCATCCCAAGGAATCTGTATATAATATTATCTCTATTGATGGATTGGTTGTCGCTAAATAAGCTCTTAACTCATTCTGACATCAATAAGTTTATTGACTTCTTCAGATCAAGATCTACATGAACTTGAAAAAAAAACATTGTATTTTTCACTTACTATTTGTTTAATTTGAGCCTAGCAATAATAGAAAATTGGTATGCATATCGCCAAATATTATAAGATATTTCTGTGCAAAGTGATTTGTTGTCTTTAATGTGATTTTACTTGTTAAAAAATAGATCTTTTTTGTTCATATGGCATAATTTGTCATCAAATGCTTCTGATGTAAACACACCCTTTTCTACATGTAAGATTCTATGGCATCATCAGTTTTCTTTCTACACAAATATTTGATTTTGATCAACGATACTCATTGTGATTTTCAGTATGACTGTACTCAAGCAAGTGACAAGTACATGTTTTAAATATTATTAAAGATTATTGTATGTTTTATGAAATGGATAGTGAACACTTTAATTAATTTTACAGTAAATCTGTTAAAACACTAAGAGACATCAGAAGCTACTTGAAAAATCCCATTACCAGTATATATATATATATGGAAAGCTAATTGACCATTTCATATGTAGGTGTTTACGTCACATTTGACACCATTTTCTTCATCAGATCTGTGATGATACAATATATAACATAAAAATGTCAATTTGTATTATTTATATTGATCTGCTTTGAATTAAGAGTACTGTACAGAACAGATAACTACTGCTTTACTGTGTTTGTGACAGTTAAATATACTTAATTTTCATAGAAAATCCAAGAAACTTAAATAAAGTTAGGATTTTTTTACTAACTTGAGTCTTATAGTTGAACAGAAAGTTGATAGGCATTTCTGCTACTATCATGGAATATTTCTGTACACAGTAAAAAGTTGCCACTATGGGGATTTTATATGTTGAAAATGAGTCAAGTGGTGGATTTTTTTGCACATATGACGTAATTTGTCCCATTTCCAAAATAAACGTCACCATTTCTTACTTGTATAATTCCCATTTCAGCAACAATTTCCTTACTATAAAAATAGTCTATGGTAATCACAGATGCCCATAGTGAAAATTACCAGACTTAATTAGATTTTGTATTGTTCACTCTCACGAACACAGTCACTCCAACAGTAATCCATGTGTTCTGGTATCTAGCAGAATTGAAGTACATTAAAGAAACATAAAGTAGATGGAGTTTAGCAATAGTGTTTTATGACCAAACTAAGATTCTTTAACTACTTAGTAGTGTTGAGGTGGTTATGTTAAGAATGGTAGAGGAAACCAGAGTGCCCAGGGCTTTAGAAAACCTACTGAACTTCAGTATTGATGGTCTTTAACACAAGTTCATGCATGAGAGAGAGAGAGAGAGAAGCCAACAAATGTGCTCTGGTATATGACAAAATTGATGAATTGGGTCTTTCATGTTCATAATGATTGGAAATGAGTTATAACTTTAATAAATTATTATTGATCCAGTATCTAGTGTGAGCTGTATATATATATTACATGATTAATGGGCAGATATAATGGTCTGTTATTGTCTCATCGCAGCTTATAGCCAACACTTACATAGTATTATATCACAATTATCACTTTATATTCTATATGTAAAAGACTAGATCATTAATAATGAACTAATAGAACTGCCAGCTTTATCTTTGTTGGATTGATAGAGTTCATTAACACTATGTATGTCTGTCTGTCTGTCCATCTGTAACATACAGTTATCACCCTTTTATGTTCTAGATAATCAGGTTCATTACTATAATCAGCAAACAGCAGTGCTGGTATAAACATTCTTATAGAGAATATGGCATGGCATGGCATTTTGCATCTTAGTCAGATCTTTCACTTATATTGAGGTTATCAGTTTTAGGATGGTGAAGAAAAAATCATACCCTTTGAAAAAGAACTAACAAACTTGCTGACATCAGGATCTGCTGTGCTGGGATTTGAACCTATTGTCTGTATTTACATAAGCAAATAGTTTGCTTTTCTAAAACAAGCACTTATAGAGTCAGCAAGTTCATCATTATAAAAAGGGCATGAGTTGCCATGTGGTCTAATGTCTGCACTTATGTATCAAAGGGCTTCTCACAACTTAGGTTGGAATCCCACTAGAGCAGATATGTATCACATGGCTACTCACAACTTATGTTGGAATCCCACTAGAGCAGATATGTATCACAAGGCTACTCACAACTTATGTTGGAATCCCACTCATACAGATATGTATCAAGGCTATTCACAACTTAGGTTGGAATCCCAAAAGGGCAGATATGCATCACAAGGCTACTCACAACTTAAGTTGAAATCCCACTCACTCAGATATGTATCACAGGGCTACTCACAGTTAAGGTTGGAATCCCATTAGGTCAGATAAGTATCACAGGGCTACTCTCAACTTAGGTTGGAATCTCACTTGTGCATATATGTATCAAGGCCACTCTCAACTTAGGTTGGAATCACACTAGAGCAGATATGAATCACAAGGCTTCTCACAACTTAGGTTGAAATCCCACTAGAGCAGATATGTATCACAAGGCTACTCACAACTTATGTTGGAATCCCACTAGAGCAGATATGTATCACAAGGCTACTCACAACTTAGGTTGGAATCCAACTAGAGCAGATATGTATCACAAGGCTACTCACAACTTATGTTGGAATACCACTAGAACAGATATGTATCACAAGGCTATTCACAACTTAGGTTGGAATCCAACTAGAGCAGATATGTATCACAAGGCTACTCACAACTTAAGTTGAAATCCCACTCACACAGATATGTATCACAAGGCTACTCACAACTTATGTTGGAATACCACTAGAACAGATATGTATCACAAGGCTATTCACAACTTAGGTTGGAATCCCACTAGAGCAGATATGTATCACAAGGCTACTCACAACTTAAGTTGAAATCCCACTCACACAGATATGTATCACAGGGCTACTCACAACTAAGGTTGGAATCCCATTAGGTCAGATAAGTATCACAGGGCTACTTACAACTTAGGTTGGAATCTCACTTGTGCATATATGTATCAAGGCCACTCTCAACTTAGGTTGGAATCACACAAGAGCAAATATGTATCACAAGGCTTCTCACAACTTAGGTTGAAATCCCACTAGAGCAAATATGTATCACAAGGCTACTCACAACTTATGTTGGAATCCCACTAGAGCAGATATGTATCACAAGGCTACTCACAACTTAGGTTGGAATCCCACTAGAGCAGATATGTATCACATTATAAAAAGGGCATGAGTTGCCATGTGGTCTAATGTCTGCACTTATGTATCAAAGGGCTTCTCACAACTTAGGTTGGAATCCCACTAGAGCAGATATGTATCACATGGCTACTCACAACTTATGTTGGAATCCCACTAGAGCAGATATGTATCACAAGGCTACTCACAACTTATGTTGGAATCCCACTCATACAGATATGTATCAAGGCTATTCACAACTTAGGTTGGAATCCCAAAAGGGCAGATATGCATCACAAGGCTACTCACAACTTAAGTTGAAATCCCACTCACTCAGATATGTATCACAGGGCTACTCACAGTTAAGGTTGGAATCCCATTAGGTCAGATAAGTATCACAGGGCTACTCTCAACTTAGGTTGGAATCTCACTTGTGCATATATGTATCAAGGCCACTCTCAACTTAGGTTGGAATCACACTAGAGCAGATATGAATCACAAGGCTTCTCACAACTTAGGTTGAAATCCCACTAGAGCAGATATGTATCACAAGGCTACTCACAACTTATGTTGGAATCCCACTAGAGCAGATATGTATCACAAGGCTACTCACA
This sequence comes from Tegillarca granosa, assembly GCA_029721355.1. Lineage (NCBI taxonomy): Eukaryota > Metazoa > Mollusca > Bivalvia > Arcoida > Arcidae > Tegillarca > Tegillarca granosa. The sequence goes on along the minus strand of CM056605.1, from coordinate 10,868,545 downwards.
ACTTAGGTTGGAATCCAACTAGAGCAGATATGTATCACAAGGCTACTCACAACTTATGTTGGAATACCACTAGAACAGATATGTATCACAAGGCTATTCACAACTTAGGTTGGAATCCAACTAGAGCAGATATGTATCACAAGGCTACTCACAACTTAAGTTGAAATCCCACTCACACAGATATGTATCACAAGGCTACTCACAACTTATGTTGGAATACCACTAGAACAGATATGTATCACAAGGCTATTCACAACTTAGGTTGGAATCCCACTAGAGCAGATATGTATCACAAGGCTACTCACAACTTAAGTTGAAATCCCACTCACACAGATATGTATCACAGGGCTACTCACAACTAAGGTTGGAATCCCATTAGGTCAGATAAGTATCACAGGGCTACTTACAACTTAGGTTGGAATCTCACTTGTGCATATATGTATCAAGGCCACTCTCAACTTAGGTTGGAATCACACTAGAGCAAATATGTATCACAAGGCTTCTCACAACTTAGGTTGAAATCCCACTAGAGCAAATATGTATCACAAGGCTACTCACAACTTATGTTGGAATCCCACTAGAGCAGATATGTATCACAAGGCTACTCACAACTTAGGTTGGAATCCCACTAGAGCAGATATGTATCACAAGGCTACTCACAACTTATGTTGGAATACCACTAGAACAGATATGTATCACAAGGCTATTCACAACTTAGGTTGGAATCCAACTAGAGCAGATATGTATCACAAGGCTACTCACAACTTAGGTTGGAATCCCACTAGAGCAGATATGTATCACAAGGCTACTCACAACTTATGTTGGAATACCACTAGAACAGATATGTATCACAAGGCTACTCACAACTTATGTTGGAATCCCACTAGAGCAGATATGTATCACAAGGCTACTCACAGTTTAGGTTGGAATCCCACTAGAGCAGTTATGTATCACAAGGCTACTCACAACTTAGATTGTAATCCCATTAGGGCAATCCTAGTGTGAGAAAGTTTGTCAGTTCGTTTGCCGAAGGTCGGTGGTTTTCTCTGGGTACTCCGGTTTCCTCCACCATCCCAGAACTGAACGCCTTGAAATAAGTGAAAGATTCTTGACAGGGGCGTAAAACACCATTACTCCACTCCACTCCATTAGGACAGATATGTATCACAGGGCTACTCACACCTTAGGTTGGAACCCCACTAGGGCAAATCCTAGTATAAGAAAATAATTGTTGGTCCACATACTTTGATTTAATTCACCATCCAGGAACTGAACCACTTGAAGTAAGTCAAAGAATTTTGACAAATTGATAAACAATATTACTCCACTACACTCCTCTCATGTAACCAGCTTGAATATAAGTATACCAGGTATATAAAAAGCTTTACAGTAGTTTGGTATAGACTGTATGGTTTGTGATGGTTTCTTATCTCTATAGAGCCAACTTCCCTTATCCCTACTGTGACCTTGTATTGTGTTTATACATATAGCAACGGATTTTGCAATATTTTCATAAAATATCCAATAAACATTAATTAAATTTGATATCAGATTGTCTATGATATTTGCAATTTTGTATTCCCCCAAAAAAGACTCACATATAGTTAGTGTATTTTGATTATTCAAAATAAATTGAATTTTTACTTTGATTTTGTTTAGGTTTAAAAAACAGTAAGTAGTACTTGTTAAGATCAAACAATAATTTCTAAAAACTTTTACTTTCAGGCTCTTGGTAACTTATATTTCATACATGAGAGTATAGAAGATGTATCTATATGGGACTTTGTTGGTAAGTGCCAGTAGTTTGTCACATCTGATACACACAACTTAAAGTTTATATATAATCTATATATGTGCCATGTTTAAGAAAATGAGTTAAGCCCCCTTTACAGTAAGATGTGTAGATATAAAATAAAGTTTAATTAGTTCAAAAAAAATAAAATTCTCAATTTAAAACATAAATAACAACTTGACAAAAATCTTTGATGTTCGTATTCAATTGTTTTTGTCAAGTTTTCTAGATACTTAAGCTCTATCTTGTTGACCATTCTCGTAATGCTAAGCTTGGTGCTTTCACAACAATATCTATGACATGTTGTTAACAGGGTTTATTCAAATTATGCTTTAAACTGCTTTAATCTAATTGGTTATCATATACTGCTATAATAAGTTATTTCGAAAACAATATCCCGACACACAATAAAAATATTTTATTTCTTATTGTACTAATAATAAATAAATCTTTGCAGCACAGGCTTGCTTGTCAAGTGTCTTTTTATTGCAAAAAACAGCCAACATCAAGAACATGACAATGTTGGTAACTGTTAAAAAATAAATGAATCCCCTTTCCCTAACCCAAGCTAGACAAAATTCAAGAAGAAGGTGTGAAAGGTGTTTTGATTTTTAAACACACTTTACTTGATAACTTGGTATAATATTAAATCCTTTTATTTTTAAATAACAAAAGGTATAATATTTTGATTGAAATTCATGATAAGTGTACCGGTATATTACGTGACTTCTTGTCATATCCTTTTTATATAACTATCCTTATGTTTTATGTCTACAGAAACTATAACTAAAATTTGTTAATGGTTCCAGTGGTTTTATAACAGTCCCGGAATGAGGTTTGAAAATCATTAACCGATAATTTTATTATTTTTTAAATGGAAATAATGGAAATATCAGTTAACAGTTTATTTTGTCAGGGATCATGATCCTAAAAATTAAATATTGCGGAAATCATAAAATCAAGGATCTTAACAACAGATATCTTTATAATCATCATGTAACAATAGAACTCGGTGAAGAAGCAAGTTTTAACACTTCAAATACTATTGTGAAATTCCCTGTGCCATTTTAAACACTAAACATATGATTGCTTTGGAAATATTCCAAGTCATAGTAATTGAAAGTCACACATGTAGAATAACAAACTTGAGTAACTTGGTTGTTGTTTTTTTCTGTTTGAAAACTTTTAACAATTAACTGCATATATATATATATATATATATATATATATATATATATATATATATATATATATTAATTAAAAATGTATGGTGATTTGTGTATATAAATAAATATGTAATATAACATAAGCAGCTAGTTTAATCCTCCACTGTAATAGACATTCAGTATATTAAATCAAAAATCAATTTGTGCTTTTAATTATTTAAAATAGAGCAGGGCAGACTTGATCTGTCTGGCCTTGTAAAATGTTGTGGTTTAACCTCCCAACCCCTATTCGTTTAAGGTCTTTTTACCAAAAAAAAAAAAAAAAAGAAATATATATATATATATATATATATATATATATATATATATATAATGACAGTCTTTTCAATACTATTACATTTTACACAACACCAATTTTCATTTTTACAAATCAAAAAACTGTCATTTTCTCATTACTTGTGGGTGTGGTCATAGATTGAACTTGAACTGGTTTTGTAGTGAGGATTATGAATGAAGTTCAGTTTAGCCATAGAATACTGTATATACATGTACTTGTACATGTATATACATTGAAGTGATAATTTGATCTTTAACATCCGTAAGATACTGAAGGAGCAGAAACAAGTAGTAAACAGGTATTGATGCACTTAAAGTGCACACTCCATACACAAAATACTTATTAACCCCTCTTCAATATTTCTTTTAAAGTTTTTTGTGCGGAAATTACAATAAATGTCTGTTGGGACCAAATAATGGCTTTGAGGTCTATTTCATAGTTCTGTCTATGATGCAGTAGAGTTTTTAAAATGCAAAACAAGTGTAAATTTTAAAAACATGTATTAACTGTACATCATTGTAGAACAAACGATTAACATTATTTTTGTTGAATTAACTTGTAAAACGTTTTTACAGGTTACATTATATATGTTAGAAAAACAACCAAAATTACATATCTACACTGTATAGTTAATCTGCTGTCATAAACCTTCAAACAAAAGACATCTTCAGGATTTCAGTAGCTGAATCACTAAAGCTTTGGCTTTCAATTTACTGTGTACCACCAAAGTTTGAATCCAACTATAACAGGATGGAAACAATGATGTTGTATGTCCTAGCTAGGACACTTTTTTAGAGGAGGCCATTTCTGGGATAGAAACCTAGGTACCTGGAGAACCTACTAACTTATGACAAGGGAACTGACAAACTTTCTCACACAAAGGTCATTACATTTTTTCCCAACACTTTATTTCCTTTTTCTGTCTATCATATTTCCAACACTATATTTTCTCAATTTCTCTTGATACATTTTCATATACCTTATTTCCTTAATCTGTCTTTAATTTCCCCGCACTTTATTTCCTCATTCTGTCTATCATATTTCCCACATGCTATATTTTCTCAATCTCTCTATCACATTTCTTTCATACTTTATTTTCTCAATCTCTCTATCATATTTCCTTTACATATAACAACATGTCATTATTTAATATCTCTTGTCTTAACACACACACACACTCTTTGTGTATTGATAGATAACAGCCAGGATATAATATAAGATAAATAATAAATGACACAATAGTCTACTGATATGTTTATATATAAAGCTGTACAAAAAATACAACTTATATATAGATACACTATTACTTTGTTATAATGTATCTGTATACTTGGAGGTTTTAGCAGCTGAGTGTTCTAAAAAGCCTCAGTGTGATGTTTCAGCAGCTGAGTGGTCTAAAGCCTCAATTTGATGTTTCAGCAGCTGTGTGGTCTAAAGCCTCAATGTGATGTTTCAGCATCTGAGCGGTCTAAAAAGCCTGAATGTGAGGATTCAGCAGCTGAGTTGTTTAAGCCTCAATGTGAGGTTTCAGCAGCTGAGTGGTCTAAAAAGCCTCAATGTGAGGTTTCAGCAGCTGAGTTGTTTAAGCCTCAATGTGAGGTTTCAGCAGCTGAGTGGTCTAAAAAGCCTCAATGTGAGGTTTCAGCAGCTGAGTGGTCTAAGTCTTAGTGCAAGGTTTCAGCAATTGATTGATCTTAGCCTAAATGCAAGGTTTCAGCAATTGATTGGTCTAAAAAGCCTCAATGGAAGATTTCAGCAGCTGTGTGGTCCAAAAAACCTCAATGGAAGATAGCAGCAGCAGCTGTATGGTCTAAAAAGCCTCAATGAGAGGTTTTAGCTGCAGCTGTGTGGTCTGAAGCCTCAATTGGAAGGTTTCAGCAGCAGCCGAGTTGTCTAAAAAGCCACAATGGAAGGTTTCAGCAGCAGCTGTGTGGTCTAAAAAGCCTCCATTTGAGGTTTCAGCAGCAGCTGTTTAGTCTAAAGCCTAAATGGAAGGTTTCAGCAACTGTGTGGTCTAAAGCCTCATTGCAAGGTTTCAGCAATTGATTGGTCTAAAAAGCCTCAATGCGAGGTTTCAGCAGCAGCTGTGTGATCAAAAGCCTCAATGGAAGGTTTCAGCAGCTGCATAGTCTAAAAAGCCTCAATGTGAGGATTCAGCAAGTGGTCTACAGCCTCAATGCAAGGTTTCAGCAGAGTGGTCTAAAGCCTCAATGTGAGGTTTCAGCAGTGTTGTTTAAAGCTTAATGCAAGGTTTGAGCAGCAGAGTGGTCTAAGCCTCAATGTGAGGTTTCAGCAGCTGAGTGATCTAAAGCCCCAAAGTGAGATTTCTGCAGCTGAGTGGTCTAAAGCTTCATAATAAGTGTTTCAGCAGAGTGGTCTAACGCCTTAAAATGAGGTTTCTGCAGCTGAGTGGTCTAAACCTTAATATGAGGTTTCAGCAGCTGAGTGGTCTTAAAGCCTCAATGCCTCTCACCACCCAGGTCAATTTTGGGTAGAAATTAGTGTAAGAAAGTTTCATCAGTTCTTATGTTGAAGTTTGACAATTTTTCCCCCTGACATTCAGGTTTTCTTTTGTATAATTTAGTCTTCCTTGATTTATCTCAAAACCACTTTATAACTCTATATTAAATTTAATAAATGGTGGCCATAAATTGATGTTTAATGTTTTTAGCTTTATTTCTCTGACAATGAATCATAAAGTTAAGACAGTCAGTTTGAATGATCTCAATACTCAATTCAAGATTTTTCACTTAAATTGAGGCATTCAGTTCTGGTGTAACTGAGCAGTTGAGCTGAGGGATTAAAAGGACATTTATTTATTGTCTTTGGCAAATACTGTAGAATCAAAACATTCATAGGCTTATCATTTTGTGGTTTTATAATTATGAAAAAAGTTTGGAGAAGATAAATCCCATTTTGGCCTTGGTCAGTAAGAAAAAAATGTTGGCATTATTTTTTGTGGAAATTACTATCCCACTAAAATGACAAAATTTAATTGCCTTGAAATATTTGTGATTTTACAGTAATTAACAGTATGTACATTCAGTGCAACCACTTGTCTTAACGAAATGTAAATAAACCCAAATAAAAAAAATAGAATTGAACTCAAGCCCACTAAATTTTCTGTCTGTAACATTTCCTTTGGATTAATTTTTTTTTTTTTTTGACTCTTATTCTTTGTGGAGCTCACATTATCAGTGGTGCCTGCTATTATTAAGACAAATCATTCCTCTACTTAAAATCTGAATGAAATCCCTGTCCATATAAGATATGTTTACAGTATGATAGCTTCAGACTCAACTATAATATCCCTTACTCTAGAAAATAAAAGATATAAGTTTCTTCTGAGATATAATGATACTTTTGGTAAAGCCTTTCATGATTGTGACAATGAGTTATTGCTTTATTGATAAACAGTATTTAGCATTACAAATCATGATCCTGTATCTGATCTAGACTCCTGATTTATAAATATAGAAGAAAATAACTTGTTGTGATGACGATATAACTGACAGTATCAGAAAACAAGCCATTATTGTTATTATCACCAGTAATTATTTTGTCAAATAGAAAAAAAAGATTGATTGATTGAAGGGGGTTTTATGTTATAACTGGACATCACCAGCTATAGATTAGGTTGCAGAAATTTTCTTTATATACATCATGTACTTTGCAATATGTTGTAAAGGTACCATAGCATGCTATGCCTATCTTGAGACCGGTACATGTATTTGTTTTTAAAGTTTTACCCAAGAGAATTGTGACACATAAATTCAGAGTAGATATTGATGAAAGAACAGCCACTACCTATTTGTTTAGATCCAGCCATAGTTCAAACCCCCTGACCGTCCACATATATAGATAAAGCACTTTACAAACTGGAAGATAAGAATTACACAGCAGGTAAATCACAAATCAATGTCATAGGGACTACTGTTATAGTGTTTATTAATCTGGTCATGTGACAAGCATGAATTTGCAATTTCTTTGTGCAAGAGAAACCACATTATGGTGTTAAAAATGAGAGTCTTTTTTTATATTTAGTTTAGAGAACATTTTCATGATTGGTATATAATTTATGATTTCAAGAAGACATAAAAGACTAACAAGCTACTAAACAAAGAGCTATAGTCTTCTAGATGTTATCTTTGAAGTTATAAAAGTTCTGTTCATTGGTCCAGATAACACAGCATCACAAAACAAAGGACTGTCATACAGGACCTTTGAACAAGAATGCTCAAGCCAAAGATAATCACTTAACAAATTTTTTGACAAAGAAACAAGAACTTTTAGAATTAAATGAAAATAAAACCTATGTGAATTATTCCTTAAGAAAGGAAGCAAGGGCTATACTATAGATATCACTGACAGACTTCCCACAAATTAGCAAGAACTATTTAGTCAAACCCATGGAAGTTGTTAACAGACTTATAAGGACTATAGGTTGAACCCTTGGGAATCTCTATCAGACTTTCTGAAAACAACAATTTTCTATCTAATTTCTAGCTTGTTGAAAATGAGTAATTGTTTACTTAATATAAATCAATTGTGAAATAGGATTTACATCATCTAATGTAGAATACAAATTTTCCAGTCACATTAACAGGTAATCAATTATTGCTACCTGCAGTTGATACTTAATTATAATGTTATGTAATTTTGATTGGCCTGTTATATCATTGATTTATGTTTAATTCTTGTTTAAGTGACAAGATAACTACAGCAGCAAAATTATATCATTAATTACAGTTACAAAATTAATCAGGATTTCAGAAAATCAATGATCATTTGTGATATAGTTTGCCCTGATCAAAGAATCTGAAAATGCTCACAGATCACAAAAGCTGAAATTGTTCCTTAAACAAAGAAACTGAGATTGCTTTTAGAAAATCATTGATCATTTGTGATATGGTTTTAGAATGTACCCTGATCAAAGAATCTGAAAATGCCCACAGATCACAAAAACTGAAATTGTTCCTTTAACAAAGAAACTGAGATTGCTTTTAGAAAATCAAAGATATGGTTTGAAATGTGCCCTGATCCAAAAAATCGAAAATGCTCACCGATCATAAGAACTGAAAATGTTTCTAAATCAAAAGAACTTGGATTGCTTTTAGAGAATAAATGGTCACTGGCAGTATGGTTTGAAAATGTACCCTGATCTAAGAATCTGACAATACTCACAGATAACAGGGGCTGGAAATGTTCCATAAATAAAGAAACTGAGATTGCTTTTAGAAAAGCAAAGATCACTTGTGATATGGTTTGAAAATGTACCCTGATCCGAGAAAATATGAAAATGCTCACATATCACAAGAACTAAAAATGTTTCTAAATCAAAATAACTTTGATTGCTTCTAGAAAATCAATGATCACTTGTGTTATTGTTTGAGAATGTGCCCTGATCAAGTAATCTGAGAATACTTACAGATCACAAGAACCAAATATTTTCCTTGATCAAAGGAGCTAAAATTGCTTTTTGATCAGTAAATCAGAAAAAGATCATTAAGGGGTCTTAAAATGTAAGAATATTCTTTGTTGAGAGCAGGGAATGTTTTATGCCCGAGAGATACAGAATGTTTTCTAAACATAGGATGTAATAAACAAATTGTACATGTGTAATTGGGTATTTTTTTTCTGAGAATCAAATTGTACACTTGTAGGTGGGTCATTTAGTGACATATTGATTGTTCATTGATGATTGTCCCATCAACTGCATAGACACCAATAAAAACAGATTAAATTTTTGAAAATTATGTCATTATATAAAGCAATGTGATGTTTGCAGAACAAAAACACAGAAAAAAATTGTTGTCTTCTAGAATGATATAAAAATTCGGAGAATACTTAGTGTACATTGTCATTATTTGAGGTTTAAGATTACATCATTTGCTTCCGTCTTATTCTAAAGGAAGAAAATAACAAATCATGTTACAGTTGTTAATGATTAATGTTTTTTTTATTCTTTTCAGATTGCAAGTTTGTGACAGTTGAAGGAAGAGAGGTAAAATAAATCTATAAATATTTAAAAATGTGAGACTTCTTTTATGTCATATTTACATAATATCTCACTTTTCATTATCAGACATTGTGTTGCACACATTAAGAAACAAGTTTGATTAAAAGCTGTAGATTTTTGGCTAATGTTTTTGTTCTCTTCTTTGTAAATACCTCCACTTTCTGGAGAACTCCAATATTATAAAATATCTAACTGTTTGATTAATTTTTTTTATTGTAGTTAATAAAATAAAATGTTAAGCAGTAATTTGTAATATCACTATTTAGTTATTAATAAACAATGGTTTCAGCTACATAATGGTATGCTTTGGTGATTTAGAAACATCTTGAAAACTTGTCAGTGTACCAATAATAGCAACACATCTAACTTACGGTGACCATTGACAAATATTAGAATAACAGGCTATTTAACTAGAGATGAATTAAACAAAAATTACCAAGAAAATTTAAACATAAGTAAGCTGATATGTAATTCCAGTTTGTCTGCATAAAGTACATGTTCATCAGAAATATTGTCATACCCTTTTGTGTTTATTGATGGAAAATGTTTTGTATAGATCATGTATATGGTATATATAAATGCAAAGGTGTGCTTAAATCCTGTTCTTGTGACATTGTGACTTTTTATTATCATGTATATACTGGTATACATGTATAGATGGACAAAATATTTTACTAGTGACTTTTGATTTAAGAATTATTTCTATCAGAAAATGATTATTTGTATATATTTTGATTATTTTTAGTTTACTCAGTATTTAGGTTACAACGGTTACATTGTATATTTTTATATATTTTCAGGTTTTATCAGGGAACATAGAGAATGTACAGATTAAAGAGAAAGCAAAGTTTCCTCAGGATTTCTTCCCAGATGTATGTATTATATCGAACTGTTGATTAGTTTGGTTGGACTAATGCTGTGTTATCCATTAAGATTGATTTACTGATGTTCAGGCGGTCAGTTCTTGAGTACCTACAGAACATTATGATCTTACTTACTGATATTGGAAACTTTCTTACATAAGTCAACATAGTCAGTTCACTTATTTATTGGAATTGATTTTTAGCTTAATAAACATTTATGTGATTCAAATTAAAGAAGAAATCACTAGTAGTGTCAGTTGGAGAGATCTCAAGTTTAAGTTCAACTGTTTTAGAATGTGGTTGGAGGTTTCTCTACCTCACACTATAAATTATGATAGGACCTTTTAATATTTTTGATCTTAATAGTTTTTTGCAATTGGATACACTATGGAAACTATGCATATAGCAGATCTGGCTAATGTTGTGTCTTGTCATTAAGGAGTTATTTCTCTTTAAATGGAGAAAATGCAGCGGCCAAACTGGGACCTGAACCCTGGACCTTCCAAGCACCAGTAGGACACTATTTTGACTGAGCCACCAATCAAGCCCAACCGGCTACACATGGTTTTTTATCCCGGTATCAAAGGATAATTAATTGAGGGGCAATGGTTATATTTAGATGTTCTGTCACAAAGAATTACTTTATGTGCAAGTCATTGAGTACATCATATTAAGAATGTTTTTAAGATTTTCAAAATTTAATTATTGAAAAACATCTGTAAGGCTAATCTAAGTATTAATTGTTCAACATTGTGGAATGAATATATTATTGTTTACTGTTTGTATTTACAGTTTAAATGGTCAAGGAAAGGCTTCCTTAGGACAAGATGGAATATTAATAACTGGTAAGTATTTATAGACAAATACTTAGAATTTATTATCAGTCTGTATTGACCAGTTTCAGGGTTATATGGTCATGGCCCAGTTTTCACAATTATTTCTTATATAAGATTTTACTTACCTTATATCTTTACAAATTTAAAATCTTAATAATTTTATTAATTGTTCAGATATACAGGAATTAAAGGTGTCATTGTGAAGATCACTTTAAAACCTGTAACAGTTGCATTTTGTTAAAAATAGTTTATTCATAGTTCCCAAAAGGAATTGTCAAAATTTGCTATCTTTTAGTTAAGGAAAATTTTAGTTAAGGCACTCTTGTTAAACTGGGACTTGATCTTATTAAAATGACAGACAAGAAGCTTCAATGCCCCATGAGTCTAAAATATGCACTTTAGATCACAGGACTTCTCAATTCAAGGTTTAAAGTTTACATGGAGAGTTCCTAAATTGAGAAAGTTTGTCATATCCCTTGCTGAAGGTTGGTTGTTTTCTTTGGATAATCAGGTTTTCTCCACCATCCTGAAGCTAACCAGCTTGATATAAAGGAAAGAATCTTAACTGTGGAGAAATAGAATTTTTCAACTCCTTGTAAATATTAAAATCTAGAATATAAGAAATAAATATAAGAAACTATATATAATATATATTTAAAAAAAACAAAAAAAAATTGAAATGTTTTCAGGACACTGTTGAGTTTATCTATTGTTTATATAAGGACATAACTTATTGTTATGTGTATTTCACTTGTTAATATGTTGATATAATAAGTGATGAAGTCAAGTGTCCCCAATGAAAACTACATTGCCTCAACTGAAACTACATTGCCTCAACAAAAACTACATTGCCTCATTGAACACAACATTGCCTTTGAAAAATTCATTGCCTCATTGAACAATACATTGCCTCAACTAAAAATACATCGCCTCATTGAAAATTACAAAGCATCAACAGAAACTATAAAGCTTTAACAAAAACTACATTGCCTCAAGAAAAAATACAAAGCTTTAACAAAAACTACATTGCCTCAACAAAAACTACAAAGCTTTAACAAAAACTACAAAGCTTTAACAAAAACTACATTGCCTCAACAAAAACTATAAAGCTTTAACAAAAACTACATTGCCTCAACAAAAACTAAAAAGCTTTAACAAAAACTACATTGCCTCAACAAAAACTAAAAAGCTTTAACAAAAACTACATTGCCTCAACAAAAACTATAAAGATTTTAATAAAAACTACATTGCCTCAACTAAAACTACAAAGCTTTAACAAAAACTACATTGCCTTAACAAAAACTACATTGTTTTAACAAAAACTACATTGCCTCAACTAAAACTAAAACACTTTAACAAAAACTACAGTCCCAACAAAAACTTCATTGCCTCCATGATTGCTACAAAGTCTCAACAAAAACATATTGTCTCAACAAAAATGACAATGCCTTAACAAAAATGACATTGCCTCAACAAAAACTACAATGACTCAAAATAACTACAATGCCTCAACAAAATCTACATTGCCTCAATGAAAGCTACATTGCCTCAGTGAAAGCTACATTGCCTCTAAAGCATTTATTATTTTTATTTCATTTATTGTTTACAATAAATAGGATTTATTTTGTTATAAATCATAGTTTTCATTATTTAATCAACATGAATAATTTTTTTTTCTTTTTCAGTTTGTTTGATCTTGTGAATATTCATTTATTTCATGATGCATCAAATATTTTAGCAATGCAAAGCGTAAGTGGTTTGTATTTATAGTCTAGTGGAATAAACTTGCTTTTAAACAAATCAGAGAAACTCTGTCTAAGTCATACTTGGTTAGTTAAAAATCTGTCTCATTTAGATCCTGAATAACAGGAAATCAGTCCAAAATACAGCTATATATAGCTTGTATATATACCAAGAATAGACCTCAACCAAACAATGAGTCATTAGAAGACCTTTTATATGACCACTGTTTATTCAAGTTTAATTATAAATGCATTATATCTGTATGCAGAAAATGGAAAAACAATGCTCTTCATGTAAATATATTTAACTATTTTTATATCATTGAAGAAAGAGATATATTAGGTTAATTAGTGGTTAGATCACATCAGCTAGATACAATGTCTTTTAGTGATTAATTGATTAAATGATACATATCTAATTAAAATGAAAATAGTAAAATATTTGTTGTATGGTTCTTTTTCTCAGAAATAGTCATTTTTATGAAAAACTTTTAAATGAATGTAAAAATATTTCATTATTTTAGAGTCCGTCTGTGTACAGTGGCAATAGGAAACAAGCATTTCTTCATACATTACAAAGGTGAGTCTACATTGAAATTAGATAAGATATTATTTGTAAGAATATTGTTAGTGAGTTTATATATGTTTAAAGCTGCATTAAGTTTTCCAAAGAAAAAATTAAAATGGTGCTAATCTAATTAATGATGCTCCTAATGAACAATGTTACATTTGGTTCAACGATAAAAGCTCGAATAAATACAGAAATTACAGTAAATACCCAGCGAGATGCAGCATTTTGGATCTAATATTAGAACATGGTTACGTCAAAAAAACGCGGGTCATTTAAACACAACTTTCTAAATAGTGAAATACGATAAATTAAACACAGAACTTTGTTGAATTTGTCATTTGTGACTTAGTAAGGGATACATAACACCATTTCAAATACAGTCAAACTTCAATTATTCAAAGTTTAAGGGTCTTCATTATAGGTTCGAATAATCGGGGGGTTCGAATAATCTAATAAGTTAATTTGAAACTTCAAACCACGATCCACCGTACGTTATCTTAAGATACAACAGTTTTCTATTGCATATTGAAAGTGTTTTATCGGTGTCAGTCTATAATGAATAATGTCATGACCTATCATGATTAATTTAATAAAAACAGAAATATTGATTTTATTTCTATAAAAATAAAAAAATAATACCATCTGGTACAAAATCAAACACGCATGGTAATACATACGACACAGTAAAAACCGCCATCCAGAGAAAGTACACCATGCTTTTTATGTACGCAATACATGTTTTTATGATTTTACAGAATTTTTAACGAAACGAAACGGAACAGGTCTATGAAATTTCTAGAATTGAAATGTGAATAAGGCGGAAAACTGTCTCTGTCAACTTTATTACAAAATAATGATTTTTTTTTAAATTCCCCGACTAGGCTATATAAAATATCAATTGATATTCAGATGCCGTTTTTTTTTTCTTTAAAAATTTATGATGGTAACTGTGGTCAACAGAATTCTTTATATCGTTTACTTGAGTATCGCTATACACGTGCAGCTCATTTTCTATAACCTGAGATTATAATTACTGTTTGATTGAATAATCACGATTAATTTTTGCGACTGATGATCAACATGGCTTACGATGGACAATACATGGCGTACGCATGTCTACAAAATGACCATCAGTTACGCTTGGGTAACATAAAGGGGTAAAGGTGAAACCATACTCGTTTGTATTAAATTGTACAGGTGAGAGTTGTTTCGTTTTAGAAATGAATAAAAATGTCAACTTCGAATTTTTGGGGGTATATTTCTACTGAATAGTCTAACTTCGGACTCAAATTAGGTTCGAATAATCCCTGGTATTCGAATTACGAAGTTCAAATAAGCGAAGTTTTTTAATAAGAAGTTATAGTGCAGGGTGGTCGGGACTTACGGAGAACTTCCAATAACCTAAGGTATTCGAATAATAGAAGTTCAAATAACCGAAGTTTGACTGTACATCTTGATATTAATTAAGGACACTTAATGCAATTTGTCATGTATCACCTTCTATTCATGGGTTTTTTCGTACATCTGTGCCCATGCTCCAAGCTCATAATAATCATCGTTAAACATTGACCAACCAGTCAGAAGATTCCGTTTATTTACAGCTTAAAGAAATGAAATTTTAGAAAATGAATCTCATGGATCGTGGTTAGAGGATATCTATTTTTTAAAATATTTTTAGAAAATCAAAAAAAATTCAGAAAATTGAAAAAATTAATGCAGCTTTAAGTAATTGGATATATCTAAAGAAGAAAAAGCCAAAAACAAAATTTAAAAAAAGGTGTTCCAGGTGAGTGATACAGGCCCTATTGGGCCTCTTGTCTACAGGTAATCCGGTTTCCTGACTTTGTCATTTTGCTTGCTGTATGTTACTGGTTTTCTATAGGTTGTCTAGTTTCCTCCACCATTCAAGAACTGACTGCTTGATATAAGATAAAATACTTTACTCCATGTAATTTGAACTGTGTCTGTTTATAATATGTTAATCATGTAATTTGTAAGCTGATTGTTTGTTTTGGCTCTGGCTATTACCTAAATGAAAGTTATTCACCTGATGTTTCTACAATTTAACTAAAGGGAGACAACTCTTTCTAAGATAGCAAAGTAACACAGTTTTAATTTCCCCCTATCTCTTTATTTCAGATTTGAACAAGACCAGTATGACAAGCTTCCTATGTTTATATTTGGAGATTTTAACTTTAGGTTAGACTCCTTAAATTTAGTTAAGGTAAGACATATTTTGCTGTTTTGAGAGAAAACCCTTTCTTTCTTGATTTAACCTAAAAGTAATTGGTAAAAAAACGGCGACTGGTACATGTACTACACACAGCGCTATTTGTAAGATAAATTTAGGACCAAAATATGGATCTTTTTTTTAAGGTTCAAAACCTATATTTTTCCCAAAAATGTTTTGTGAATTTTCAGAATTTTAATGAATTAATCACAAAATTGTAACTTTTTACTACCACATACATGTATTTTTTTCCATCAGATTTTGGAAGCAGATTGAATCGATTGATGTTTACTCTCCAATTAAATTCTTTCACTTATAAACAAGGCTTTTTTTTTCTGAAATTATCCTACACCTAAGACCATTTTGTCAATATACCCCCTACATTTATATAACAACTACAGCATATGTATCAAACTTGTAAATGTAATAAAATTGAACTTTATCACTACATGTTGAAAGTCCTTAAGAATGGTCGATACTAATCCACTGGATCATTGAACATGGAGAGGGAGACTTTGTTGGACTGAACAGCCAGGCCCCACACTTGTAAAAGGAACAATCAAGAGTCTGGATTATCTAAACGGGATGATGATGATGATGATGATGATAATTGTTTCTTACAATATACAGCCATATTTTTAGCTTATTTTTAGACTGTACATATTCTTAAAATTCAAATATTAATTAATTTTCTATTTTAGGATTTGACTTCAGAAACCTCATCACATCAAACTAAAGGAAAGAAGGACCAAATAGCAAAGATCTTATACAAAGATAAAAGTAATGGAAAGGTAAAAATCTTTTAAAAATGAAAAAATAAATTGTAATGACATTTAATGATAACATTTTTAAAATACACTTTACTTCCTAAGTTAACACGTAAATTTCAGTCTGTTGTTTTGTGCAGGTGGTGACATTTATATTGTCAGCTTTGCCTGAAACATATTATTTCATTGATAATAAACAACAAAAATGAACAAAAATAGAGGATCCTGACTATGACAGAAGCAAGAATAGTTATTTTAAGTTTCAGGGGCCTCACTGTTCTAAAACATGTGAACACTTACATTAAACACCATTACTCCTCTCCACTCTATACTAAGTTTCTGCCTAATTAGTCAAGACACCTTATAACAGGCTTTCATTTGACCATTGACCTTCAGGGGTCAGATTGGCTTTCTTCAAAATCTTAATCCATATGAGTGGAGTGGGATGGTGTTTTTCAACCCATTCAAAATTCACTTATATCCAGGAAGTCAGGTCTGGAATGGTGAAGGAAACTGGAGTGCCCTAAGAAAACAACCAATTTTTGGCAAAAAAAAAAAAAGTGACAAACTTCTCACAAAATGATCTGCCCAAGGGTGAAAGGTAAACTGATCCTTAAATACATGCTTCAGAGCACTGGGTCACTCTGTATGAATACAGGTGCTTTTGAGTCAAAAACAGTCAAGAATCTCTGACATGTAAAAATAATTTTATTACTGTTATTTAAAATTTAACTGACATGCTACTATATTTATAAAAATGTTTTTGATGGGAAAATTTTTCTGGTTAGTTCAAATAAAATGTTTTATTGTGTAGGTGGTGTTAACCATAGAAACTAAAGGTTTTGATCACCATGAAAAACATTCAGAAGTGTTTTTAAAGAAGGCCAAAAATGTAAGTTTGAAGGTTTAAAATGTTTTATGTGTCTTTTAAACTGTAAATTGTGCAAAATTTTGTATTTGTTTTATTATCACTTCAGTTTGATCACAACAAAACATAAAAATAAAACTTTTATGAATACATGTATTTAATTTCGAATTTTTCCTTCTCACAAAAATTTAACTGTTGTGAACATTTCCCAGTTTACAGAACTTTAACATGAATCAAAACAAGGTTTAAATTGTTGTCATTCCCATGGTTATTTTATTTATTTATCATTTTTGACATGCTACAAAAAGTTTAAGTAGAACACCCATGGCAGCAATTTTATGAAGCAGGTCATTCCTATCTTTCTTTAAAAATTTTTTTCATTCTGTCTATATGAGAGTTACACATCTCGTATCATTCCACTTTGGTATTTTTGAGTGAAATAGTCCACATGCCACAGTCCCTATTTAATTAAATAATGTTTTAATTGAAAACAAGAATGTCGTTTAAGAGTTATCTGCCCTTACTCTCTGTACACAGGTTTTGCATATAAATATATATATATAGAAATGTACATACAAGTGGCCATGAATGAAACATGATTACATCTATTTTGATGGTTTAAAATTGAAGCCAGTCTACAGCCTAAAACCTGTGAATTTTTTAAATGTAATCAGTAATTTACTGTTATTGCACTTGTAATATAAATGACAAGTTTAATGTTTATTTCAATATATTCTTATTGAAAACAGTAAAATTTATGAACAGGCTTAATTAAGGACACATTTTGTTGTGTTGATCTTTTATCTTTTCTAGACTTGAATAGTTTAAATAATGGTGATGCAGTTTAAAACAAAAAAACAAAAATTCACTCATTCACAATTTTGCTCTGATCATAACTATGTAAATTGATCATTTAAAACCTTTTCACTTATTATCAGAAAAATGCAATAACTTTCAATATGGTATAAATAAGGTTTTTTTTAATGTTCTTGTTCAGCAATATGCCTCTGAAAAAATTGTGTACTGATAGTCATAATTTTTTTAACAACTGAGATTTTCTGAAAAAAGTTTTCAGTACTTTCAGAATATAGATGATTTGCCATGATTTGAATCATATTTGGTTTTTATTTTTAGTTACACCAATATGATACAGAACCATCATCATTTAAAGATAGATTATTTGAATTTGATATTCATTTCCCTCCAAGGTAAGATTTTCTGTGTCTGTATTATACACAAAAGTGTGGATTAATGCCCAGATTGTATATTAAGTTATCAGATTTAATATATAAACTGGATGTTAAATTGAAATATGACAATTTAAAAACATTTGAGTGCAATACTTCCTTTGAAAGATTAATTTACTGATTTCTAATGATTCATTCTACCCTGGAATGGTGAAGTAAACCTGAGATTCAAGAAAAGATTTGACTTATCTTCACTAAGCAAAAACCACACTTTCTTAGATGTCAAGGTTTGCAGTTCTGAGATGGTGGATGGAATCAAGATTTGAAGAACTGGAGACAAAAAAAAACCAAAAGATTTCTCATACTGAAAAAATTTTGATGGTAGGAGGAGATGTGATTTGTAAATGCCTTACTTTTAAGGTGTCATCCTTGTAGACATTAAGCATCTTTGGTATTGGCACATATCACTTTAAGATCTCAGTTTTAACCTCAGTGGAGTACGAAGTGCTTATGTGTATCATGTTAGCCAAGAAATAGATCATTTGGTCACTCTTGAAAAACTTTGCCCTTTTGTTTGGTATACTCTTATATTAATTAATTTGGAGATAGCAAGCCATATAAATACACATAACTCTTGTAAATTTCAGTTATCCATTTAGTGAAGATGTAAGTGATGGAATGTCATACATGAAAACCCGTTGTCCTTCCTGGTGTGACAGAATACTGCTAACTCATAGTGCCAAAAACATTGTTGTCAATGTATGTATTGAGTATAAACTATGAACTATTTGTTCTTTTTAGCACAAAAAAATTGAAAGGTAAATGTTTGATTTAAAAAAAAAAAGAAAAAAGAAAGAAATTAATAAATTTGAGGATAAGTTTCTTTGGATAAGACCTTAAATTGAATTGAATTTTCTCTGAAAGGAAGGCATGTCATAATATATGTACCTTAAGTATTCATCACTGTAATTAATTTATTGTAGCTTTGAATTTAGCTGATGATGTCTAAATATAAGTGAAATAATCTTGACTGGGACACTATATCCATTAACTTATCTTTCAATTAAATTGATTGAAATATAAAACAATAACATCAGCTTATAAATTAAAATGTTGCCTAGATACTAGAAATGACCTTCAAAATCACAAAGTTGTTTCAAATTTGCAAATTTAAAATTAAATTACAGGCCTTATATCTGTTGTTTTCTTTTTTCAAGGATGAAAAACATCGTCCAAAATATGATATTATTGGAAGAGATGTATGCATGGGTGACCACAAGGTAAAGACAAAAAAAGGGGGAAAAAGAGAGATATATACCCCATTCTATAAAAATAGTATACTGAATTTTAAATAAATAACTTTTTAAAGAAGTCAAATGAAAGCTAAAGTTAAAATAAGGAAAAATTTAACATATGTTGCCTAGTTATTTAAAGGACATTTAACTTTTGATTGATAAATTTCTCTTTTTACTTCATGTTCAATTATCAATTTGAATTTTATTTGCATCTAAACCTTAAATATGATTAATTATAAAGATTATGAAGTGTTATGCACATAAAATGGATAATTTTGTGTATTTACATTGTTACTTTCCGACAATACAAAGAATTTGGTCTAGCTTTAAAAATGTATCTTGAGTACTTTTAACAGCAATGACTGAAATTTCTATTTTCAAATAGTTTGACTACAATATAAAAGTGCTTTGTTTTTATTTTCTAAGTTAAAGTTTACTGTTTACTTTCTGTATTAGATTTAACAATTTTTGTTTATTTATTATTCATATCTTATCATTTTCTCAACTGCTACAAAGTGACTGTATACACTTGGATAATAAGTGCACATAAATAAATACTTATATGAAAATTGTTGCAAATGCTCAAAGAATTTATATTTCAAAAATATTTTCGGAGAGAAGGAAAGGAATATGCAAGGCTAGACCAGCATTCAAACCTTGGACCTGCTGAACTACAGAAGAGTTGTCTACCAACAACAAGACTCCAGCATCCATATTGATATTTTCTTCAAAACTGTAATACTCTTTGTAGTTTTCTGATGACAAATTGTATGTTAAAATGTTTAAACTGTGTAAAAATTCATATTAATATTTTTGTTTATTTTTCTGCAGCCAGTCTATTTAAATTTCCATCTTAAGAAAAGCCAAGGTAATTTACCAGAATCTCCGGTCTTCCCATCACCACGCCCTTTATCAAAGACACTCTCTATAAATGGTGAAACTGTTGATGCTGAAATAACCCAAATTAATATTCATGATTTTGCACAATTTTCAAATGAAGATGAATTGCTTCCAGAATTTAAAACTAGCATAAAAAGGAAGATGCTCTCATATTCTAAAACTCTGAATAATGTTGATGAAGATTCAATGAATCGTAAACCTTCCTTTAAGGATACTGCTAGGCAGATTGTTACTGTAGAGAGCGTACTTTTGAAATGGCCTCGGAAACGACGTGCCTCACGACATCATAGTTCTTCTTCAGAAGACAATGTTGTTGATACAGATGATGATGAAAATTGCATAAATGAAAACAGCAAAAAAGAGAATCAAAAAGAAAATGATGAAGTTTTAACATCTGAGTCTGATTTATCTCCCTCTGAAAATTCAAAAACGACATCCCCTGAATCAAGCCCCATAAAAGGTGGTGGTGATGGGAATAATGTTGTGGTAGAGCATGATATGTTGTCCTCTGTAAAAGCAGCTGAGGTGAAGCATGATAAAATGCATGATGATAGTAGTGTTGATGTTAGTAGCTCACAGACCAGTACACCAGTTCACGAGAACACTTCTCTAGTGAAACAGAAGACTACTAATTCATCGTTCAAGAAGAGATGTTGTCCATGTGTTATATTGTGAATTTTATGTTTGGCAGTAATGGTGCATAGTAATATATATTGTAAATGTGAGTTTTATTTGTTTTTGGTTTATGATTTTTTGAAACCATTCATAACTGTATTTACACAACTTTCATCTGGACGTAAAACAAATTTGTAAATTTGAGAAATGTTCATTTTGTACAAATTTTACTGGAAATAATTGAATTTGAATTCTTTTACTTTCACGCTTTCAAGTGAAATTTCATCGAAATGCAAATCAATTATATCAAATTTTGAATATATAGCAAACATAAATTAATCCCCTTTACAATTTCCACATATATTTAGAAGTGTTAAGTTTTTTTTAGATTATTTTTTAAATAACAAAAGGAGGGGGGGGGGGGGGGAAATACAAAGTTAAACCGCATCAGGGTGGTACTTATTCCTGTTTCATTGACTTAAGTACAATATGGAAAATGGAATGAAATTCCAAAGGTTAAGTCCCAAAATGTTCATGCCACTGTACCACTAAATACTTCATGGGAGGTAGATAGTTTTTGGATTTTCCATCCAACAGTCTACTGTCTATATATGTTATGCATTAGTGTCAGCAAAATAATAAATTTTTTAGAAGAAGCCTATTGATTTTGATGTGTAGGTCAAGGTCATTATTTCTAAAAAGAGATTTAATGGTAACATGCAATTACTTACGTTTTCTCATTGGAATTTCATCAAATGTAATACACCTTTATTTGTTCTTGAAAGTAAAAGATCTTGTTGATTTTGGAACTCATATGTCATAGGTCAAGGTCTCTGTAACTCTAAATAAATTTATAGGTTTCAGTGCATTTTAGTTTACTTGCAATAGAATTTCTTCAGTACAGAGATAGATATTCTTAAAAAGAAGAAGTCTTTAGTTTTTGGAACACATAGTTAAGTGATCTAGCTGACTGTTACTATAAGTAGGTTTATGGATTTTTTTTGCGTAACAAAAATTGTTCTTTGAATCAAAACATTTTTAGTTATTCTTGAAAAAAGTGAAACTCCCTGTTACTACAAATAACATAGATCAAAAGTGAAAGACCCTGTTACTATAAATAATGCAGGTCAAAGTGAAAGACCCTGTTACTATAAATAATGCAGATCAAAGTGAAAGACCCTGTTACTATAAATTAAATGTAATATTTTGCACAATGACTTATTGGCCTACTTCGATATGTCAAAGTCGTGTTTCTAGAGTATAACTCTGATTATGCAATGAGCATGCACAAAACTCGGTCTAAATTGAACGGAAAGCGAGTTAGTCGTGTTAAATTCAATATGGAGGTCGAGAAAGTAAAAATTATGTTTGATGATGACGATGAACACGATCTCTTTTTTGTTGAAGACATCGATATTTTTTTGGCCGTTTACAACAATCTTCCTAGGGATTTAGTTCCTAGAATAAAATATTTTGTTGAACATATGGTCCCTATGAGGTACAACATGGTACAACAATGTAGATCAACTTAAAATGTGAATATAATTGTTATTAGGCAGAGCAATCTCGGCCTAAATTGTTATCAAAACAATATATCATTCAAAATTTCATTCAACAATTCCTACTTAATTTCCACATTCCCCATGCTGATCTCGGGTTCAACTCGAATAAACTAGCCTGGGGGGTACTATTAATCGGGTTAACACGAGAAATGCCTACCCCTGATTTACCCTACCTGTTCGATTTGAATTCGAGTTAACCCCCTTAACACCATTAACACAACTTGGACAAATCGAAGTCGGCCATTTGCTTCATTAAATTTCCCAGGTTATGGTGTACATGTATTGAGGTGCAGTGGCATGATTTACAACTCATTTAAATGCCAGTAGCCATTTATTATTCATCTAGGTAAACAACAGCAATGTGAAATTAAGTGATTCATTCACAGACCTACAGAGTTACCTGATAATGGCTTAAACTATATAATTATATTCATTTTTTTTTAATTCACTTTTAGAAAAGATTTCTCCCCTTTGTATAAAAATTAGTTATGAATGGTTTCATTTGTTTTGGCTTAAGTAATTGTTTATTTATTTAATCATTTGTTTGAGGTTAACACACTAACAGGGATTAGTTAACACTGAGTTTATATGTATGTGGGAAATAAAGTTTTGAAATAAATTTTTGGAGGGGTAGCTTGGGAAATAAACCAGAGGTTTAATAAGGAAACATTGGATAAACAAATTTTTCTTATTTAGCATTTAATATCTTAAAGTGCATGTGTGGAACTTCAATTTCTATTGGATATAAGTATAGAAATAGTGTTTGACACCACAGGTTAGGGTATCCCATGAATATTTACAGGGTTAGTTCTGAGAAAAGAGAAAAGAATCAAAAACCTTTAGAAAATCCTTTATCTTTGACAGATGAACTAACACTAAGATCTGTCACAGTGAGATTAACATCTAGATGGATAAAGATACTGTGATATATAGTCTGACACTTTAGACCCACTGGATATACATTTACCAAATTTAAAATGACAACTCTTGTTAAACTATATATTAATAATGGAGAATGTAGCAAAAATTTCGGATGAAATACATGTAGTTGGTTTGCACAGACATTGTCGGGTGTCATCTGAAACAATCATGTGAGATCAATAATGCTTAATAACACTTCTACAAAACTATTCTATTTCCTTCGTAATGTAATATGCTTTTGATGGAAATGAATATTTCTTTGGAAAAGTCATAACATTTTGAGAAAATCACTGCTCAGATGTTATGTTGTATGACATAACTAAGGCATGTAACTGGTTTAAAAAATTACAAGACTTTGAATTTATGCATTCAGAGTTGGTTACCTGCCCACTAGCACATCTTGTTTTTATGTTTTCCACTGTCTGTCTGTCTGATGTATTTTGGTTTCTTAAACAGTTTCATCTAAAAATTTCAGTCAAGTTGAGGCAGTTTATGGGTTATGTTTAATCCAACTTCTTTCATATCTAGTCACTTTTATGTATGTAATTTCCCTGGATAATTTTCTCTTTTCATTATATATTTCTGCCTAAAAATTTATCTCTAGAGATAATCATTAAGATGTAATAGTTATGCAGTGTGATAACTATCTTTACTGGGTGATCAGTCATGGTTTATTCAGTGTCATTAAATACTATAACAGTATTTGTGCTCAGTTCTTGTCCAGTATGAAACTTTCTGACCCAGTATTACCATATAACAAGTTATTTTAGCGAGGTGCAAATTTTGACATATTTTAGCGGTAGTACATGTATTAAAATTGGTAAAATAAATATCGTGAAAATTTTTGTATACCAGTCTACCATGAGTGAATTATTTTAGATCACCAAAACAAATATGCTAAAATATTCAACTGACTTTTTCTTGTCAAAATCGCAAAAATTTAGCCCAGCTAAAAAAAACCCTATGGTATTTTATTAAACATGTTGTGTAGCTAATATTCTCATCTACTCCACAGTGCATTTCATTTGGTTTTAGGGGCCTGAGATTATTACAATAACTCATAAAACCCTGACAATGTTATTATTTAGTATCTTTTTATTCAATTATAATCAGTGTTTTTAAAGATGCAAAACTCCCAAAATTTTCCTGGACCTTGTAGGGTTCAGTTCAAGAATGGTTTTGAGTAAATTTGTAATAATTAGTAAATATATGTTTAGAATAACACACAAGTTCACATTTCACAGTAGCTGTCATGTGTTATGTTTTATATGGTGTTGTACACATGTTATATGTTTTACACAAAATTATATTATATAGTTGGGGATAGGTCAATTTAAATTTACTGACTTAATAATTTTTTTGTTTTTTTAATAGGGTTTTATGGATATTTGGCAACTCTAAATGCAACACTGACATTTGCATATACATGTACACACCATACAGATATATTATTTGACAAAATATATGTGCACAAGATGTGCAAGTCTGCCTTGTACAAAGATACACATAGGGTGACTTTTTGGTAAAGTGCTAGCTCACTGAATCAGTATGCCACAGACAAGCAAACCACTACTCCCCAAGTCTGTTACCCAGGCAATGGGTGATCCAGTCAATACTCTATCCTTCTAATGCCAAACACCAGGCAAGGAAGCAATATTGAAATTTTTAAGGGTTTTGTATGAACCAACCAGGGTTCAAACCATTGATCTCTGCCCTCAAAACTGATTATCTACCACTGAATCACTTCTTCTTGCTCAACACTCATTTTAACTCAGTTTTTTCGGCAGTTTGAAAACCAATAATGCCAAGCCTTGTTAAAGTTTTTAGTATCAACAAAATGCTCCTTGTCATGTGAAACTTGATCAAAATTCATCAAATTTTGTTGATTAAAGTTGTATTATGTGAGTAATCAGTCTCTACCACTATATATTAAAGAAAATATTTATTTTATTATTATTGTAGCTCCTACAGTTTCAGCTCCAGAACTACTGCAGCTTCCTACAGCAACTGAGGTTATTATACCAAGTACACAAGTAAAAATATCACATGTGGACACAACTAAATACATCCATATACGACAACAGAATGGCAACTCAACTCGGGTATTTCGGGAAACCTCAGTTTGACCTTTTTTGGTGTTTTTTCACATGCAGACACATGTTTGACAAGAGATTGGCAATTCAGTGCAAGTGTTTGGGAAAACCTCAGTTTGACTTACTGTTCTTTGTTGATGTAAGAGATTTATACAGTATTCAAAACCATGTTATCATGTTGAGGATTGTTTTGTTTTACATTGATTTATTATTGTCATCGAGGCTTACCCTTTTAATGAGATGATGCCTTACCTCTTTTTGTCCAACATTTTTTTTCTTTTAGATATACAGTTTTCTGAAATAATGACTTTTTTCTCTCTGAACTTTAAGCAATAGCTATATTCATCACATGTATACACAATGCTCTGCCATCCATACATAATTATGTATGAGTACATGTACTCACAGATATTTCAGTGTTATTGTTTAATTGGTCTCAAAAAGCAATGTAATAAAAATTAAATCACTAATGAAATGTCACTCTTAATGTTACCAATATCATTCTATTGTTGTAAAATAGAATAATTTCTTTTTTGTAATGTGCCTATTTCAAGCATTTTGATTGGTTTCTTAAAGTGAAGAACAAACTCTATTACTGAAAGAAAATTTTCTATGAATATACAATAAAAAGAACCATAAAATTTTTAATATATTTCTAATTTGTTTATGTCTCTTGTAATAGAAATACTTCTCTGTAATGCTGTTATTTTTCAAATCTACAGATGTTTCTTGTATCTTAGTATTTCATATCCTCAATTAGCAAGAATTGAAGAAATATCACCTCTTATTATTTATGGGTCCTAGCTAGAGTAGGAGTCTAACTTTACTTTGAAAGTCAGTGACATACAACTTGTTTTATATCCAATTCATTGTGATCCATAATTTCTATATCAAATAATAATAAATATCGATGTACTAAACAAATGTTTTCAGTGAATATCATTCGCAATTTTATATCTACATCAGGGCTCCGGAAGACTTTGACTGGGGTGTCGGACATTTATGACCGTTTCCGGACCCTTGATCTACATGTATATTTAATTTTCAATTATCATTAAGTTTCTAATGAAAGAATTTTGTAATTTTCTAAAGATGGAAGTTGTTGTCACAAAAAATTATAAAGTGCATTGTTATTTTTGGATGGCAGTGTAGTTAAAAACAAACTTTTGAGAAGATATAAAGCATCAAATTTTTGAACTTGTATTTTTGAAATTTTTGTTTTCTTCTCTTTTTTGTATAGCTTTAAATGGCATGACAACTTTTTGTTGTACAGTTCTATACGTGTATCTATTTACATCCTTTCTAAAATGGCCTTTTTCTTATCGGCATCAAACTATTATTGCAGCATAATTGATAAAAATAACTGATGTCTGATCAGTAAAACTGAAACCAGTCTCTCAGTTAGTGAAAGAGTTTATTTGGAAACACAGCTTATGTTGGTTGTTCATCTGTATAAATGAATTTCTGTCTAGTCAAATCCAAACCTATGTTCTACAATGTATTCATTATGTAGAAAACGTGTTCCTCTGTATGAAAATAACTTTCTTTTTTTTTGTCATTATCAGTACATATGTTGGGTACATCAAGGTACTAAAATAACACCAGTAAATTGATAAATTTGAAAAAGGAAAAATAAATATTATAAAAAAAATCTTTAAAAATTGTTCAAAAATAATGCTGGTTAAATACCTGCAAAATGCATAGTCATTTATCATTATATTTCTATTTTCATGAGGTCAAGGTCAATGCCATTTAGGTAATCATGGTGTTTTCTAGAATTTTTCATCAATTTAAATTGCAATATGCTTCAGAAATACACAAGTAGAAGTCTTGATTTTGTTTTACATCAAATTTATCTAATTCTGATGTGTTATGAATAAGTTTATATACATGTATTATAGATAAATGATTGTTAAAACCTCATTTCTTTAAAAATTGAGATTCATAGCCATTTCTTTGCTAACATTTTGAAAAAGTGATCATCATTACAGCTAAAGCCGGTCACATACCCACTGGAGTAGATCCTACAGTAGTGTAAGAATGTTGAATAAGACAGCACAGAACAAATGTTATTATCCAGTGTCATTTATAATCATGCATAATTTACCCAGAAATGGCATATTCATTTTGGTCAGACAGTACATATTCTATGGCGTTAGGTAAACCTATTCAATGGCAGCAGAATAAACTCATCTTTATTTTCATGTAATTTTGTTAATTATGCTAGTTTCTATTAGTTACATGTATATGTATTTTTTTGAAACTGTTTATACGCAGAGTAATATAAAAATACAAACAGACTATAATGAAAGAATTGTAACTTAATAATAGATTACAGTTAATGACAATAAGGAAAAACAAATGTTGTGTATGTTTTCAATTGAACCAATAGCACTGTCACAAAATCTCATTATTTGTAATTTCATTTGATTATGTGTTAATGCATGTTAACATCAGTTAAATGTATTTCGAATCTATCTATAAATAATATTACATATGATACAGATTATTAAAACAAATTAAAATTCTGTATTGTTTCCAATGGAACTACTTGTACATCCAAGTTTGATGTTTAAATTATGAGATTATGAAATCCTAATGCAAAATTTGATAATCTGTCCGTAATTCATCACTATACTCAAAAAATGGCAATACTTCTAATATTTAAGTAGCTATCATTATATGGTTTTGATGAGGCATATGCCCAAGTCACATATATATATATATATATATATATATATATATATATATATATATATATATATATATATATATATATAATATATATATATATATATATATATATATTTTTTTTTTTTTTTTTTTTTTTTTTTTTTTTTTTTTTTTTTTTTTTTTTTATTCATTAACATTTCTTTATACTTTATATTTCCTGGTATTTTATTTTTATTTGAAAATAAGAATATAATTAATTGTTTTTGGATGGTAGCATGCACACACAAACACTATATATATATATATATATATATATATATATATATATATATATGTGTTTACACAATGTTATATATAACGGTATGTAGTTATTAAGAGGCATTTTCAATCTCTAGGTCAAGCAAACTTTTCTAGTCTTTTTTTTTTTTTTTTTTTTTTTTTTTTTTTTTTTTTTTTTTATATGATTAGAGAACTTTTTCTTCTTTTTTTATATATATGATTAGAGAACTTTTCTTTTTTTTATATGATTAGAGAACTTTTTTTTTATATGATTAGAGAACTTTTTTTTTATATATATATATATATGATTAGAGAACTTTTTTTTTTTTATATACATGTATATGATTAGAGAACTTTTTTTTTTATATATATATATATATGATTAGAGAACTTTTTTTTTTTATATACATGTATATGATTAGAGAACTTTTTTTTTTTTATATACATGTATATGATTAGAGAACTTTTTTTTTTATATACATGTATATGATTAGAGAACTTTTTTTTTTTTATATACATGTATATGATTAGAGAACTTTTTTTTTTATATACATGTATATGATTAGAGAACTTTTTTTTTTTTATATACATGTATATGATTAGAGAACTTTTTTTTTTTATATATACATGTATATGATTAGAGAACTTTTTTTTAAAAGTTTCATTGGTATTCATTTATCATCTATTAAACTTTATGACTTACATAAATCATTAACTAGAATTATAATAGGAGACTGTTGTACTTACAGTGCATGTCCAGTCATTGTTATAAGTTACATGCTTTTTGGTGCTTTACATTTTCTCAGTAAAGATCATATCCTTTGTTGATGTTTTGATTAAGCCGATTCAGATAAGTCCTTCTAATGTTTTCTTTTAATGTCAAAAATCCTTACATGTTTCTTTTTTTCCAAAATATATCTCATTTAGTGATCTTTCAAATATTACTTATCTCTATTAGTTTTATATTCATTTTTTCTATTTTGATCAAGATCTGACATTTTCTTTTAAACTGATTACCGGTACTGAAATCTGTTTCTGATGTTAGTTATATTTTTTTAGCAAAGTGAACTGCATTGATATATGTATTTTTTTTACTCTCTTTAGTGATCTATGTAATCTTTTCAGTAATTCAGAGAACAAAAGAAAACACAAGTGACTTTCAATACAATTATAAAAGTCACATAATTTTAATACAGTTTGATTAAATTTTAAGACTCTGAACACATAGTAAATCTTATTCTTAGTTTGTCAAAGTCGCATCTGCTGCAACACAAAATGAGAAATGTTTTTAAGTATCGTTACTATACTTGATTATTTTGACTAATTTTTCTATTTTCAAAATTGTGATTTTTTGGCATCCTCATTTATTACTTACCGTAAATCCCGGCATATAAAACGGTTTATTTTACCTTAAATTTTATTTTTTGAGAAGGGGGGGTCGTCTTATACGACGGTACACAACTGAGGGGTTGAAATTCTTGAGAAAATGTCCATAAATCCCCGGATATAAGACTACTTCGCCTATAAGATGAGGTGGGATTTTCCCATCATTTTTGATGATTTCATAAAATACCCTGAGATGTAAAATCTTACTGAAACTGGTGCAAACTGTGTATGTATAATAGTATATTTATAGTATATCAAAACATAAAGTAAAGTGACTTAAGTCTGGTGTTAATGAACAGGTGGTCTTTATAAAGAGGATTTTGCAGGTTTTGTTGTACTATTGTGTGTGTAGCATGTTGATAATACATTTAGTCATTGAGGTATATATGTATTATACATTTGTATCTTCTGTATTTGAAAAATTATGATATCTTTCAATGATTACATTTAAATGGCATTAAGATGAAGTGATTACATGATTACTTTTATCAAGTCAATGTTTCTATCATGTATATATAAAGCAGACTCAGAATTTTTCATAGGCATATGAAAATTAAATATAATTATAGAACTTTGTTGATAGAAGTGATATTGTTGTATGTACTTTATTAAATGATAATACCATGACAAATTTCTGACATGTGAATTACAAACACTATATTATACCATGACAGATGTTTGTATGTATGTGTATACCGGTATATACAAACACAAAAAGTAACTTAAACACTTAAACTTGGACCTTAAAGCTGCCTCAGAATTAAATTAAAAATGAACTTGAAAGATTTTATTCCTGTATTTTTAATTTTTTTTGGATATGCCTATCAGTTTAAAAAAGTAAAATTTTAAAACTAGCTTTTAAATTGAATATATAGAGATTATGATTTCCTCATAGTGTTTGGCAGGGGTTAGTGGCACTTTGTGGATTTTGAAAACATTTAAAAAGGTAACAACATGGTTATCAGGAAGTAATTTATCATTGATCCTAATTTGGTCTCTTCTTGGTTGTCATATGAGATTTGATAACTAAAATATTCTTGATATTTGAATGCCAATTACAAGTCTATTGTGTTACAGTAAATGATGTTTATTTTTTTGTATATGAATCCAACCGATGTTCATCAAAACCGTTACCATAATTACAATGTGATTGTTATAAAATAAATACTCTTCATTATGTGTATTATTACTCTGTTATATTAAACCTTGATTTGTACATTTTTGTGAAGAAATGTTGTATAATATTGCTCATAACTTTTCCTTCTTTGTTTACCTTGATTTATTACCTCATTTATATACTGATAACTTGTGACATCTCATTATAAATCAAATCATCTTGTTTTTGGCATTAAAACTTCATGATTTTGCTCCTTTACTCATGTTTATAAATAGAATCCTAATAATGTTTCAGAATATAATCTTCTAATAATTGAGCAATTAAAAATGATTTAAATACTGGTACATGCTTTTTTGATTATTTACAAAATATTGAGATTAGATTTTCTTGGTGTAAATGATGTAAAGAAAATTCAATCCAAAACAAAAAAATAAGGTTTTACTTAAAAAATACCTATATTTCTCAATATTCTTGCTGTGTTTAAAATTAAAATTTATAAATTAATTTTACTCAAAATTTAATATTTAGGTAGTTTTGTTTTGAATTTTGTATAAATCATTTTTAAGTGGTTTTTGTGAATTTATACACAGGAAGACTTCAACATATTGTTTCCATATGTGTAAAACCAATATAGAAAATACAGGTAAATTAATGTAATGAAAATACATGGAAAATGTTTGTTTGTTGTAAACTATGTGGAATATATGGTAAACATTGAAAATAGATTAAGGTCATTGTATGGAAATAGTGTGTTGTAAAATCATGAGGTTTTTATATGGAAATTGTGTGTTGTAAAATCATGTGGAAACATGGTAACCATGGGGAAATGATCAATGTCATTGTATGGAAATCATGTGGAAATTGTGTGTTGCAAACTATGTGGAAACACAGTAACTATGGAAAATAGATAAAGGTTTTTATATGGAACTCGTGTGGAAATTGTGTGTTGTAAAATGATGTGGAAACATGGTAACCATGGAATAAAGATTAAGGCCAATGTATGGAAATCATGTTGAAATTGTTTCTTGTAAATAATGTGGCATATATCATAACCAAAAGGTCATTGGATGAAAATCACATGAAAATTGTTTGTTGTGAAACCAAGTGGAAAGATGGTAACCATGATATAAGATTAAGGTCATTATATGGAAATCATGTAGAAATTGTTTGTTGTAAACAATGTGGAATATATGGTAACCATGGTAAATAGATTAAGGTCATTAGATGGAAGGCATGTAACAAACCTATATATTATAAATCATATAAACAACATTATTGGATTGATGTCATTATATGGAAAATCTTAACCATTTGGAAAACATTATGGCCATATTGAAAATAGATTTAGGTCATTATGTGGAAACTCTGGAAAAATCTGAATTATAAGTTTTCAACATAATTTCCAAATAATGCCTGATACATGTTATTCATATAATTCCAGAAACATACATTTTTATATAATGCCCTAAACATTTTGTTGATAATATGCTCCAAACATATGTCATTGACATGTTGAATTTTTCTTGTGTATATAGAAATAGCTTTAGATGTTTATATTGTATGTTATAAAGATATAAGTATATGTATAGCTTTAATTATAAAATATTATTGTTATATCAAGATGTATGTCACAGTTTTCTTGTTATGAATCTGTTGCTGCTTAAAGAGAGAATCTTAAAGACATATGTTACAAAGCAATTACATCAACTTATCTCCCTTTGATGTTAAAAATGAGTTATGTACAAATTAGGATTAATGAGTCTGTACATTCAGAATCATGCTTCAAACCCTAAACCCCCAAAATTATATTAATTGTATTAATTGATGGTTTTCTATGTCAATTAACCCCATTTTGTTTGGCTGAAAAGTGACATGATATTTAATTTTTAAAAGCTCACATAAGCCTTTTTTTTTTCTTTTTTTTTTTTTTTTTTTTTTTTACAGTCATTTTAGTTACATCAATCCATTTGATAAATTTTTCAGGCTGATGCCATTATCACTGTCTTAAAAAAACCAAAAATTAAAATTTAGAATAATTTATTTGTTTCATATTTCCATTGATTGTGTTCTGGTTTGACAAGTTGGCAATATATTTTTTATCTAATATTTTTGGCAATAGAAGTAATTGAAACAACAAAATAACTTTTTGAATTAAAAAAATACTTTTATTTAACTTTACCATTTTTTTTTAAATGGAACACAAAACATTTATAATAATTTTTTTTTATCATTTAATTTCAAATTTAATATTTGTGAATAATAAGTTTAAAAATTTAATCACTCAAGTATCAGAAACCTAAAATTTTGAAATGTGAATAGAAAGCTTTGAATTCTGTTCAGTGGCTTTAAATGTGCAATTGTTAATATGTAACTTCAAAACACTTTTAAAGATTTTGTATTAGTTCATGAGTTTTCTGTGTGAATTACTTCCCTTTGCATGTTGGAAGTTTTGCATTTGATTTATCTCCCCTTTATCACATAAAAATGATAATATCATATAGTCTAAGCATCGAAAAAAAAATTTTGTTGTTGGCTAGAATTTCAAGCAAACTTTGATATTCCTCCGACTTCTTAATTCATTAATATGACAACATATTTTTCAAAGCAATTTTGTATAATTATCATCTCATTATTTGATCATTCTAACTCTAGTATATACATGTGTATGCAAAAATATAAACCTTAGAATGTATAAAGAGACATAATATATTTGTTAAAGGGTATAGTATCTATGTGTTATTGTTGGTTATAAGTGTAATATAATGATGTCCTTGACCTATTTAAAACCAATCCTTTCTTTCCCAATAACCCCTTCAAATGTATCTGCAGAATTGGGATTTGGATTAGTAAAGTGCTTTTTTCCCCTGTTAAATGGTGTTAAAACACATTTATCATGCCATTCAAAACTAATGTATGTGACATCTTAACATTTTATTTAATTTGCCATCCCTGTAAAATTGAAACCAGATGACAAACAGTAGTCCTTGAGTTATCCTGTTCAGATGCTTAAGCTGCAGCCATACAATTACTTCCCTTATTAGTACTTCACCAGATGCACAGACAGTAGTTCTTGAGTTACCTTTTTGGTCAAGCTACAGACATGCAGTTATCTCTCTTATTAGAACTTCACCAGATGCACAGACAGTAGTTCTTGAGTTACCTTTTTGGTCAAGCTGCAGACATGCAGTTATCCCCCTTATTAGAACTTCACCAGATGCGCAAACAGTAGTTCTTGAGTTACCTTTTTGGTCAAGCTACAGACTAGCAGTTATCTCTCTTATTAGAACTAAGCCAGATGCACAGACAGTAGTTCTTGAATTACCTTTTTGGTCAAGCTGCAGACATGCAGTTATCTCCCTTATAAGAACTTCACCAGATGCGCAAACAGTAGTTCTTGAATTACCTTTTTGGTCAAGCTACAGACTAGCAGTTATCTCTCTTATTAGAACTAAGCCAGATGCACAGACAGTAGTTCTTGAATTACCTTTTTGGTCAAGCTACAGACAAGCAGTTATCTCTCTTATTAGAATTTAACCAGATGCACAGACAGTAGTTCTTGAGTTACCTTTTTGGTCAAGCTACAGACAAGCAGTTATCGCTCTTATTAGAACTTAACCAGATGCACAGACAGTAGTTCTTGAGTTACCTTTTTGGTCAAGCTACAGACATGCAGTTATCTTCCTTATTAGAACTAAGCCAGATGCACAGACAGTAGTTCTTGAATTACCTTTTTGGTCAAGCTACAGACATGCAGTTATCTCTCTTATTAGAATTTAACCAGATGCACAGACAGTAGTTCTTGAGTTACCTTTTTGGTCAAGCTGCAGACATGCAGTTATCTCCCTTATTAGAACTTCACCAGATGTACAGACAGTAGTTTTTGAATTACTTTTTTGGTCAAGCTGCAGACATGCAGTTATCTCTCTTATTAGAATTTAACCAGATGCACAGACAGTAGTTTTGAGTTACCTTTTTGGTCAAGCTACAGACATGCAATTATCTCCCTTATTAGAACTTTAATAGATGCACAGACAGTAGTTCTTGAGTTACCTTTGTTGTTAAAAGCTCAAGTTGCAAACATGCAGTTATCTCCCTTATTAGAACTTTTTAGATGTATAAGCAGTAGTTTTGCAG
This sequence comes from Tegillarca granosa, assembly GCA_029721355.1. NCBI lineage: Eukaryota > Metazoa > Mollusca > Bivalvia > Arcoida > Arcidae > Tegillarca > Tegillarca granosa. Next base: position 10,833,192 of record CM056605.1, on the reverse strand, counting down.
TTTTACTGGTGAAAGAGTTTATGCCATTTCTTCAAATAACCACACAATTGTAGTTTGTTAGTGTTCAGTAATGAAATAAAATAATCTTTATCAATTGTTTTAAAAACAATGAAAATAAGGCTTCCATATGCTTGTTAGTGTCACCTATATCTGTATATATACCATAGATTTAAAGATTTCACTGAAAGTTATAAAATTGTATGTTTTAATTATTGAAATACACATAGTCACATTAGTTACAATCCAGTCTCAGCATTTAATTGGCACATTTTTTGTGACTCTTTAAATTATGTAACATTCTATTTTGATTATTTTTCTGTTGAGCCTTTTATCAAGTATTGACAGATCTTAAATTAATAATTAAAAAAAAAAACCCAAGATTGGGATGAACTAATTTCACAGAGTTGACTGAGGAATGATTTACAGATCATAGCAACTCTTGCCATCTCAGTTTGATTCCCCTGAGGACAGATCACCCAAAGTAAGAAAGTCTGTTAATCACTTGTTGAAGATATGTTTTCTTTTGGTACACCACTTTTCTCTTCCTCCACCATTCCAAATGTAACTACCTTATTTATTTAGTAAATAAAAAAAAAAAAAACTAACTTCCATTAAACTCATTTCATAAATAAGAAGGAAAAAATAACTTCAGATTATTTTTCTTGATCATTATTTGGTGTTTGTGGGATACATTTGTTATATTGTGTTAGTTCCCTTTTTTCAGAGACTTTTCGTGTTTGGTCTGTTGACCTGGTCCTTTTGACTTACCTTCCCTCCTCTATATTGTAACTTAGTCTTTTGACATACCTACCCCCTCTGTGTTGTTACCTGGTCTTTTGACACACCTTTCCACCTTTATGTTGTTACCGGGTCTTTTGACATATTTTTCCTCCTCTTTGATGTTACCTGGTCCTTTGGCATACCTTATCTCCTCTTTATTGTTACCTGATCCTTTGACATACCTTATCTCCTCTACATTGTTACCTGGTCTTTTGGCATACCTTAGCTCCTCTTTATTGTTACCTGGTCCTTTGACATACCTTTCCTCCTCTATATTGTTACCTGGTCCTTTGAGATACCTTCCCTTCTCTACATTGTTACTTAGTCCTTTGACATACCTTCCCTCCTCTACATTGTTACCTGGTCCTTTGAGATACCTTCCCTCCTCTACATTGTTACCTGGTCCTTTGAGATACCTTCCCTCCTCTACATTGTTACCTGGTCCTTTGAGATACCTTCCCTCCTCTACACTGTTACCTGGTCCTTTGACATACCTTCTCACCTTTATGTTGTTACATTGTCCTTTGACATACCTTCCCCCCTCTACATTGTTACCTGGTCCTTTGACATACCTTCCCCTCTTTATGTTGTTACATTATCCTTTGACATACCTTTCCTCCTCTATATTGTTACCTGGTCCTTTGAGATACCTTCCCTCCTCTACATTGTTACCTGGTCCTTTGACATACCTTCCCTCCTCTACATTGTTACCTGGTCCTTTGAGATACCTTCCCTTCTCTACATTGTTACTTAGTCCTTTTACATACCTTCCTGTGTTTATGTTGTTACATTGCCCTTTGACATACCTTCCCTTCTCTACATTGTTACCTGGTCCTTTGACATACCTTCCCTCCTCTACATTGTTACCTGGTCCTTTGACATACCTCTCTGTGTTTATGTTGTTACATTGTCCTTTGACATACCTTCCCTTCTCTACATTGTTACCTGGTCCTTTGACATACTTTCCCTCCTCTATGTTGTAACCTGGTCTTTTGACATACTTTCCCTCCTCCATGTTGTAACCTAATCCTTGGATATACCTCTCCTCCATCTATAGATATTGACTGTTAAATGTTTAGCTTTTTTGTTTCTTTTTTGTTGTTATATAAAATAATATATTTGGTAATTTTATTGTTATTTGTATATATTGATAGACTGAATATTAATTTGCTTTGTTACTGTTGTGGATCAACATTATTATATTTGGTGTATAGAGTTCTCTTCTCTTGGCTTTACCTTGGAGAGACCTTATTGGAACTGCTATGTCAGTTGTGTTGTGATTTTTTGTTTTCCACCCATTTAATATCATATTAATTCTTTTAGATTTTCAGATTTAGTCTGTATTTGAGAATTATATTATTACACATTATTTAACCAATTTATTCAAAACAAAACTTATAATGAATCAGATCTGTAAGATGTATTACAATAAAAATCTAATTTTCAATTACTTGTTTTTGTTTTTGGTATTTTGACAAACACACATGTATTATCATTTTCTTTAGAACATTTGTCAGATTTATCAATCAAAAGTTCATCAGAGCTCACCAGATTTAAGTAAGTGATTAAGGTTTACATGAGATAACTAAAAGTTCTCAAAGCTTGATTGCCTGGGTCTAGTTGTTGAAATGTTTTAGTTCTCAAAGCTTGATTGCCTGGGTCTAGTTGTTGAAATGTCTGTAAGCTGGCGCAGATAGTAAGTGAAAATGATTAAAAAATTATTTTTAAAAATCTATAATTGACATTTTAGCTTACTAAAGTAAATTATCAAGGTGAGCTATTTAAATGCTCTTTTGTCTGTTGTCCATTATCTATGGTTTACAAACTTCAAAAACAACTCCAAAATTAGTAATTCCATGACATTGAATTTTGACAGGAATATTGCCACACAAAAGCCATATTTTGCAAGGCTGGTTGAACTTTACCATTATTCAAAGCTGGTTGAACTTTACCATTATTTAAGATACCACTGATGTGAAAAATAAAAAACAGCAAAAACTTTAATTTTAATTATAGCATGTATGAATGAAGTTCTACCAAGTGTTTGAAGCTAGTTGTAGAAAAACCTTTAAACTCTTCATGTTATACACTAAAAAGCCTGGGAACTTAAAACTTCATTTATAGCTTAAGGATATAAACCTCCAGCAAATTTGGGAAGCTTACTGACCTTGACCAAAATTCAAGGTCACTGATACTATTAAACATCCTTACATGAACCAAAATACCAAAAAGCTTAAAAATTAATGATTAACCTTAGCACTCAAAGCCATACAAAGTTGTAAAGCTGGTTGACCTTGACCAACATTCAAGGTTGCAATGACCCGAAGAAGCATTTTCAAGATATGCCAAGCTCATTGATCCACATTTAAAGGTCACAGAGATCAGAAGTAGTATCACTTTTAAGCATCTTCTTGTCAATAATCGAAAGGCTTAGAAGCTTAAAACTTTAAATATATCATGATATATATACTTCAAGTTTGCCAAGTCGGTTGACCTTGACTGACATTAAAGGTTATAGTGACCAGGCCCCAGTTTCACAATCATTCACTCAGTGTATACTCAACTCAAATATTCCCATTTTTCTCTCATCAAAATTTTAAAAATTCTAAGTTTTATGAGAAAATGTTTTGTTTTGTTCAACAATTCTATACTAAACAATTTCAATATTACATAAGATGTTCAATTTCAACTGTGTAATGTCTTATAAATTGACATTGAAATATTCCCAAATTTGAGTTGAGTGTTCACTCAGTTGAGTGAATGATTGTGAAACTGGGGCCTGAAGAAACAAAACCTTTAAACACCTTCTTGTCCATGAACCATAAGTCCTAGAAGCTTGAAACCCCATTTATATCATTGTTGATTAAAACTACCAAGTTTGTAAGGCTGGTTGATATTGATTTATATTTAAGGGCACAGTGATTGGGAGAACTGACTTATACATTTCATTCGGTTCTTGGGGTTTTTAAAGAGTTTCTTATTTGCTTGATTACTAGTGCGCACTTATGGTGACTTTAGAGCCTGCAATGTTGCAGATAAACACGATAGACCAATCAGTCTATTATACTGATACGGAGCAAACAGAGCTAGGCATACAGCTTTTTTCGCTTTAGGTCGACCATGATCAAATCACAGCGGCCAGACGTTAAAGGTTTGAAGGTCTCAACACCCGTCCTCCTTGGTCCTTATATGCTGATTATGTCATCATTAGTAATTATATTGTGGTAAAATTCAAAGTAGTTAAACAGTTAATGTGTAACGCATTCCTAATTATGATTTAGTACACTGCATACCAAAATACATAATAAATAGATACAATAGCTTTACCACATTTTTATGTGAAATAAAATATATAAGTATTTTCCAACACATTTACGAATATCTGTGTACTATTAATTTTTTTTTTTTTTTTTTTTTTTTTTTTTTTTTTTTTTTTTGTAAATGAATCGTGAATAACCACACCACTGGGCATTAACTGCATTGTGAAATTGACCCAATATTCCAGAATTTGGAACTTAGTTGGTTTGTTCATTTTTTTTTCTCAAACGGAGAAATTTGATTGTATTTTGTGAATCAACTCCTACAGTTTCAACCAAGAACCTCAAAATGACACAAACCTACCTCTATAATGATTTAAAAATCATTCCACCTTAAATTCTTGTACAAGATTATCAATGAACATACGGAATCCAACCGTGGACAGAATATACGGAATCCAACCGTGGATAAAATGTACGGAATCCATCCGTGGACAGAATATACGGAAATAGATATATCTAAAAAGTGTCTTTTGAGTTAGAAGAGAGAAATTTTTACAGAAAATATAAACAACAACAAACCCATTCAAGTACAAGGTAATAATTCGATTGCCCTTTGTTTTAAGCATTTTGATTGGTCATACCTTTTCTGTTATATTTGCATCAATGACCAAAAATGACCTTTTAATTTATTAACGATTATACCCTCCCTATTCAAAATATGTCATCCTCCCTGGACAAATACTGATTCAGAATTTGAAAATGTTACACCGCATTCTTTTTGTAAAAGATATTATCCCAAGTGGGGGAGGGTATAGGTAAATACATGTACATACATCACAACTTGATAAGAAGTAATTATTTTAAAAGTAAAAATTTATCATGTAAATATCAGCCAGAAACCAGACCAAATATCGCTTAGTTTATTAAGCTTACTTGACTCATTTATTTGTGTTCGCAAAACAAATATAATTAGTTCTGTGTTGATTGACGAAATTTTTAAAATTAACAGGACCATTTTAACTATTAACAGTTTACTATTGCCAAAAATAATCAATAATGCGAAATGATTTTCGGTCCCACAAATAATGGAACCGCCGCACCACTATAAGTAAATCCCATCATTATGGTTGTTATCCGTCCAAAGTTTTTATTAAACGATCCTGAATTATAAAATTACTGTGTGTCTCAATTCTGTAATCCCGTTGTTTTATTTTGTCATGTTGTTGGCTATTGCAACTGTCATGTGCTACTTTTGAATTTTTATGAAAAAATACCATTTAAAAGTAGCACATGACACAACTTATCTGTATTTGTGCCAGAGACCATATATAACCTACTTCAACTGGTGATGCTTATTCTAAATTCAACCTATTCAGTGAATAGGTTTTAAAATGGCTACTTAAAAACAATTTCAGTATGAACACCATTCCATTTAAATTCTATTAGATGATTACTTTTAACATTTTGACTTAAGTCTTGGGGCACGTGAAACACACTTCTACAAAGTCAGCAATCATTTGTGCTTTGCCAACAAAACTTCATTTCGTAAAGGTTGGGTATCTGTAGTTTGGCTCAAGTCCATCACTTGTTTTATTTCAGTATTTTTTCCAATCCTGTACTTCTTGTTTAAAATCAAATTAATTGACTTTTATTCAAACGTCGACAATAAACAAAGACATAGTTGACATAGCCTTTCTAGCAAACAGTAAATATCCGATATGTCTAGCGGTGTACAAATTAAAATAAGTTGTTAGGCCAAGCCAGATGTCTATTTCACTAGCTTGTCGCTGTCACTCATTTTGTCATAGACGTTTAAGTGATTAATGCACAAATATTAAGTGTTATACAAGCAATTTATGAGATGCTTTAAATATCTTCTCGATTCACAACCGGACAACCAGTTAAACATGCTCCGCGACAATGGAATTATTTAATCATGGCTAAAGTAATAAATTGTTGCTTAAAGAGCGAAAGTTAATTAGTTAGTCCGTGAACGAATTTATTTACCATGTCTTAAAATAAGACTCCTCTTTGACGCTTAAGATCGTGGTATGAGACAGGGAGATGAATTTAGAGTAAATATATTTATGTAATGACGATAACGACCGACAAATCTTCATTTGTTTTCGATAGTACTTGTTTATCTCTGCATTATCATTCATGAAATAGTTTACGCGGGAAGTTGCGCGTGCCATGGGATTAGGACACCCGTATTATCGTTCTTTAGAGATTTCCGTATTTACGGATTCCTTTGAAGATTGTAATTTATCGCGATTGTCTTATCAGAAGGTACTGAGACATCGCTATGCTTCCGGTCATTGTCAATAACGAAAACTGTTTATTTTTGATAAGAGTATGAAATTATTTTAATATACATATGATATTAATTTTACAGTTTTAAAACAACATAGACTGGTGTTCCTTATACCCTATCCATATAAGAAATCTTATAACCAAGCCGTATTGTTTTGTATCTACAGTACAGAATAATAAGTTTTTTCTTCTCAGAAATTGCCATTAAAACGCGAAACTCTTTTTTTTAAAGAGAAAAAGAATTTTGACATATACATGTGTTTATTATCGTACTGGTTGTGTATGATAAATATGTTTGTTGGAGTGATAATGCAAACAGCCAAACAAGAAAAAAACTGCACTGATTATACAACCGACATCGTTAGTGCATTGATTATAAAACCCCCGACATAGGAAGTGCACTGATTATAAACTTCCGACATCGTTAGTGCATTGATTATAAAACCCCCGACATAGGAAGTGCACTGATTTTAAACTTCCGACATCGTTAGTGCACTGATAATAAAACCCCTGACATATGAAGTGCACTGATTATTAACAACCGACATCGTTAGTGCACTGATAATAAAACCCCCGACATATGAAGTGCACTGATTATAAACAACCGACATCGTTAGTGCACTGATTATAAAACCCTCGACATAGGAAGTGCACTGATTATAAACAACCGACATCGTTAGTGCACTGATAATAAAACCCCCGACATATGAAGTGCACTGATTATTAACAACCGACATCGTTAGTGCACTGATTATAAAACCCTCGACATAGGAAGTGCACTGATTATAAACAACCGACATCGTTAGTGCACTGATTATAAATCCCCTGACATATGAAGTGCACTGATTATAAACTACCGACATTGGACTTGCACTGATAAAAAAACCCCGACATATGAAGTGCACTGATTATAAACAACCGACATCGTTAGTGCACTGATAATAAAACCCCCGACATATGAAGTGCACTGATTATTAACAACCGACATCGTTAGTGCACTGATTATAAAACCCTCGACATAGGAAGTGCACTGATTATAAACAACCGACATCGTTAGTGCACTGATTATAAAACCCCTGACATATGAAGTGCACTGATTATAAACTTCCGACATTGGACTTGCATTGATAATAAAACCCCCGACATATGAAGTGCACTGATCAAAAACTCCCGACATCGTTAGTGCATTGATTATAAACTACCAACATCGTTAGTGCACTGATTATTAACTACCGACATTGGACTTGCACTGATAATAAAACCCCCGACATATAAAGTGCACTGTTCATAAACTCCCGACATCGTTAGTGCACTAATTATAGCTACCAACATTGGACTTGCACTGATAATAAAACCCCCGACATATGAAGTGCACTGATCAAAAACTCCCGACATCGTTAGTGCATTGATTATAAACTACCGATATCGTTAGTGTATTGATTATAAAACCCTCGACATAAGAAGTGCACTGATTATAAACTTCCGACATCGGACTTGCACTGATAATAAAACCCCCGACATATGAAGTGCACTGATTAAAAACTTCCGAAATCGGAAGTACACTGATTTTTAACATCCCAATATTGGAGTGCACTGATTATAAACATCTTGACATCGGACGTGCACTGATTATAAAACTCCCGATATCGGAAGTGCACTGGTTATAAACATTTCGACATTGGATGTGCACTGATTATAAACACCCCTACATTGGACGTGCACTGATTATAAACACCCCTACATTGGATGTGCACTGATTATAAACTGACATCGGGCGTGCACTGATTATAAACTACCTACATTGGACGTGCACTGATTATAAACTGACATCGGGCGTGCACTGATTATAAACTACCTACATTGGACGTGCACTGATTATAAACTACCTACATTGGACGTGCACTGATTATAAACTGACATCGGGCGTGCACTGATTATAAACTACCTACATTGGACGTGCACTGATTATAAACTACCTACATCGGACGTGCACTGATTATAAACATCCTGTCATTGGACGTGCACTGATTATAAAACTCCCGATATCGGACCTGCACTGATTACAAAACTCCTAAAAAATTTGACTTAATATCTTAAAATGAAGACAAGTTTGTTTCAGATTCTGAGGACTTAATGCTCTGTATCTATGATGTAAAATTGACATGTTTACTTCGTGAAGAAATACAAGCCTTGAACATACAAGAAAATAATTATCACTAATACGTATTAAATACAAAACCTTATTGTTTATGTGTATGGTATATAGATTTGTCGGTAAATTTGGCTATCATTAAACACTTGTAACATATAACTCTATTTGTTGTGACTTGATTGAGTAAATAATCGTTTAAAGGGCTTTTACGCATTCTCAGTATGACGATGTAAACACAGCAACTAAACCGCTGACTAACAGCTGGACCCCCGGGGCGGAATCTACAGACCTTTGTAGTACACCATGCATCATTACCACCATATGACTTATTTTCTGTTTAAAACCGTATATTTTCTTAGCTTAACGAGCTTCTGAGCACGTGTGTGACATTTGAAATATCGCTTATATATATTCAAGATGAATTAGAAAGTCAGGAATTTTTGTGTTCAAAAACATAGTTATGTATATAATGGAGATTGCATGTATAATTAGCTGATATTGAAGACTTTATGATGCTCTTTTCTGTGTTGTTTATTAGTATTTATTGTGTATACAATGTATCATTTTTATTTACTTTAGCCGGTTTAGGTACACTTGCAGAGTAAAAAGCAGTTTTGGTTCAAACTAGAATTATTTTTGTAAACATTATTGGTTGTTAAAATTTCTTTTAAAGTCGTCTTTTATTTCAGTTTTAAATATTTTTGAAATTCTTTTGCATTGTCGTTTTTTTTAAATGTGCCTTTTCTTCATAACGCATTTTGGTCTGTCTCCTGATTATGTGATGTTTCCCATAAGTTAACCACGGCTCTAACATTCAGAATCAGTATAACTGAAATCAGCTAAAATCTTCAACTTAAAAACTATAATAATTTACTAATTATTTCTAATAAATAAACAGACAAATAAAAATAAATAAATAAATAAATAAATAAAAGCATTTTGCGTTTTGTAATATTTTATTTTGTGAAAGAAATAACATGATAACCTTTTGTAATTTTTTGAAACTTATATGACATAATATTCTATAATTATATCTTAATAAAAAAGTTGCAGCTCAATAACATTTCTTTATTTGGCAAAAGCAGAGTCATCAGAACCATGGTATACAACATGAAAGAGATAAAAACAAAATAAATAAAAAACGGTTTAAATAAACTCAAACAAGGGATAAAGAATCGTCTCGGTAAACGGCTTTAGGGATGCAAAAATTTTCGCGGCTATCCAATAGCCACACTCATTTCTACAAAAAAGGTCTGAAGCAATCACGCGTGAGAAATATCCGCTTTCATAACATTGATAACATTTGTAAACATTAATATTTATATAATTTAATCCCTTCTCAGATTTTTAACGATTTAATCTATCTAATTATGAAAACCTCTCTCCTATTTCTAGTTTTTATTACTCACAGACACTTAACAGTTCATTAACTGTTTATTGTGTAAGAAAGATTTTGTTGCAAAATGATTTTAAAGGATTGTTCATCTGTTGCACATGTCCAATGATAGATACTTAATTTTGTCAAGTGAACTGCGTAAATAGTGTTAAAATATTTGCAATATATGAAATGTACAAAACATAATTACATTAAAGGTATCTTATTTATGTAAATCTGACATGCTAATAAGTATTACTTTATAGCTTTGATGTCTCTTAATAACAAAACAACTTGTTTAGAGTAATACGTGATTCAACACTGGTGTTGGCTGCTTGTAATGTTCTTTAACGTTATATCAGCAAGATTATTAAACTTTATGGATTAACAAATTCATGTTTGATGAGATTATGCGAGTGTATATTATGGTTTGTCGTGTACTAGCGGGCATTTTTTGTACGAAGCTACCTTACCGATTCAATATACCACAAACAAGCATATTACTCCCCACAGTGTATTATCCTGGCACCGGGTGAACCATTCGATACTCTGTCCTTCTAATGCTAAAAGTCAGGCAAATACTAGTATATGAATTATAAAGTCTTATGTTGATCCGGTCCGGAGCACAAACTCACGACTTACCGAATCATGAGACAGATTCTGTGCCATTAAGCCACCAAAGCGGTCAACACTGATGCATAAATTATAGCATCCCTGAGAAGACATAAGATATTATCGCCATCACCACTACCCCACCACCACAGCTGCATCATCATCATAAACAGTGCCATGTGCTGATTTTAAATTTTCATAAAAATAATTCATTCAAAAACAGCACATAACGACAGCATAAAAATAAATGAGCAATAATTATAAATAATCAATAGAGAGGTTTCCTAATTAGATAATCGGTAAATTTTTTGGGGGGTAATTTATTCACCGAGTACTGACTAGATGTGTTTATCGTAGTATCATCATCGTCGTCGTCGTCGTTGTCGTCGTCGTTATTCACATCATCATTCACACGACGACGACCACCACCACCACCACCACCACCACCACCATCATCATCACCATCAACATCATCATCATCATCATCAATCGATCAATAAGCTGTCAATAAATCACCAAAATTAACACAAAAAAACCTTACATAATTAAGAAAACTTCCCTTCGATAGTTTAGTTTCATTGGAGATACTTGCATTTATCTCTAAGAAATCTTCAATCAATTTAGCAGGATTGTAAAATTGTTGACAAAAGAAAAAATGGTTACTACGTTTTAACATTTTACACATATGCTATTATATTTCATTTGTATAATCAATTGTTGCACTTTGTTTACCAATGTAGAATAACGTCATTATATATCATGATATCAGAGTTGATCATTTTTTGCCGTCAGAAGTTAAAATAATGAAAATCTGAGATTTAAAGTGTCAAAATTAAACGGAAACATACCTGTTCATGTCAAACAAATAACTTTATAGAGCAAAACGTGATGTAATTGTAAGCTTTATGGATTTTGAATACAAGGCATAAATATCATACTTGTTATGTTCACAGGCAGAAATAATGAAATTATTAAAAAACACGTGGGGTAGTTTGGGTTGTTGAATAACACCCACTTGATAACAGGATTTTGTCAAAATTTCCAATAACCCTCAAGTATAAAGGGCAATTAGAGGTTTTGATAAGCATTTAACGCGTGTATTTGTTGAACTGTTTCTCTGTTTTATTTATTTATTTTTTTTAACATTTGCACACTACCATTTTGTCATTATTTACTCCGACTTTATATCTTTATATTCCCGAAATTAGTTTAGTATAATCCATTTATATAAGGGTTTATTTCTTTCAAAACTAAAATTTGATGAGTACAAGTGTAATAGACGAAAAATCAAGGCCTAATTGTGTTTCAGTTTTGATTTTTGAAACCTTCCGCGGCCTAAAAAAGGAGATTACCTTTTGTTGAGTTTCCAAACCTGGAAATAAATCAACGAAATTCATTGTCGTAATTACATAGTATTTAGTAAATTTTCTTTGTGATATTTCAATCTACATGGTAATTTTTAGCACGCAATTATACTGATTATTCCAACTGCATAGAAGCGTAGAAAATCTTTGCGGTTACCCAAACTTGTTTTTAAAATAAAAAATTGCTTAATAATAATAATAACAATAATAATGACAATGATAATGATAATCATTTATTTAATGTTTCTTTTATAAACTTGTATTTTTTATGTCAATGAATGAGTTCTTGTTGCAAAGTACATGCCAATTTAAAATATTGGAATCAAGCTATTTTTCTGTAAAAAAAATTTCAAAAGTTACACATAATAATGGTTAGGGTACAACAAAGGAAAGTTTCATTGGACTCTTCTTTAAATCAGTAAATTAAACATTTTTGTGGGGAGTATTAGTATATATTACAATCAGCTACTTTAACATGTGTGATCAAATGCACTTGTTTATTGGAAATTAAGCCTTTGTCATGTTAAATAAATTTTCATTGGATCCAACCATGGTCAAGTTCCCGTTAATTCGTCTTCAAATAAATATTGATTTTTTCATTAATTATTTCTATTTTTTTTAGAACAACAAATGATTTATACATGTTTGTTAGTACTGTTGCGTCTTGTGTTTTGAGATAATATTATTATTTTCCATTGTGGTTGTTTGACAGACAAAATCGATAGATTTTTAAAGTTTAAAAAAATCAAAATTCTTAGTTCTAATAAAAATAGCATTTTAAACATAAACCTTTCTGCTACACATTTTAAGTTTACCACCATGAAAACTATTCTGCGTCTAAATAACTAATAGAATAAAAATTAATTTTTTATTTTTCAAAATAATAATAATAATTATAAAGAAATAGATAAAAATTTTTAAAAAAACGAATCTAAAAATAAAAAAATATTATAGATTAAAACGAAATGATATAAATAAATTAATCAAAAAATAAATAAATAAATAAATAAATAAATAAATAAATGTTTCCTTTTTTATGGATAAACATTTAGAAGCTAAAATATTTTTTAAAATGTTTAGATGTAATATTTATGGACCGTTGGTTATTGTTATTAAAGTTGTATGGAGTTGTAAAATAGTTTATTTATTATATAAGTGGGTATAAACTCCATTGCCCGTTCATTTTGGGGGAATTTCTTAATCAGTGATTCCAGTGTTTGTCTTTTCTTGTGTTGTCCTTGACTGTATCTATTATTAACTTGTTTTGCGTTCCGTTGGCTGTTACCAAGCACATGCTGTTCTACTCTATTAAAAATTATAATTCTGAACATTATGTTTTAAATTAAAATATATTGCAAATATAACAAAGGATAAAAAACTATTTTAGTTTAAAAACCCCAATCTTCCCATAATCCAGTTTATAATCCGGGTTTTTATTGGACGTAAACTGTCTGGTAATACAATACATTGAATATATGTTTGGTGTTAATATAAACATTTATAACAAAAGCTCCTATCCATTCTTTCATCCCAAGTCATATTCTATTGGCATTCATCTCTTTATCCGGCAATTTCGAATGTATAGAAGACATACTTAGTAAAGATCCAGGAATGCACAAGTTAAGCCTTTTTGACAAGCTACAAAAACTGATATTAATACAATGTAAACCGCTTCTCGCTAAATTACATCCAATATTTGTATTGCAAATTGTTTTGATGCAAAGTTCATACAAAATTCAAAAATCCATGATAAAATTCATCGGTATCAATGATAAAGTCATTACTCAACGTCAGAAATATAAGTCGTATAATTCTATCAGAAATTGTTTGGCAATAGGGACGAAATTCCTCGTTTACGTTATTACGGCGGTAAATTTGTTCAACAATGAAATAAGAGTACAAAGCTATAACAAGCAATAAAATGATTTCATCATCGCGGATTTAAATTGAAATAAATAGAATTCATGTCTTTTCAAATAAGCTTCACAGTTTGCAATTTATTCTTTAGATATCATGTCATTTATTGGCATATATTACATGAATTGAACAAATGTCGCCAAACACTATTCTTTAATATTTCTTTTGTTAATGCTCACTCATCTATATAACAATAATCCATTCTGTTGAGCGATGACTTATGTCATTTCTATCACCTTTCAATTTCAAAAAATATATATAACTTCACATTATAAAGATTGTCAGATTAAGGGATTGATTTATCTGTCCTTTGAGCACGTGTGAGTGAGTTTTTGTCCTACAAACAAGCCTTTCTGATGCATTTTAACGTTTTATTTCGTATCATCCCTGCATATTAAGTTAAGCTTTCTTTTGAGACCGTTTAGCTTTTATTCAAATCCCGTGAAAACCCAGGCTTTTAGAGGAGAATTTGACGACTTTGTTAAGATATAGAATTTACTATGATAATTTCTGTCAGTTAATTTTTATGCTAATTTTTGTCGAAAATTTATTTCAAAACTAAACAGACGGATACCGTTAGTTGTTATCGCTCTACGAAACTTTACTTAGTTACCAATGTGATATAGTCGGGTATGCGTAGATATAAATCATTCATTTTTCAATGAAATTAGTTAAAAACTTATCTATGCAATTCATGTTATCTTACATGATTGCCCATAAACATCTGTCACGATACTTGGTATTCTTTCCAACCCCCAGGAAATGAGAAAGCCCTGTCCATCTTTAAAATTATTAGGTTGTCTTAATCCCCCAAAGTTCATCTAGATCCCTTAAAATCTTGAGATGTTAAAGTTAATATGGCTAGTTAAATTATCCTTTCATTGATATAGGCATCAAAGAACAGTAAATTAAAATCTGTACTCAGTAAAATGATAAATACTCGGTTTTAATATTAGATGTGGTTTGTTCATTATACCCTATAATGATAACATTTAGATTGCCAAGTGTAAAGGAACTTGGCCGACTTTTTTAAATAACTTATTTTGACTTTTGAAGGAGTACATTTTCTTATTAATTTAAAAACAGCGTACATAGATACGTATTTCTATGAGGATCTATTGAACCCGATCTAAGTATAAAATTATGGCAGGACATTAGAAGAATTTATACCAGTCCTGTGTCCCTCTTCATCCTGAATGTTTATATCATGGAACAGGTTTGTTTTCAGAATCAAACAAACCAGTAAACCATTTTCCGGTAGCAAGAAGAATTGTGCCATCCGGCTTTTATATTACAATTTCAACTGTCAGCCAATTTTCAGGCAAGAGGAAAATAGGTCTACAGTTTTGGCGTTCCATGACGAATTGAAAAGTCTTTTAATTATAGCTGTTTTGTACTGAAACCGACACGTGCCACCTACATGTTTTTGTCGTAGTAACGACTTAGTATCTCGTAATTACAACTTAGTTAGTATGTTTTGAACCAAGTTATTTTGTCCGGCCAACCCGTTATGAAATGAAGAATTGCACAACTCCGTTATTTCTCAAACGTATCTGGTTTGTTTTCTATCGTATTTCGTTAGCATCATGTCGATTTAGGTTCTATAATGTAACATTCTGAAACACATGATTTTGTGGTTTTAGGCACAAACAAGTTGTTTTTGTTGAGTATCTTAATTGCAGACCAAAACTGATACATTTTTCGTGGTTCATATCATAAGAAGTCACTACTATACATGTAATTACGAAGATTCTAGTACTAGTTGGTGTGTTAAAATAACGTGTTTGAGTAACTAGAACTCCAAACTATTTTTTGAAAATTTTATTTGCGTCAGTTGAAGTTTTATTCTGAGTCAGCTAAATTGCTGAATCGTTTTTGTCAAATTTGCTATTGTATCCCAATTCTAACAAAACTCTCATTTTTATTAAACACTTCCCACTGCTTGTCTGGACATAACAAGTTGCATACCTTTGACCCTATTACTGGATGAAAACTTTGAAATACACCCATTTTATTTTTAAACTTAACACTTTGCAAAGTCACAATCTGTGCCATGTGGTGAGCAAAAGTAGGCTGAATGTTAAAAGCTGGATAAAATCATCTGTACAATATTCCTAAAATATAAAATATATTTGACACATTAATAATAGCATTAACTAACTTCACTTGGGTTATAAGGACTTAATAATAAAGCAATTTTACACAAGTGACATCTTTCCTAACTTCACATTTTAAATCTTTTTTAAATTATAAATTTTACATTTGGGTTTTGCATTTGGAAAATCTTTTTTTTTTTTTGACCTTATAATACGTTAAATTATTGTAAGAATCTCAGGTTAAAATTGTAATGTTATAGGCTAAATGATCAAGAAATAATTTATCCAAAACTTTTATGCATTAAAATCGTACCTAAAACCGATCTGGCCTCAGTTTCACAATCATTCGCTCAATTTAGTGTATACTCAACTCAAATTAATGTTAATTTTTAAGACATTACACAGTTAAAATAGAATATCTAATGTTATCTTTAAATTGTTTAGTGTAGTTTTGTTGAACAAAACAAAACATTGTCTCATAGAACTTAAATTTTTTAAAACATTAATGAGAGAAAATGGGAATATTTGAGTTGAGTGCACACTCAACTGAGTGAATGATTATGAAACTGAGGTCTGTTCTTTTTTCTGTAGTTAGATTTTTTTATGTTTAAATTCTTATAATGGTTTTATTTATTTCTATTGCATTTGAAAAAAAAATTTGCAACAGACCACTTAGCAAGCGATTACAACACTCTATGCATTCTTTATTTAATACAAATGAAGTACTACTTAATGTCCTTATACTTACGCATCAGTACCAGTACTTTACACACTCAAAATTTTACTGTTTTTGTGTTAGCACCTAATATTTTATTACAATAGCCTCTCTAAGTTTCGTAGTTCATTATTTTATTAATATGTTTCATATAAGCTACGTTTTTATGACTGATGGCTTTTTCTTCAATCAATTTTGAAATGAATCAAAATGATTCATATTCTATTTTGCTTCAGCCGACAAACACAACAAAGTCTTTAATTCCCTATTATAATGAGCAAAATCATAGATTTTATGAAACAAATGAATATTTTAATTGTCATGTTATTGCTAAAAAATTTAAGTATTTTAGTAGATCTAGTTAAAATATTGGTATGTACAAAAGATTTGTTGATGTATTTATGAATAATCGAATGTTTTCATTGTAAACGCATTTTCTTCTACCAAACGAAACCAAAGGTAAAGACTTTAGATATATAGAATATTTAGTCTAATTTTCAGATCTTAAGTGTAGAGCATAATCATAAAAGGACCAAGGTAAAACAACGCATCACAAATGATACTAATCCCTTCGCAATAGAGTCATGTATGATATATGTTTTTAAAGAATCGGCTATATTAAGTTGCTAATTTGCTGACTGCGCTAATAATATGCAAATGAAAAAAATACCATAAAGCATGCTACAGTTATAAAATGTCCAGAATTCTACTTTGTATTTGAACCAAATTGATGAACAAATAATTTGTAAAGGCCATTTTTCTTTTTTTATTTAAAGTAACGGCGGT
Source organism: Tegillarca granosa (assembly GCA_029721355.1). NCBI lineage: Eukaryota > Metazoa > Mollusca > Bivalvia > Arcoida > Arcidae > Tegillarca > Tegillarca granosa. The sequence goes on along the minus strand of CM056605.1, from coordinate 10,815,822 downwards.
CATCTTGATGTAGGATCTTGCTAAAATACAAACTTTTCTGAGATATTACCATTAAAAACCCATGTATGAAGTTTCATGAAATCCTGTTAAGAAATAAATTTGTTAGAGTGCTTACAAGGAAAGCGCAACATACATACGATCGTATGGGCCACATCCTACATCCGATCCAAACTTAACCAAAATAACTTTACAGTGCTTGCAATATAAACTAAGTGGGATATCGGACTTATTATACAAATAAAATACATCTATATGAGGTAGAAGTTTATGATCACATAATTTATTTATGTATGTTTATGACCCTAAAACATTTTCAAAACGTCATTCCACAGTATTTGTTTTGTTGAGAACAGTTCCTTTTGTTCAATGTCCAAAGAATTACATTTCAGGTAGTGTGACATTTCAGGTAGTGTGTTATTAATGTCTAAGAAAAATTAATCACTGTGTTTGAGGTATTTCAGTCAAAAAGACAATGACTCCCATATGTCATAAGGTACTGACGTTTAAATCCAAAAAGGACACTTGATAACCTTTTAATTTAGGAATGACTAGTGCTTCAATTTGATAAGATGGTGACACATCAGTGCCATCCAGTAAAATCATTTTTGATTTTTACATACAATGAGAACCACTTTGCATGTTTCCAAAACAACATCTCAATGTCTTATTGACAGAATTTCTCATTAGTTTGCCCCTTATTGTGTTGTTGATATCACCAAAATCTGAAATAAAAGCTTTAAAAATTGCTAAAGGAAAATATGTTCTGGACATTTTCCTGCCAAGTAATTTCAGTACCTAGCCGTCTTAAGAATTCCTTGTTTGTTTGACAATCTTTCAGTCAAAGCATATTAAACAAATGTAATGGTTTTAATAGTTACAAAGTACCAGAAATTTTTATTTTATTCTTCATATTAAATCTTAAATATTATTTTCTACGAATTTTTGTATTTTTTAAAATTTATTTCATATAATTTTTTTTTTTGGTTTTATTATCAAAAAATCTAAATCAAATTCCTAAAGGAAAAACATATTTCTAAACATATTTTTGAAATGACATGGCAAAATATAATTTTTCCAAGAAAATTTCTTCTTTGTAAGGCTACCATTCTGTCGAACGATATCATCAAAAGCTGTTAAAGAAAATCTTATAGCATTGCTTTTAAAAATGCGAAAGAAATACGTGTTTGTTCGACCATCCTTTTTTCTGGAGCTAATCACCAAAGCCTATAAAAGAACATATTAAAGCAATGCTTTTAAAAATTCCAAAAGAAATGTTACCCTTTTGATTAGTTGGTAAATCAACATTTTAACATTTACAATACAAGTTGGGTTTTCTTTGTGTTAGAAATGTCAAAACACATCTTTAATTTGTCAAATGTAGCTACACATAACTGAGATGTTAGTATGAAATGACAGGGCAGATATCTTCACTGACAATTTTCTGATTTTGAGTAAACATTCAAACGTCAGTTAGTAAATACTGTATTTTGATAGCATTTATGAGTGACTTTAGGGTTCCTTCTTTATCTTTAAAGAGAAAAGAAGATTAAAAACATACAACTTATCCTAACTTTTTTAAAGTTTTATTGCAGATGTTCATCTGTAAAGGAGTTACAATAATTTTTCACGGAACCATAGGATGTATGTTTCTGTCATGTAACTGGCATAAAAACATCATTTTCGGATACAAGAACAAAAGACGCGGTAAAGATCACTTAGAATGACGTACAAAAAATAATATATCGTTTAACATAACTTGCAGACAAGATTTGTTATCTGATTGTAACAAAATGAAGATTATTTCCAACATGGAGTACTAAATACAATATTTCCCTTAACTGAAATCTAGCAAATTTTTGCATTCTTTTAAACGAATAACAAGGTATTCTCTCAAAAAAAAAAAAAAAAAAAAAAAAAAAAAAAAAAAAAAAAAAAAAAAAAACCCACAAAGTATTATTTTTAAAAACTGGCACATTTAGTCATGCACGCGAACTTCCATCAAAGAAGTGAGACCGGTTGCTCCGGAAGGGTAAGCGTCTCCTGTCTAGCTAGCTACATCCGTCACTTAAAAAGTGCATATTTAAGATAAGGTTAGTCTTTGATTAGAAATAACTATGAAGATTGCATTGTTTGAAGTCTTACCAAGATTGGTAGAGGTCAGGATCCATCCAAAACATATTTGTGACTGTAGGATGGACCTATTACCGGTTTCCTTCAGTGCCGCATGAGAGTCGTCATTAGTTGAGTCATTATAATACCCCCGATAAGTTTTCTAATGTAACAATAATTTTTTTTTATTAATTATTTTATAATTTTATGAAGAACAAGATCACCAAAAATTGAGATTTGATGTCCTCTGTAAAAATGACGAAAAAGGAAAAAACCGTCGATAATATATATATATAAGGATGTAAGGAGACGTTGTAATGAGGCTATTGCTCGAATAATTGTTCTTAGTGAAACAGTAATACCCAAGCTTAACTGCATGTTTAAGCTGTACCAGTATATGTTTATGTCCATGCTTAAAGGACTATTACATAATCTGAAAAGAAAGTCCATTACAGGATGATAAACTAGTATAAATCATAAACTGTTTCTGAAGAACGGGATTCTAGTTCGCACGCGATGTTATATATTCATAGAGGTCAGATTACATTCAAATCTTGAAACATTAAATACCTATGTTTTATTACTAAGAGCAAGCGAAAGGTGACAGATCATAACGGCTTTTGCCACCTTTGAATCTCACTCTGGCAGTTCCTAGTGTAAATAGGTTTCTCAGTTTGATTCCAAAGGTCGTTGTTTTTCTCTGTGCGTTTCGGTTTCCTTTTTTCACCACTATCTAAAACTGACCGTTTCGATAGAAGTGAAATAAAAAATCGAGACGGAATATTAAACATCATACTGATACTGCAGTTGACTCTTACAACGATACATTGTAAAAAAAATGCGTTTGCTAAAATGAGTTCAGATGTATTCCAGGCATAAATCGTGTGGTGCTTTCAAAAAAATTCCATTATCATTACACTTTAAATGACCACTAAAACAGTAACTTTAGCTGGCCACTACGTTTGGGTACTCAACTAAACTAAATTTTAGGCGTTTAATGTTGCCTTTCATAATTGAGGGTTACCGCTTTACGTAAATGAAACATGCGCTGGTTTAAAAAAGGGGTAGTATATGCTTGGAATATTCACATACAGAAAACTCATTTGCATGTTTATAGAAAGTTGCAAGGTGGAAATGACAACAAAATAACCATAAAAGTTTGTGCAATTCTTCAAACACCAGGTAACTGAAGTCCGTCTCCTAAACAGATTCCGTTTAGTAAATTCCATTACTTGCTACACGTTATGTTCAGAAAGACAAATTGCCTGTCTTTAATGCAGAGATCTAAATTGGAAAACCAAGTGCATTTTTCTCCTTTCTAATAAATGTGCTGAAATGTCCAAAAGATTGGGTTTACTGCTGAAATATTTTATTCATTATCAGCCCACGTTTTAATGGTCAGAAGGGAGCAGTGATTTCAGTAAGTCACTAGGTATTAAGTAGGGTTAATCAAAGAAGCCATCAAATAGTGTTTACTTGTACACTATTGAAGGGGTCTAATCATTGATATGATTGCGCTGTACATGTATTTTAATTTCTTCACAGATCCCAAGGGAAATTCAATCGTAATATCAACTCATCCAAACGACAGATATTAGCCATGCAAGTCTAGGATATTTACACAAGGGAAATAGAAATGAATTGTCGTTTTGTAATGTAGCACAAGAAAGATGGCCAATTTATAAACTTGCAATTGGATAGAATACGTGTGAAACAAGTAAAGTGCATTTATTATTCCATGATTTATCGCAAATTTCTCATTTTTCACGCTTTTTTAACAAAGTCCTCTTTAAATGTTTAGCCGTTTTGGGTTAAATGTTTCAATTTAAAATCTTAAATCTGATTTTAAATTTAAATTGAAATTTCATATCAGATGACGTCATTCATTATTTGATCTATCTAGCGTCTAATTTTATTCCGTTTTGACTTTAATGGCGCCATTCAGATGAAATGCTTTTGGAGACGAGGATTATGAAATGCCATTCTTTTAATTTATTTTCAAAACAACAATTGAGAAACTATTTTAAATTGACAGATTTAAATTAAAAACACATACAATGATTCATCCAGTAGTAATTATGTTTTAAAATTTTATATAGAAAAAAAATGTTATTTTAAAAAATGTAGAATGTTCTATTGGAACAAATTTTTTGGATATATTAAAGATGTAAAATTGTTTACCGTTTTATGTTAAAAGCGACTGATTTTTAAATAAAATGTGCTTATTTCGTGTCTAATAGACAGTTAGCTAGGGCACTAAAACTGATTCACAAAGGTAGATACTAATTTTTATAATGCAAGGTGCCCGTCCAAAGTCACTAGCTTTATGATCATGGTATCAATAATTAGAATATTGTTTTAATTTTTTAAAATTTAAAACTAAGGTTTGTTCTCTCATGCAGAGCATTTCTTAGCTGGATTGGATTCATTTAATTTTGGAACTTTAGATTCAGTAATTTTCAACTGTTTGGCTTATGTTTTTTATCTATCAAACTTTTCTGCCCTAGTGTCACTGTTCAGAAATGTGCACATATGGCACATCAAAATTTAACAGGTATTTGTGTTATAATATTATATTTACAAACAAGTTTTTCTTGTACTTGTTATGTTGTTGAAGGTTCTTATGACGATTATGCAATGCAGATAACTAATCTCAATTGTCTTTATTATATTGAAAACATTGCACTTTTTGTAAAAAGAAAAAGTACGATCCTGCAAACCCAACGAAGCCTTTGTCACTGAAGACGTATAGCAGAGTCTCTACTTTTTCAGAAAAATAGGTTGTGAAAAATGTTTGATGAACAAAAAGATAGCTGCTTATGTTAAACAAAATCCTTACCACTTCTGGTTTGATTTGAGATGGCCATCACGAAAATTTATTTGAAACTAGCATGGATGGGCACTTTAAAAATGGCCATGTAATAAACAATAAAACGCCATGGAGAATTTTTAATTTTTTCATTTGCGAATTTTTGTCATTAATTTTTTATCATTTAAAATTAAAATCAACACGAATCATTTTTGAGGCAAGGTGATTTAAGATAAACCCCAAAAATTATTTGTTACTACTTTTGAAATAATATGCGTATATCTCAGCATTATCAGAAAACTTTTAACTTGGACTGAATTGCAAAGAAAAATAAAATAAAGTGTAAAAAACCTGTAAAACTCAGAAAGAGACTGTAGAGAGTTCTTTTATTGTTTTGATTTTCATACTTAGGAGGTTTACCATTTCCTAAATGTCTTTTTTTTTTTTTAATTCAAACATTCTTAAGAAATTAGTAAATATCAAAAGTTTTAGTATTACATTTTTATTTCATATAATTTAGGGAAATTAATGTTTATCACCGAATGCACCAGAAGAGAATTTAATTGTGTTTATTAGCCTTAGTTCAGAGGTTTCACATTTTCTAGATGGTACTACTTTGCAATAATTTGTCGAACATAAAAAACTTTTAATATTACAATTTCGATACATTTTCGTAAAATAAATGTTCATTGATATAAATGAAAGACCGTTATTAGTATTTCTTTTTAGCATTTTAAGTGATTTGTGCATAAAAGAATTATTTTTGTGTGAACGTTTACTGACTTCTGTTTTAAAAGCAATGATAGAATTTTTTGATAAATGCCCATATTAGTCAGAATAAAGACTGAGACGGGAGTGTAAATAATTTCACATTTATTTATTTTATGTTTTTATTGACAGTAAAAGGTCAACAGAGGTCATGCAAAACCTAGAGAAAAAGTGACAGAAAATCATCATTTTCAAAGGCATTTCATTTAATCAATGATTCCTGTTTGACATCTTCGACAATGTACAATCTGAATGGGTCTTTATATCAAAAGCCATTTTTCATTCCGAAGAAAGGATAAACTCCATGTCATAAAAGCAGATCAAAGTGTATCAATGTAGAATCCTCAGAAAACGTGATGCACGGGCATCTTTTATTTGTCATTTGAGGTGTGAACTAGAGAATAGAATTAAACACATGCGGCTATATTCAAAGCTGCGTAGATTCTTCCTTTTAACGAAATCGGGTTGCGCTGATACCACGACCTGATGTATCAATACGCCAAAAAGAAACGCGTGTCTTTGACAAGATCAATTCTTCTAAATGGATGATTTATCGCCTGATTTTTGGATTATTAATTGCCCGTGTCGACTCATACAATTAAATGAGACATGATCCTGTTGACTGAAAGCGATATAGTTATTGATTCTCGTAATAGTATTACAGACCAATTCAAGTCTTTACGATTCATACAAAATGACCAATTGGTAGATACACATTAGAAGGGGATGTTTAGCGATTGAACAAAGTCATCTAACAATTGATCAAATTTATCTTATTGAGAAGAAATACACTAAGTATCTATTTAAATATAATAAATTGCTATAACAATAACGTTATATATAGATGTTGGGTTAAAGGAATTCATCTCTATACATTAATTTCCTTGGCTAAATATATTTGTATTATACATGTGCTTAATGAAGGAAAATGAGTTATAAAGTTAAAGAGCATGGAATGAATATTTTGCGTTTAATATAAGGAAGTGAAATAAATAATTATTCGTAAGAAACTTCAATGGTGAATTTAAGTAAGCTTTTTCTTGGGATTACATTTTGACATTTTAAATGCTACTGTAGTCAAAAATAGATAACTAATATTCGCTAGAAAGAAAACTTCTCTGTAAATATTTGCCAGAGAACGGTGTAGAACTCTTTGTATCATCAATTTATTGTCCCAATCTTTGTTACTTGTTTCTCAATTCAATCAGCTTTGGAAATTTTTTTTCAGAATGTTTTTGCAAAGCGCATTTTTTATATTTTTATTTATAATATTTTATGTTAAATTTTATAGGCTATGTAAAAATAATGAATTGTGGGTGTATTGTTTGATAAAATAAGAATTTGTGTTTTGGTTTAAAAGAGAGAAAGGAATTGAAAAATATTGACTTGGCAATAGTCAAGGCAACCCAGAACGCGAATTTAATAACAGAATCAACCAAACAAGATAAGAACTGCCATGTGCTACTTTTAAATTGTATTATTTCAAAATAAATAAATAAATAAATAAAATAAATAAATAAATCAAAAGTAGCACATGACAGAATTGGTACCAGTGATTATAGAATTCTTGACTTTGGATGGTCACTTTAGTTAATATCAGTTTTTGTTGTAAAGCTTATTGGTTAATAATGTTTTTTCTTATTGTTTTGAGATTTTGGTTCCATTAGCTGTTGCTAATAACTAATTGTTTTCGTGTTTCTTAGAAGTCTTAAAATTAAGAAATATATACATGCCTTATTTACCCTAAATAAAAATGCGAAACTTATAATTCTAAAGTTTCTTTGTGTTAAAAAATAGAAAAACGAGTGTCATGTGCTAATTTTTGAAATTTTATAAAATAAAGTATTTATAAATTAGGTTACGACAAAATGTCACATGTTTATTCATAATAATAAATACTTTATTATATATTTTTTAAAATTGGCACTTAACAAAAGATTTCAGTCTAACTCTAAGGATGCTTTCAAAAATCGGTATAATTCTGTTGAAATGTTGAACAAAAGTGTTAACAAGAAAAGGTGTACATTTAATACAATTCTAAATTTAAGTTAATATTTTTCCTAGTACATTGTAAATAGATTTAACTTTTTTAATAGTATTTGTGTTCGTCGAAAGTTTAGTGATATCTTAATACAATCTGCTAAATTTTTATCTTGTTTCTTCTTTTTCGTTGTACTGTGATTAATTTTTTTCAGGATATTTAGGCATAATTTTAATATGATTAAACAATTTAAGAATATTTTGAACCAAAACTATACCTTATGATGTAAATAAAATAGCTAACAATATTTGATTTGAAAATTTTATTTGAAATTTGAAATGCCAGTCATTTTAATATCAACAACACACCACAGTACATTCTATAGCGAAGTGGAGTGGAGTGGAGTAATGGTGTTTTACGCCCCAGTCAAGATTCTTTCACTAATTTCGAGGCGGTCAGTTCTCGAATGGTGGGGAAACCGGAGTACCAGGAGAAAACCACCGACCTTCGGCAAGCGAACTGACAAACTTTCTCACACTGGGATCTGTCCCGAGCGGGATTCGAACCCAGGCGATGAGAAGCGCTGTTATCCGTAAGCGCGAGCTTTAGACCATTCCGCCACCAAAGCCCAACATTATATAACAAACGACTAGAAAGCATTGTACAACGTAAGACTGTTATGTCTTTGATTTGCAGTTTGTCGCAGCTTAATATGGAGTATTTTTTCAGATTGTTGCATATTTTATTTTTTGTTCTGCACTGTGCAAAAAAAAAAAAAAAAAAAAAAAAAAAAAAAAATACTAAAAATCGAAACGTCTGTAAGAACGGTTCATTAACTGTGACGTCACATTTATATGACGTATTTACTGGTTGACTTCAATATATCATACAGAGCACCACGATATTATACTTTAAATGTTTTGCATAATTAAAACGAAAAACGATTGCAATTGTTAATATTGTGTTAATATTAGCGTACAAACAATATATTTTCTTTAGCAACATTTTTTCATTCACCAAACTTCTTTAACCACATCGATAATCAAGTTTTGACACATGGATTATAAATTTGAATATTAAGCACAATTTATATATAATGAACCATATGCTAAGAAATTTTCAGAGCTTACCCATCATCTATTACCTAAAAATATTGTTAGTTTTATGTGCCTTCCAACTTTATATTTGAAGATATAAATCCAATATGTTAATGATATTATCATATTTATAATCATTGCATTGCTACTGTCATCTTTTATTTGTTATACAGATAACAATAATATCAAAGCCAATACGGATTTGTTTAGGGGTATAAAATTATTAAATTGATAGTACAAATTCATATATCCCTCTATCCTTTTGTATGAATATTTACAATATATATATATAACATGTATATATATATATTATTTTTAAAATTATTGTTTTCGATTTCGTTGTTGATTTTGTCTTCTTTAAGCACATGTTTTTCAGTTACAATTCTATCAATTTTATTTTAATGAATACAACCAGGAAAAAATCTTTGCTTTAGCAATATGGCTACATTCCAAAAGCATACCAAGTTTTATGTTTGAAAAAAAAATCTGACACGTATCTCAGTTCAAGAAACTCCTCCTCTAATGACCTTGTCTAAACACATAATACAAACAAATTAAATATTTAACGTTTCTTTATTATCAATAAGTCATTAAAAGGTTACAATATAAAGAATTCCTCGGTTCTATTTTACATAAATTCCAGCTATTATATTGCGTACAAATTTGGCACGTTTTCGTGCAAATAGCTGGTTTTTGACTCAAGAACTTATGTATATATTTAACTGATTATTTTGGCAAGATATCCTGGCTAAAAGCTGTTTTGTATTTATCAATACAACAAGTCATAATTCATATTAATACAGGTGAACATGTTCAAATGTTCTAAGCCCCTATTCTTAGACTCGTGTGAACAATTACGTACAAATATTTTCTCTATCTAAATCAGCAATTTTATCATAAAGAAAAAAAACAAAGTAATGCTTTGATTCATTTTAACATATTTTGAAAAATAAACAAAACCCATAAATTAAAAGAAAATGCAGAAACATGTTTAATAAGCCTCTTTTCTGGATAATTCGCTTTCGTTATTTTTTTTCTGAGTTTGAAAAACTAAGCAAGATAAAGATACATCCAACAGCAATGGAATTAATTAATTTAAAAAAATATTTGTATTTAATTTTTTAAAATTCTATATGTTAATAATTATAAATAACTTCCAAATTTTCTGATATGAAATATTGAAAATGATCATTTAGAGCAATTTTGCTGTGATCCAAAGTGTTGCCTCAAATTTAATTTATGACAATAATATTAGATTTTACATTCCCTGAAAAATAGTTTTTTGCATGTCATTAGACAAACAAAAGACCGATTTCCAAACGACGTTATAAATTCATAAGCTTGTTTTGAGCAAATAAAATGTCATTTTGTGGATCAATTGCCTGTTTAAAATTTCCCAGACAAGTAATCTGGGGATAACTAATATGTTACAATGTATAACAATAATTCATTAAGCTGCTGAGTTTGTTTTGCTGCAGTGATCTCGGATGATTGATGCATATTAACATAATATCTTTTTGAAAAATAAGTTTCTAACCTTTTAAAGCATTCCTATGTTGATTGCAGTTTATCATACGTGTTCAAAACTCGCCAAGACATTAACAATCGCTATTAATGTTCATTGCTTTCATCCCTGCTTAATTTGCTTGGGAAATGGGCATTGTTAAAAGCCAAAAACGGACGATAAAAGTTGTGATTAGGATATGTCGAATGCAAAGATTTTTTTAAAATTAAAATTGCTATGAAATATTTCAGAACTTCATGAGAATATGAGAATTCAGATCTTGTCAATACATTTTAGACAAAAATTTGAGTAAAAACTTTGATACGAAAAAGCATAATGGCAAAATCTTTTCGTAAGGCAATAAAATGTCGAAAATATTATTTTTTCATTCATCAATTCTTTCCCGATGATTCTTGTTTTTTCCGTATGCTTGTGCATCAAAACAACTCAAAAGAGTTAAAGCTAAGCGCATTTTTTTATTCCAACACTGTCATTTCTCTTTCCCTTTTGCCATATACCACCTTTAAAGATATATCATTTTTTTTTAAAAATGCGCATCTGACACGTTGTTTAGCAAAATAAGTGGGATAAAATAAGTATAGATTAAGGTGATATTAGGGTGCCAAAATTGATCCCTTTAGTAAAATGACATCAATCGGCTTAAAGACTCATCGTAAAGATTTAAGCAATAATTATTAACTGTAAAGAGAGAATAAGGGAGAGAGAAAAAAGCAGAAATTATCATTTATCCAAGACTACATGAGAGGGAATTTAGTGTTATTTGTACTTGAGAAATTATTACGTTCTCAAGTCATTTATCACCGGTAATAAATCATATAACTGTCGAATCAAGTGATAGTTGGTATTAACCCTCATTATAGCGATCATCAATGCTATTGATTTCCGTGTAAGAAAACCGTTTGCTTTTACTTTATCTTAATCATATTTTCACGATCGTCCACGATTATTGATACAACAAATTCATATTTAGTGCTAGCCAATATTTAATAGATACAGAAGTCACCTTTAACTTGTACGCAAGCTTATATTAGCTATAAAAAAGGCCAAACAAATATATATCGGCTTTTTTCTGTTACATCTTCTTACAAATCAGGATTTAAAAACCCATTTAATCAATCAATCTTTTTTTAAAAGTTACTTTTTACAAGAAAAAAGGTTTAAAAACGAATTCCGAATATGTCCAAGTATGTCAATTTTTATAGTTTTTAAATTTGAAATAACACTTTTGCATAAAAATGCTCTTTTAAACAGGCATTTATGATTTATATTTACTGTTTTTATAACAGAATAGCAAGCAAAAATGCAATAAGAATAAACATCTCAGATTATGTAGATAGTATCACAATGTTATATTCCATTACTCTCGGTTTTGCAATAACAATCAAATATACATTTTGTTCATTATTATTAAAACTTGTTAAATTTGAACAATGAAATCACTTAGATAGATCACATAGATATATTTAGAACATTAGTGACATTTTTATTTCTGAATTGAAAGAAGTGTAGCAAAATGTCATTTTCAAAATTTCAAAAATACGTTTTAAGTTCTGCATTTCAATTGTTCGAATATTGTGATTTTTCTAACTCTTGAATTACCAAAGTTTGACTTCATTTTTAAACATCAATTTTATGTCAATAATTGACTCGTTTTTATAATCTATAAATAGACCAGAAAAAAACTTGTTGCCACTGCAATCTAAACCAAAAATAGGGAGATATTTAGCAAGACAAAAGATAAGAAAGGGTTTTTCGAAATTACTTTTTCAATGGTCAATATGTGTTCATTTTTATTAATGATGGGTATGGTACTTTACAATTTTTGTATCAAAGAATGTAATTGAAAATAACAAAACCTCACATTAACAACAAAAGGTTTGAATTTCAAACATATGATCATATATAGATCCACCCTCTTGAACAACAACAATGTTCGTAATTCTAACTACAGCTGGTGGAGTAAATGTATTTTTATGCTTTGGTAATAAAACAATATATTTACTCCTATAATACAATTCAAAATAAACCATAAAATTAGTCTTTATGACGTAACTTCTACACATGGATATCTATAACTTAGCAATTCTAAAATATAAACAATTCTTTAATTGGAAGAATATGTTTTCAGGAAAAAAAGTATTTTGATAATTATTTTAAAAATAAATTATTTTTCAATTTTGAAATGTGTTAAAAATCAGAAAATATAAAATTACTTTTAAAAAACATTTAACATACTCATGATCAGAGAATTTTTTATCGTCATTTTAAACTAATAAAACTATTTGTACGGCCTGACAGAGTAAATCCAGCAAGGTTCATTCAATACAAGTTTCCGTGGTAGGCTTTAGCAGTAAAGCCCCTGTCTTATCATTTTAACATGTAAATGATATTAAAAATGATTTACTTTCAGTTTAATCTCTTATCGATTACTTGACCTTTGACCTTCTTATGATCATATAATCATAAAAAATATTCTACGCCAAATAAAATGTACACAAACTGACTGTATGACACTTCTATCAAAAGATAAGCGTAAAGTTTTCACTGAAATGTCCTTACTTTTCTTGTCAATTTATCGTTACAAACGTGTAACAGTCCAGGTGAAAAAAAAAACATGCCTAAAATTACAATTATGATTTTTTTGTTTGCAAAGTAAAATTAAGAAATGAAATTGATCTTTTTCTGATATTGCACATATTGAACATGAGCTAAGCACACCAATTGTAAAAGACTTCCTTTTAAACTTACATTTGTAAATTATGAATGTAATTTTACAGAAATGTTAAAAATAAAGAGTTAAATTATGTTTGGACTCTTTCAGTCTATAAGGAGAGTACAAATTGCAGACTTTTTATAAAATTCTATTGACATGATTTATTATACAAAATTTAATAATTTATGGAACTGGATTTTAAAGAGTTTAACTGGATTATAATTTTTATGTAAATATAAAACTATTGAATATTCTAAGTACACGTGAAATTGTAGACGAGTTAAATATGTAAAGAATATTATTCAAAACAACAGATTTTACGCATAATAAAAATGTCCGTGTCGATTAACAAATAGTTAAGGACATTTGGTATTTTGTTTCTCAACTGATTTATATTTCAGGAGAGTTGAACAACCTCCAACCACTTATAAGCCTGCTTATCATATTTATCAAAATGATTTTTTACAAAATGGACAACCGAAGTAATAAACTCTATATTAGGACATTTCTAGGGTTCTTGCAGATATTTTTTTTAAAAAAATAGTATCAATTTTAAATTTTGATTTTTGATTACGTTTTTTTTCCAATCGAATGTTTATTTTTTTAACCTTAATAACATACACTCAACAATAACCAAAAGCACTAAAAAATTAAAAGGGAGGTAACTGGATTGATTAATTTTTTATCCATTGCAAATAAGCAGTCAGTAGTGGAATAAAAGCTAAATGAATGACAAAAATGTAAAAATAATATCTATGTTGATTTGAAAAATATAAATAATTAAATGTTGTTGGAATGCATCCATCTTGTCGTGTAACACATATTGTGAGATTCTGAACATATTTGTGAGGCCGACATTTGTCTTTTATCAAGAACAGCCTTTTACAAGAATCATTCGAATAAAATAAAATAATTCACACAATACATTAAAGAAACAAGGAAATACAGCATTTAAAAAGAAGATTCAATTGTTACCATCTAGATAAAAACCTTCAACAAATGTGGGGATAATATGCGTTTTGTTTATATCTGTTCTATCAAGCATACCTAACTTTAAATTTTAATGCATATAGACCAATCTTTAATAACCGTTATTCTTTTATTTGGGTTCCTGAATCGCAAATTGAAACAGTATTTTTGAAGCCGTAATATCTTTCATGTAGGGATGTTTCAAAATCAGAAATATTTGCTTAAGACAATATTTTGATATTTGAATGAATTAAAACAGCATTGTCATTAGGTAAAATGGTGTTTGTAAGACATTTTTGACAGTACTGCTTCATGATACAAGATAATTCCCTGACAGGTAAGACTGTTAAAAAAATCTAAATTTAGAATTAAAGTGCGGACTAAGGGTTATTTAATTTTCTGGTTGCAAAAAAGTTGACTGATACAACGTTTCAACAAAATAAATCCTAAAGTGACACGAGCATTCAATGCTGTAAGGTATAAAAGGCTTAACTATAACTAGTTCTTGTGTGTTGTTAAGGACAAAACCTTGATATATCATTAATATCTTTAACAGTATCATTACCGTCGAGTACATGGGGGCATATTGCACATACCTTTAGCGTCATAAGCGGCGATATAACTTACAAGGCCGCTTACCTCCTGATCCTGATAAATTAGCAAGTAATGAATAAAGGATTTATTCTGTCAATGTTTAGTGATATATTGCATAGCGTTTCTCTCTTTCGTCAAAAAGGTGAATGGAAACTCAACCGACGTTCCATGGGCTAGAGAGGAGGCTAAAATGTCAAAAACAGTAAATGGGCCTTATCACCAGACCTTATAGTTTATTTACATACGATTAAATTTGTTTCATATGTAAATTTTGAAATTTGATACGGGGTACATAGAGGCATTTAGAAAAAATCAAGGGCAAATGAATTTAAATTAAAAATATAAAAATGAATATTTTAACATGTCAGTTTTAAAAGCAACAAAAATTATTAGACATGTTTTTTGACTTGAGATTTACTTTGAGTAATTTTCGTTACTGATTATTTGTTTGTTTACATATTGCTGTTGCTCTTTGATATTTAAACACATCAAAATGCAAACTTATTCGATCTAGATCAGCACTATTTCTTTACAAAACACTTCATCGAAAGTGTACGAGATTTTGTCAAAATTTTAAATGCAAATTTATATTGCATTTAAAATATACACATTATTGTCCAATACTTATAAAGTTAATTATACTCTATATTTTAAGTATAAAACAGTCTTCTGTTATTTCGATTACAATATTAATGTTTATTGCTTTGAATGTTTTAGACTTTTTATACACATCTGTCCGCATTTGACTCGATTCACAGAACATTTTGGTGTCTGTGACTTTTAAAAAGAAATCAAACACCGACTCCATATATCTTTTCTCTTTGGCATTAGAGCAGAAGAATGGTTTTCGCATTTAAAGTACGAAACAATAGATCCTTTAATGGCCGCTTCCATAGTGACGGTACGAAACAATGGCTCATCATAAGAAGAATAGCTTACGAACCGCCATAATGAACATCAATCTGCACCAGACAGAGTTAATTTATCGAATCTCTTTGTGTTTTAAGAATGGCTTTTCTTTAATCAAAAGTCCATAACACTTGATATTTTGTCTTTATGATACTACTTTAGCACTACATTATTGCTATGACACGTCAGTTACCCTGGATTTTTGAGATTCCTTGATTTTTAAAACATGTTTATAATCCATTGTGGTCTAGAAAACTTCCCACATTACCACTATCAGATGTGTCATCATCCATGTCGGAATTTTCTTCAAGGTCCTCTGCTTGTTCCTGCTTTTTCTTTGCAGTTGCCATTTCCGCTGCGTGCTTTTTCCGCCATTTTGTTCGTCTGTTTTGAAACCAAACCTAAAATTAAAATAAATAGAAAATATGTGATTTTCTATTAAAGCTTACATTAACTTACATCAGCATGTTTACTATTATCAAGAAAACAAAACATCCCACAATTTTAATAATTGGCACTGACCTTTTTGCCTTTAGTTGTGCAAACAATAAGATAATATCTACGAAAATAGTTTGGTGTTTAATAAAAATGTTTTAAACTATCAAACTTATTTTATATTGTTCTGAAAAGATTTCAGCTGTACCACAAAGCCTTTATGTGTGCTGATAGCATTTTACTATCACTTAAAGCCTATATTTGATTAAAAATGTTTCAGATTAGAATTTTCATGAGAGAATTATCGTTGTACAAAGGAACGAGTTTCGGTGGTACAAGAAGGAGTGATGGCTTGCTGATGCGTCAGGGAATTTCCGTCTAGGTTCAATTCGAAACCCTTGGTCTCATCTTGGTTTGAAAAAGTAAGCAACTTGTCGAAGTTCAGCAGTTATTTTCGTGCATTCCGATTTCCTCTACACTTCCAAACTTACCAATCATATTTAAATGAACCGAGATCAAGTAAAATTGTTATTATGTTTTTAAAATAAAATAAAAATATTGATTAGGGGACAGTTTTAGTTTTAATAAGAGAAAACTTGAAAATACAAGAATGACTGATGAGCACATGAAAAAATAGACACGTGTTAATAAAATTGTTACCTTTTTCTTTTTTTTTTGGCGAGGGCAAAACATTAAAAATACAGAAAAGTTACAAAAAGAACGTTATAAAATCAAATCTTATCACCAACATACCCTTGTCTTCAGTTTTACAGATTTTGTTCTTTACAGTTTTAACATTTATTAGCCATGAATTGATTCTTTATTCGTTTGAAAATAAATAATTCTCATAAAATATACTTTGTATTAGATATATTTTAAATAGACTTCGCCTGTTGACCCTTTCTGAGCCATTTGAACTTAGAAAACACCCAATCCTTGGATACAACACGAATTTTGATAATTTCTTTAAAAATGGATTACCAATAGTAAGAAATCGGTGCTAGAAAGTACTTTAATATAAGCAAAACAAACACTCTGAAAATCCAACAAAGAGGAGATAAATAATTGATCTTCTAAATCAAGACGAAAATATTATATCCTAGTTGTGATGATTGCAGATTGATTTAAGCTCCGATCCAGGAGGTATTTGTCCAAATCAATCTGACTTACACGTGTCCGGGTAAATTATTATAATAGGGCCTTGTTTTCTTGCCGATTTTGAAGTGACGTTTAATAGCGCTGTTTTTTTTTTTTCATCGATGCGGTCAGCACTAAAATAATAGAGAAAAAACCGAAAAGTAAGGTAACAACTACCTACCCTCGGAAATCTAAGGGCCAAATTTTTCAACTAAGATCTGCCCAAGTGGAATACACACCCAGGCTAGGCGCTGTTATTTGTTACGTACTTGCAATTTTGGGTCAACAATCTGTTTATTGCATCGAAAAAAAAAAACTAAAATAGAATTGCGAACTGTTTTAAATATCATCAGGAAATTTCTGCTAAACTGTCATACTTAGATGACAGATTATTTCAAGGTCTTTTCCAGATATTATGTCACTAACAACATACAAAAAACTTCATTTTTTAAAATTTATTTCTCCGTAATCGGTTAAGGCTATGAAAACGATGATCAATAAAGCATCTGGCTTGTTCACGAAATTTATTTAACAGATATGTATGTTTATTTATTAATTTGATAATTTATATTTATTGAATAAAATATTGTTTAAACTAAGATAATGATTTGGACAAAAAAAAAAAAAAAAAAAAAAAAAAAAAAAAAAAAAAAAAAAAAAAAAAAAAAAAAAGTAACTGTGGAAAGTATTGCATTTATACTAATGGTGGTAATACAAATGTAATAATGATGTAGTGTGAGGTGCAATAAAATTATTAAATATTACGATATCGAAAATAACGAATACAAGATTTAGACTGCTTAAAAATTACTGTAAATAAACAAAACGGAAATAATAAATAAATAAATATATAAGTAAATAAATATATTAGTAAATAAATAAATAACAACAACGATAATAATAATAATAATAATAATAATAATAATAATAGTTCAATCAATAATAAATAAATAAGTAAATAATAAAAATATATACATGTACATAAAAGATCAAAACAAAGGACCATGGATAGAATACCTAAACGAAGAAAAATATCACATCATTTTGTCTTACTTAAATGATAGTAAACTGGATATGAATTTAAAAATGGTAAATATTTATATTTTCTCATAATTTTCTTGGAAAATTGAAGGAAGGTGCCATTTTAATATGATTTTTTAAAGATAAATATTGCTTAAAAAACTATTTTGCCGGAAAAAGTCCGTACGATATCGGAAACCGTGTCAATTTTTTTTCTGAATACATTTTCAGACATCCAGTGCTACGAAATTCTGGATTTAAAGGTTGAACTTTTGAATCGAAGTTAATGATCAAATCTCTAAACAGTCAAAAACATAATTTGTTTGGAAATAGTCGTGGAGTAGACGGTTATAATGTATACACAATTTTATAGAGATGCTAATGACAATGTGTACATTGTTTGGGGTAATGTTTAGCACAAACACTGATACAGGGGACCATAACTACACCCACTTTGTCCCATTGTTTCCTCGCGTCATCAAAACTCTTATATGTGAATTAATTAAGTCGCTTGTAAAATTTTAAGTGGATTGGTGCCAGACGATGATATTTACCGGAGTATTTTTTTAACCTCGATTTTCTGTTATACACATAGCAAAACACTTTATAATCAAATTAAGATTTGTAAAAGCGTGTAAAATAAAAACTAAGGTGTTTATCATTTAAAATGTTCAATGCTTTTATGTGTTCATTTTACTGAACTTGAACTTGTTATAGAGACGTATTCATGGTTGGTTTAAATCGTATAATAAAATTAACCGAAACAAAAATAATAATCAATGTAAAAAATTATTTTGCAAATAAAACACTTTGATTGTTTAACTATTTTTCTTTATTATTTATTTATTTATTTATTTATTTATTTATTTATTTATTTATTTATGGGTTAAGAGGGGATTGTGTGTGAATGATAAGTTTTCAATTAGCACATAGGAAACCATTGCAGACATAGTTCACCAACAATTTTTTATTCTGAAGCGACGAAGCTTAAATTCATAGCGCCAAAGAATTTAGTGTCTGTTGCGCGTGAACTGATCGAAATCTACAGTTCTGAGATTTCCGGTTCCGCATTGGCGGCCATATTTGATTACCGACTTTCCCATGGCACTGATTAACTATTACTCTTTCTTGTAAGGGTAATTAAGCATAAATAAATTAGAAATATCGGAAATATTCAATCGCCTTAACATGAACAGGAAAAAGTAAATTAATTTGAAAGTGGTATGGGATTTCATTAACAACAATCAAATATGTGCTCTTAATTCTGATCTAGAAAAGAAAAACGGATTTTTGATTTAGAGATGAATTGGCAACAAACAGACCATCGCAAGCCGTCAGAATAAAACGAGACGATCAATTTGAGTAAATGAGAAGCGGTTGCTAAATGATCTTTCATCTCAGACTGGTTTAATACCCCAGATAAAAAGTCGTAAATGAACCTTCTAAAGCGGCATTGTCCGGCTTTTTAGCTTCATATTTCTCTTTACGTCATAATATTGAACTTTCTGGAATTCATTGTTGATGTATAATGCGATGATGGAGTTTATCCAGTGTACGATTCTAACGTATCATTTGATAAAGATTGGATTACCAGATAGACACATTGTTATTCTGATTTAACAATATTTATCAATGATATTAAAAATGTCTTTTTTTCCCTTTTTTTACTCTGGAAGAATGCTGTTAAAGAATTATATTAGGTAGAAAAAACAAATTGTGTGAATTGTTGTAAATTAATTCAATAAACTGCTATTTATCCTTTCATATAACAAATGGCTATCAAAAGTTATTTTTAAAAAAGAGAAATAATTTAATTTCATCTATTTTATCCAGCTAAATTGACTTGATGCACAGGTTGGTAAAATATATTAAATTAGTCGAGTACAGTTTGTGTATTATTACGTTAATATTTGATCAAGTATTAATAGTGCTTTAATACTCTATATTGGATTTTACCATTTTACATCAATTTATTTTATAAACTTCGTTTCATAAACTTGATCAAAACGTATTGTTCTAACATTCTGTAAGTCTGGAGCTGTTTTTCGTTATATTTAGTGATTGCTAAAAATTAGGAGGTATTGTGATCAATCAAAGAGAGAGAGAGAGAGAGAGAGAGAGAGAGAGAGAGAGAGAGAGAGAGAGATTGTTGAATTACAATGAGATCGCTGACTTTAAAAATTCCCGATCTTGAACGAGCACATGTATTGACCAAAAAAGTCAGATGTTGTGGTGCATACTAGAAATGGTATCTCGACGTATGTAAGGTAGAATGAGACTCCGTCCCAGATTGAACTGTATGAACCAATGTATTTTATTCGGTAACATATTTTACACTATATTTAAAAGTGACATGGAAACGGAATCTTAACTAAATGGATTAAAATAAAATAATAGAAATCTGGTTTTCAATAATACATTTGAAGTGTATATAAAACTATATAGTTTATATTAAACATCTGTGTAGAATTTCTTTGAAGAGAAAATAAATGTTAATCAAACGAAATTGATGTGAAAATAAAATGAAATGAACTATATGTAATGCAACATAAAATTTGTACCGAAAACATTGGAACTATTGAAACATTTCTGTGGTGATGGGACACGCCCTCCACGATGGCGCAGATGTGACATTGGTATAAAAGTTTGTAAATCCATAAATAATTAATATCTATTCGCGGTTTAATCTGGTAAAAGAGTGGCTTTGAAGGGTAATTATAAAAATAAAAATAAATTTGTATCATTACAATTCTAAATCCTTATGCATTTATTCTACAAAACTATTATTAATAGTTAATGGCAAATGTTTGTATTGAATAATATCAATTATTGGCAAACGTTCTCGTTGATTATAGAATTACTTTTAGTTATTGGTAAATATTCGCGTTGAATATCATTTAAATTAACAATTTATTACACTTATAAGTACAGGAGAACGCCATTAATTTGGATATGTTTCATATAAAAAGGTTTACCGAAAATATAAAATTTATTTAAATGTTATGGTTAGTTAGGTAAATATTTTTACCTTGGATATTGCGAAATTTCATTTTAAGGCAGGTCGATTAACTAGTAATGCGCATTAAAAGTTTATAAGCGGATATTAATATAAATAGTAACCTTTGTATTTGTCACTGACTTCATTTATTTTTTTATTTTTATTTATTTATTTATTTATTTTTGACGTATTCAATTCATTCAGATTTTGTCCTAAAAGATGACAAATTTATTCAACATGCGTAATATTAGCGCTTCTCTTTTTAATCACAGATACAAAATAGTCTTGTATGGAATGCAATGAATGGAATCATGGTTTTCTCCCTTTCAAGAATTGACAAGAAAAAGAGAATTAGATATATATTAATTCTATTAAAAGTACAATAATAGAATAATGATGAAGAATTCCTTGGCAAGTTTGAACAAATAAAAAAATAAATTTTGTCATCAGTAAAAGAACTGATATATAAGGTAGTCTTCAGATAAGTAAACAACGGTTATAAAACATTTTAGACAGTGGCGCTAGGAACGTTTTCGTTTTATCAGTCTTGCATGGTGGAGAAAACTGGAGTAACCAAAAGAAAAAATCGATACGACTGACAAATAAACTGACTTTCTTTCTCACACTATGATCTGTACTTTACAGATATAACTATACTTAAACAGAGTACGATTCAAACCCAAGGCCGTATGAGATATGTGCGGCCCAATCGTGTAATTTCATGCAAGGCTTAACTCAATGATCAAGGCGGTCTTTTGATCCCTAATTTGAGAAAGACTCCGTTTTAATCATAATTCTTGTATTTATTCGATATAACATCATTTATACATTTATAAAGATTGTATAAGGTAGAATTAATTCAATTCCGCTTTCAACAATTTTCACAGTTTAAACAGAGACTAAAAATACCCATAATGCATTGACCTCATCTAAAATTTTTTAATATAGATCTTTTTCTTTCTAATTCTTATTTCATGTCTTTTTATTTCGTCCATCTATACATGTATATATAAGATAGGTTTATCCCGAATTAGGCTTAATTGCATTTGATACCAGATGAAAGATACGCCTCTAAGCCGCAGGAATTTTGGCCAGTAATCACGATTCTAATGAAATTTTCGATAAAATTCATCTTTAAATAAACCTTCATATTACCGGATTATACAATTTAATTGCTTCCACTAAATTGATGGGTTTTGATGAAAGGCGTAAAGAGGAGTTACGATAAGTTTGGAGTTATTTGACAAAGGTGTAAAGATAGTCAAAGTATTGATGTTAAGTGGGCAGTGAACTTCAAAGACAACCGAATTTGGACAGGTAATCGAAGCATTAAGCTATCCTCAGGTAGATTATTTGGTATATATTAACTCTTCAATAGAGAAGAAGAGTACTTGAAATTGACTTATTGTCAAGAAACAGATTTTGTCACATGGAATTTTTATTTATCGATTTACTCTAAGAGGAAATGCCTTTTTAAATAGAAGATATAGATGTGGTATTACACAGGTGTTTTCTTTCACGTCCATTACATAAGATTTAGGTTCCGGGTCACCTCGATATTACTTGATATCTTTCAGTTTGTGTCTTATATTTGTACATTAAAGACGATTTTTAAACTATATTTGAATTATTTATTTCAATTTGTATTTATTTTAGATTTTTGATCATCTCTTATACACTTTTTTGAATTTGTATTCGATATTTGCACATGAGCAATATCTTTGTAATTTATTTTCACCCGTATTTATTTCTGTATTTATTTCAACTTCAGGTTAGCCAATATAAAATTGTTTTCACATTCAAAGCTATATTAAATTATTTATTTTTATTTTTATTCATTTTTGAATTTCGTTTTTGTTTCATTTATGTCATTTAACAATTTAATTAAACAGCCATTAGATTTATGTCAAAGTTTGCTAGTACGATATGTCATGTGCTACTTTTGAATTGTATTATTTTATAAAAATTCTAAAGTAGCACATGACAGATAACATAAAAACTTTAACTTTTTACATATCTACACATCTATCTGACACAATTTCACAAAAATCTATTGAATCCTGATTTTCTGATGCATGTTAGCAAGTCCTACTCTCTTTAACCTTTATACAAACCAAGCAGTTGAGCTGAAGGTGCAAATAGAACATCTTTGTTAACTATAAATATTATGACACTTTTGAAATTTTACAACTATTTTGATAACCACTGTTTGAATCACATTCAAAATGTGAATACATGTACTTCGCGATTTATTATAATACATTCATTAAAAAAAAAAAAACAAAAAAAAACAAAAAAAAAAAAAAAACGCGATTTTCTTCAAGTCTTATTTAGACAGTTATTGCAGTATGAATAAGTTGAATGACAATTTCTGCCTTCAATTTTATTTACAAAAATCACTTCCAAGAACAATTATAAGTTTTTTTGCGAGATCCAGCTCTTCTGCACATCGTCTCTGTATAGAAACAGGACGCTACTATAATGTCGCACGAGAGATCAGGCTGTGTTCTAAGTGCAACACTGGTCAAACTGAGGACGAGTTTCATTTTATTCTCGTCTGTCCTCTTATTCAGACTTGCGTCAAGCGTATATCAAGCGCTATTGGACAAAACCTTACACTTTCAAACTTATTCAACTGATGGGTATAAAGAATATTCGTCAGCTACGAAATTTTGGCATATTTTTTTTAAAAAGTTACACAGAGAAGGGACAACTAGCTACTGTTCATGGTTCATCCACATACGTATACAACTTTCTTAATTTTCCGTTTATTAGTGCTTTGTTTAAATTTATTGTTTTGTTTTACTGTATTTTTCACTATATGTCATACACTGTTATGTATTATGATGTACCGCCATACATTGTATTCTAAAAGTATTATGTTACCTATAAGTGTATGCTTACGGAATAAATGAATGAATGTTTTGCATCAAAAAGCAGAATTTTATCCCTAATCCTTTGCCTCTTTCCCCCAACTCTTACACGCATCTTTACTCTTTAGTACATTGTTAACACAAGCACAAAGCATAATTATGTTGTGTTTAAATAGATTTTACCAAACCATTTTTCATAACCTTTTCTAGCCAACACTAAAATATTGTGCAAATTCGTAATAACTCTCTAGACTCATTAAGGCTTTAGATAACACAAGATTCTTTGATTGACCAGTGGCTAGTGTGAATGGACATTTAATGTACGTAATTAATTGAACATTAAATTCCATCAGAACTTGTAAACAAAAAACAAATAACAGTGTCCGATCTTTTTGAAGTTTAAACCAGTAGTTAACAAATTATGAGATAAAGACATACACTTCATCTAAGTGAGTACATCTGGGAGCTATAACTAACATGTAATTGCTATTTAATGGTTGTTCTAAAATTAAATGTTTATATTTGTATTTAGTACCACGGTCCTTTGAAAGGAAAATCAAATACTACATATAGATACATCGGTTAGTACCCAACACAGAAATTTCTGAAGAAACCAAAGAAATTACATCATCGTGTCACGACCGTCAAAAAGCTTTGCTTTTTAAAGAATCTTGTCACTAAGTAGAATAAAATAATACAAAATATTGCTTCATGCAGGAAAACACACATTTTGACAAGAGCCAGAACAAGCAAACCCAAAACGAACAAAAGAAAGGAAATGAGATACGTGTTATTTATTCCATTAAGGATAATGAAAGAAGATTTTTGAGAACTATTGACGAATTATCAGAACCATACATGTAGCTCATTACCTTGCCATTTTTTGTTTTGGTAGAAATTTTCGTGGAATTCAGTTTTGTGAAAATAAATCCCATTGAGGGCAATGGAAATTAAAAATTTTCAATGACATTTAATTTCGTGGTTTTCAGTAACCCACGAAAATAACGAAATTTAATCCCCACGAATATTTGTGATTTTACAGTATTTGAAGTATTTATCTGATCTATAAAATTTGTTACTCATCTAAGTACATGCAATAGCAATTGACTAGATGCTGATAGCCTTGCAAGTTGAACTGTGTTGTAAGCAAACAATGTGGATATTATTAAAAATGTAAAGAAGCCTTTTTGCAAACTTTCTCATAATATACTCTAGGAGAGACAAATCAGCTAAAAGAATCTAATAATATCTTTATTTCTCAGCAACCGTTGTTACATTATAGATAATCTGTACCCTATTTACTTACAAACATTTATAATAGATACGTGAATATATACAAAATAGGCAAGACAATATGAGTAGTACATAATATAGATGAAGAAGCGAAAGTAACAAAATGAATGATAGTATTCAGTAACGGCTTATTGTAGTTTAAGATCCTCACCATTTACTTTACAACCGGCTGTATCTAAATATAAACATTTTAAAATTTCAAAAATACTCATTGTAGTGATGTCGTTATTGTGTACCGTTAATACACCTCTTTTTCTTTTATTTTACAACTTACTGCACATTTTAAAGTTTTTAAAATTCCTACTGCAACCGGTCTTATATTACTGCCATAAGTATAGTATATACGTTACACATGTGTCATTTTTCTTAGTCCTTTAACACAAACTCTGATTATTCCATGACCATTAACAAGCATTTAAAATTGAAATGTGCTTAATATCTGTTTTAAAGCTCCGATGAATAAGAAAAAATCTTATAAAAATATAAACTGAATTTTGATTAGTTAGGGTTTAATATACCGTCACAAAATGTTTCCTGACACATTGTACTGAATGGAATTGTATTGAGATATATACATTTTATTCTTATTTTAAAAGTATTTTATTAAGGGACAATACGACAGAGAAATATTAATGCGAAATGAAAATACGCCAAAATATAACACGTGGGAATATTTTGTACAATAAGTTAAACATGCACATCTGGCTTATCAATTTAATAGGAATATGTATTTGACAACATTATATTAAACCTTTGTAATAAATAGCAAAAACACAACCACAAAGATAAAAAAAACAATATCGAAACCTTCATGTATCTTTTGAGACCGCTGCACTCGGAGGCTGGTCGTGGAACTAAAGACCAAGAGACTATTGTAAGACTCTTGGTGAGTACTGGATGCAATGGTAAATCGTAAAAATATCCACATCTCTCTCTCTCTCTCTCTCTCTCTCTCTCTCTCTCTCTCTCTCTCCTCTCTCTCTCTCTCTCTCTCTCTCTGTTAAAGGGGTTTACTTTATTTGTCTCCACCAAATGCATCTCATTACCAATCAGATAAAATTAATAAATATTTCTTTATCAAAAGATTTAGAATCAAAGCTTTTAACTTACAACATCGTAAAACACACAGTGTACAGCAGCATCTTAAAACGGTACATAAGATATCTGCTAAATCTACACTTTTAAGTAATAGGAAATACATGGATAGATATTTCTAATTTTGATCATTCAAAAATTTGTCAACTATCTTCAATTGTAACTTAGATAAAAGTAATAACTCTTAAATCATTATGCTTGAATTCATGTTATTCAGTTCCTACAAAACCAAATCATTCTAATTTGAAATCTGGTAATGCATCAAAGTTCAATCTGCAATCTAATTATCTTTTAATCTACATCGCACATTTAACAAAACATATAGAAATGTGTGGATAACAATATCTTATACCTTACTGGTTCTTTTGATCTGGTAATCATTCCTCCTTTTTCCTGTTTTAGATCGACTAATGAATATCAAAATTGTAATAATGTAAAATGAACAAAATTGATTCAGTAATGTTAACAGAAAAAACCCCTTGTAGACACGTGAATTCTTACTTATTATCATTATTATTATTATTATTATTATTATTATTATTATTATTATTATTATTATTTTGAAAATTTAGAAACAAATCATAAAGGAAAAGTTTGGTGGATATATGTTCCCTAAAATTTGTTTTTATTTATTTATTTATTTATGATAATATTTATTTATTTAATTTTTATATTTTGATATGTTGGATAAGGTTTCTGTCACTACACGATCAAACAATTGTGTTATATCTTAATTCAAACAAAATGATACTGTTTTGCCATTTGTATTCTGTAAAATGAATACCAATATTTTAAAAGACTAGGAAACATTGGATAAAATATTTGTTATTTGTTCTAGATTTATATCAAAACCCGCGATCACAGGATGTGTCAAACTTTTAAAATATCAAACTCTTAAATTTGTTGTTATTTTGAATTACAGTTTATGTACAAAAAATATAAAGGGTTCTTTTTGTATGGTAGGTTATGAAAGTTCTTCGTTATATAAAACATAGAACGCAGCATTAACATTTTTGTTAGCCTAAAAACGTAATGTTAAGGAACAATATTGTCAATTCTGGGTGAGTTTGGTATTGACAGGTTGCACTATATGCTTTATGTATATGAATATCATCCTGGAATTTTCATAAAACAGACAATTTAGATAAATCGTTTTATTGTTATGAGATCAAGTGGTGAATTGTCCAGGCACCTTCAGATCTTGATCTTTTCTTTAAAGGATAATTAATCGCCGATTCTTTCATATCGCCCTCAAACTAATGAATGATTTGCAGATCAATGTAAAATTAGCACTGTCAGTGTTGAACTGATACTCGGATAGGAGTTAACATCCAATGTTATCACCTTAGAACAAAATCGCCAATATCACTCGGCATGATTATACATGAATACATGTTTCAATAATCAGCATGATGTAATATGATTGTTTTCATTTTTCCAAATATATAACACCTTGCTAATTTGCATTTCAAGGATATTCAGGTCATCACTAGATCTGAACATTCACATATCTTTGACTTATTGTTTTCTATGTTAATAACATGCCATCTATAGTTTATAACCAATGTAAGTAAACTCTATAATAATGATTGCCATTATTAACAATTTATCTTCATAATGTTATATTGATAAATAAACATAGTTTTACGTGCACTTTGATTAATTTGACAGTTATTTTTGTGCTACTTTTGAATTTTTATGAAATAATGCAATTCGAAAAGTAGCACATGGCAATTAATTGAAGCACATGACAATTAATAACATACTGCAAGTGTTCCAGTGTATGTCTTTTTTATGAACCGATTTTGTTTCAAATTGATATAATAAATAAATAAATAAATAGCTTGAATAGAGTTGCTTTAAATAAATAAATAAATAAATAAATAAAATAGCTTGAATAGAGTTGCTTGCTATAATAATAATAATAATGAATTCTTTAAAAATATACTCAAAAACATATTGTCATACAGTAATACATCGGAACATGTGACAAGTTGAAACAAATATTGGCTAAGAAAGAAATTTTCTGTTTTAAAGACAAAGCTTCCATAGAATATGTATGAGAATAAATATCGGACACATGGCAGGATTATTTATAAAGCTTACCATCCCACTGCTAGTTAAACACAGAGTTGTAAATCCATATTATATATATGTAGGATAAATATGAAAAATAAACCTTGATAGATTTTTAACCTAACTTAATGAAATTGATATTATTTATCATTGTTATCGTAATAAATAAATAGATTTAAACTCTTTGTATTTAGGCTGGCAAATATATACGCTACCAGAACCCGCAAGGAAAAATTAATTAATTTACATTAAAATATTTTACAAAATGTTTTATTGATTTATTTCTTGTATATCGACATAAATAAACTTACTCAGAATAAAAAACTGTAACAGATTTGGGAAAAAACAAAACTTATGTGCTTTCAAACTGTCATCATCTCCGATTGCGAAATGTGTGGTCACTCTGGATCTAAGTCTCCTCAATGAAAGTGTCATGTATTAATTGTCATGTGCTACTTTTGAATTGTATTATTTCATAAAAATTCAAAAGTAGCACATGACAAAAGTTTACATGTGCTTTTCAATCTCATGTGTTAAATAAAAGATGAAGGCAATCGCTTAAGAACTGAACATCATGTTTACATATATCTATATTGGAAAGTAAAGGTCAATTAATTAATCAAAGGGTTAATAAAACTGCATGATACAAATTAATGCAATAAATTAAGATGTGCAAATTAGAGGCCGCAACGTTAAACCTTACTACAGATTTACAACCCTTGTCCATCCCCCTACTGAGGAACCATATGTACCATCTCCGCGTGGTAACTCTTTCTATTACCAATATAGTTAAGCTGGACCACTTATTAACAGATGCTGAAAGTGGTCTTACTTTTCTCAATATACATATTTATTTTTGTGAGAACAACAGACCTTTCTTTTACATAGAACATTACCAAGACAGAACTGGCTTCTTGTTTTCGCTTTTTATGTAATGACTTAATCCAATGTTCTTTTCTAGTTGACCAATTTATTTCCACTGAGCAATGTGACATCACAGGAAATTTATGATCAATAAAATCAAAAGTGTCCAAATTAACACGTGATAGAATTAAAGATTATTTGTTAGTAAATGATGCGTGCTCCCATCGTAAATTATCACTAGACGTATTTCATTGAAATATATAGACAGATTCCACTTGCTATCACACTTGCACACGTGCTCATCATATTTGATTAAAAAGACACGTTCGAGAAGAAAGTCCATTTAAACAATTTCGTTCCGATTCGTTTCTAAATGGTATTGTAAACTGGAGATATATTGTTTGACTGGCAACCATTTGGCACTTCTTTTGGGCATTGTTTTATAATAATTAAATTAAATTCTAATGTAAGTCATGCGTGTCCTTTAAGATGAGAAACGCAAGCAACTTAATTATTTAGCAAATATCCTTCATTGGATGTATTATAGAATATCAACCGAAAATGAGTAACCCATGATTTAGTTCTTTTTAGAATTCATTTATACGTTACTTAGCAACCATATTTGATTTTATGTAAAAGAATTTTGAAAAATTCATAAATGTTGATAGTTTTTAAATTTTTAAACTTAACATAAGAAACTGTAAAAAAAAATATTTACATGTATACATTTAAAGCAATAAAAATCCAGGTTTGTAAAGTTTGTTTTCCTTTTGAATATTTCGATGGACGAAATGTTGAGTGGGACTTTTTTGTACAAATTTAAATGGTTAATTTTACAACAATACTTAATCTCAAAAGTTATTAATAAACGTATCTTTTGTTAAAAAGCCACAGCTAAATTACAGCTGAAAGGTATTTAAAACTACGATAAAGTCATTAAAAAATTAGAAACAAAAAGCTTAATATGTTTCTTGTTCATATTATGTATCCATTACAAAAAGTCAAAAACCGGCTTCATTGTACAGCAATGGTCTTGCTTATAATTAGTTAATGCAAAAGTCATAAGAAAAACGACCGTGTTTCATACATTCTGTCTTTTTCACCTGCTCATATTGTTTCGTTTAATCCATTTCCATTTTACAACAGTCATATAACTGTTATTTATAATCCCTCAATTTGTTTTTCAAGATCAATTTTAATATCTTTAAAAATCACATAAAGTATTCCATTATAACATTAATTTTTTAACTTGACATTAAAAAAATTGCGATTTAAGTTGCTAAATGGTCCTTAAAATTTTTGTAGATTTTTCCTAGGCACGATTTTAAAAAACTCCATACGTGTTGTGTCATACAAATGGACATTTAACCGTCAATTTAGCTCCCGCTATCACATCGCTTTATAACTGCTATAAAACCCTTATAAACATAACTGATTTGGATATCAATGATAATAGCACCCCTACCTCGTCACTATTTAAACCGATATTTTGTGATGAATGAGAAACGAGTAAATGCTGTTTCCTCAAAAAGTCTCTCACAGCAGGAACTGACAAATGGTTAAAAAAGGTCTTAAGTATTATTTCAATCAAGGAAAATACTAAAATTTGAATTGAAAAGTTTCTTAATACTTAGTTCAACGTTTCTTTTTCTTATTGTTTGCTAGAGGCATCGCCAAACATTTTCGCATTGTGTTCGTTTTTTTAATACGGGCATATGCTAATTTTTAAATAGATTTATTTAAACAAATGATAGCGATAACAAAATACGAACTTCGCGAAAAGTTAAATACAAACGCATTTTAGGAATACAGTGCATTTGTCTTTAATCTATCAAAATGAGACTGAAGTCATATTGAGTTATTTCCGAGACATCCTTCATTTAACAATGTTAGTTCATGCAATGTTTTGTCATTTTGAAAACGTGTTTTTGAATAATAATTTGACAAAAGACAATATAAGAAAAAGAAAAACCGTTGAAGACAAATTATACATATCGAGCCCAGTGATGAAGTACCCCGACTTTGGACGGACAATTTATCTAGTGTAAATAACACATTGGTAAGTTATAATACTCTGTTTGAAACTGATTTCAGAATGACAGCGGAAAGACGAACACTTTTTACGGATGTAAAAACAAACTTTACCAAAGTAACTTTCCTAACGAAAGAATTTCCACAAAGGGAGACAATCAATGGTCAACTTAAATTATATACTTTTTGCAATGTGTCATTGTCCATAAGCTTATAATGTTGTGTGTCAATATTGTGACTTGTTTTATATTCGAAAATGTTCGTTTTATTTATTTTATTGATTTATTTATTATTTAATTGTTCTAGTGTCTTATTTCAATTTTTTATTTTGTCTTTGACCAAAGCTATTTTACTTAAATGTCTATCTTCGTTTTGATTCATTGTGACAAAAGAAAAATAAAATCATTTACCTTAACTTGGCTTTCTGACATTCCCAGTGCATAGGCTAACCTCGCTCTCTCCGGCCCTGCTAAATATTTTGTCTGTTCAAATGTTTTTTCTAATGCAAAAATTTGATGTCCTGAAAATGTTGGTCTTGTATGTTTCTTCTTACCGTCTTTATCGACAACTATATTTGTTTGTGCTGAAAAAGAAATTTCGTAATTTTTTAACAGTATTGTCAATTTAATAAGGCTTATTGTATGTTATTTAATACCCTAGTGTAAATTATTTTACTATTATAAAAGCAGTTCTGGAAGAAGGTGGACGAAACAGAAGTAATCGAAGAAAACCACTATTTCTTTGACAAATGGAATCAAATTTCCCACCCCGTGTCTGTCGAGTTGGATTCGAAACTACCTACTCTGTAACCCTTAAGACGGCACTTTAGGCTTCTGGATTACAGAGGTCAATTTTAATAAGATTATTTGCATAAACAAACATGTATAGTATATCGAAAGGTTTTTCTCCTGCCCTTGGCCATATCTATCTGCCTTTATTGCATTTTTCTGTTATTTAAATGAGGTTGTTTGAAAATAATACATTTAGCCACATTACTGGACTTAATTCTATCATTTTGCTCGGTGTCTGTCCTAAATAGGGAATTTCATTTAATTTTTGTAAACCATCTATTTGTTTCATTGGTTCTGAATATTGTCAAGTACATGTAATAATTGTGCTGTTTTATGTGGATTGAATATCGAGTAAGTTACTTCTGAGATCGCAGAGGAAGCAAGAATTTCGGATGTAAAACAATAACTGTCAATAAGCTGACAAACTTTCCTACATTTGGATCTGCCTTGATTGGATTTGAACCGAAGCAGTAAATCCTGCTATGAACAGTAAGCGCGCGCTTTATATTTCATCTAGACAGGATATTGTTAATTTGTATTTTAAAAGCAAAACATAATTAAATAAAGTCTTATAAAATGTTTGATTGGTTTAAAACATAGCTCATAATGTAAACAAAATACTAATCATCTCCGGTTATTTTTTAATTGGAGTTCATCAAGTCAGTCACCATAAACTAATTAATATACTGAAGTGCATTTCATAGCGAGGGAAATCCGTCTGAAAAACAAGATTCTTAAGACATTTTTATTAATTTCGTTCAGGCTCACTGTACACTCCTAATTTTCCCTCTAGAACTGTTGAAAATTAATAATTGTATTCCTAATTTACATATCAGGGTTTCAACATGTCTAACATTTTAACAAGTTTTCCAGGAACACTTCAAGAAATTACAACTTTTGTTTACCCCAGAAAGGCTAAAGGAATTAATTAATAAATTGAGTTAGATTTAAAGTACCAGTCAAAAATATTTCACTTATATCGGGACGTCAACAGCTATATGTGTCATAGTAACATTTTACCTTAACAGTACTAAAAGCAAATGTTTTGGGAGATATTTTTGCGTGTCACGCCCACCGTAACAAGGAACGTCGGTTATTTCATATTTACTCCAAAGAACCCCTGATTTCCATTTCTACATGGCGATTGCTAATCAAAAAAAAAAAAAAAAAAAAAAAAAAAAAAAAAAAAAAAAAAAAAAAAAAAAAAAAAAAAAATCACTTCCTTTGAATTTTACATTAAAAGTTAAACTGCAGATGTCGTTTATAAATTGCATATCAAGACGTGCTTTCAGATCACTATAGTTAACTTCAGAGAAATTGAATATCTATTTCAAATAATTAAAAGAAAAGATGTTTATAAAAATATGATTCTGGAACTTTTTTAAGGATTTATTTATTTATTTATTTATTTATTTTATTTTTATTTTCAATATTTTATTTGTGTTGATGTGTAAATAGATGTATACTTCTAGTAGAAGCCATCGTTTTTATTGTTAAAATACTTTTTACTATTTAAAAATTAAGAAATTAAACCAGAGAATAAAATGATGAAAGTGAAACTTTTTCTTTTTCTTTCTTTTTTTTTTTTTTTTTTTTTTTGAAAACAACACAGAATTTTTATATACTAAGTATCGTGATTAACAATGCTAACATTCATGTTGCTAAGGATTTGGATGTATAATGTTATCAGTTTTTAAATTCATAATATAAAGGAAACACTGAAAACTCTTTTAGACACAGAAAGTTGGATGATATTAATCAGTCTGATAGAAGACGGATTGACATTTTTTGTAATATACTGACATAACGTTTACAGGCTCAAATTTGTCGGACATTAACACCACATGGGTATTTCCCGACAATAGTAAGCTTGAAGTATCATTAGGGGTATATATTATTGGTTTAATTAACTAATAACTATTAACCCCGGTTCTTACAGTGAGAAGACTATAGATATGTCGCACCTGATGCTAAATTTGAATTACTGCTGGTCATTTATCTTCATCAAAATTAAATCCGAACTCAGAGAGAGAGAGAGAGAGAGAGAGAGAGAGAGAGAGAGAGAGAGAGAGAGTAAATACTTTTAAAATGGTTCGTGCAGTTTTAAATTTTGTGTTACAAATTAGGTTGAAAATTTTTAACTTTATTATATGAACTGAAAAAAGACATATGTACATGTTGTTTACAAACTGTTTAAAGGTTAATTTCAGTGAATTTCTTTTAATGGATCAGAAATTGGACTGAATTCGAATTAACGGGGACATTATTTTTCATAATAAATATTTAGATAATTTTGGATTATTTTTAGAAAATTGGAAAATTGGGAAATGTACAACATGAATAAACACTATAATTTTAAGTAGGGATACCAGTATAATAGGGGCTGGTAGGACAAATGTTGATACTAGACAGTGTACATATCTTTGTAACTTCATAATAAGTCTAAGCACATGCTAGCTATTTATTAATTACTTAATTTTATCACAAGAATTAAGATAAGCACAATAAAATACCCACTCTATGGAACTGTTTAGGCCGATAACTACTGTATTTTGGCACACATTTATTAGATTTCATTGAAAATAATTGAAACTTTCATAGCAACACAGTAATGGTACTGAAATTGACATCACCAAAGTCTTACAAAATAAAGAATTTCGTTTTGTAAAGAGTAGTTTTGATTTGAAGAAATGTAAACAAAAAATCTAAATACCATATTTTGATTCTGACAAACATACATTTGTCTATTAACTTAAGATTTTTAAAATTGAAAAAAATTAGTTCTCTTAGCATTTAATTTCATTTAAACTAAATGAAAAAAACTTTAGGGTAAAACTGAAAACTTGAAAATAATATGGCTGAATATTGTGATAATTCGATTAAAAAGATTTAACACCTTAAATCTAGAAAGGTAATTTTGGATAAGTTTTGAATCGAAATTATCCTTCATAAATCTTTATGGATTTTTATTATTATTATTATTATTATTATTGTTGTTGTTGTTGTTGTTGTTATTGTTGTTTTCTTTGAGGAATGAAATAAATATACATTTTAAATAATATTTTTAAATGAAGACCAAATACTTATTTAAAATTCTCTGTTTCATTTAATTTAATTTTTGTTTTAAATACTAACTTTTAAAATGAAAAAAAATCAATTGATTAAAAAAAGATATTGATTTGATAATATAATACTGAAGGATAAATATTCATCAGAATTTTTAAAATTGATGTAATAATTTACTATTAAAACTGATCGGTATCACAACCTTTCAGTATATGTGTGTATCTTTCACATCTTCATATCAACTGGGATATAAAGATGTATTTTCCATATTTCCCTCGCATTTATAATTCAGGTCTAGAGAAAAGTCTGGCAGTAATTCTACCGAATCATAAACATTCTTTTCTTGTATAAATAACTCTTGTTTTTTGTTTGTTGTATAAATAAATGTGTTTAGTGATAACATAGAGAATTAAATAAATAACTAAAACTTGTTATACATTTAACATCTTACATATAAATTATGAAAACCAAACTTTTTAGGAAAAAACTTCCGTTAAATACATA
Source organism: Tegillarca granosa (assembly GCA_029721355.1). NCBI lineage: Eukaryota > Metazoa > Mollusca > Bivalvia > Arcoida > Arcidae > Tegillarca > Tegillarca granosa. The sequence goes on along the minus strand of CM056605.1, from coordinate 10,780,165 downwards.
GTATTTTTCATGTACATGTAAAACACAATTTAAGACTAAAAATCCAAAAATAATCACTAAAACAAAAATATTTTTTATAAAACGTATTTTTCTTTTTTAAATATTCCTTACGTAAGAAAATAAAGAAAAAACTCATAATAAATAAATAAATAAATAAATAAATAAATAAATAAATAAATAAATAAATAAATAACCGGATTTAAAAAAGAAAACATTTCACACATGTAAATATGTACTCTATTTCATTATATTTTTTTGTTATTATTATTATTATTATTATTATCATTATTATTATTATCATTATCATCATCATTATTATTATTATTATTATTATTATTATTAAAGTTAAGTTTCAAGAGCCGTTTTTCCATTACTTTTACTCTTAATTATTATTATTTTAGTCGGCTCAATGTTTTTAATCACAGCAGCATAACATCAAACATTTAAACAGCTTTAAATTCAATCACACAGACGCTTTTAAGTTAAAATTGTATTTTGAAAATTAAAATTAAAGTGAAGAGAGAGAAAGGAAAAGAGTTGTTTTGAAGTTTTTATATTTTTTTTTATCAAGGGGTATTTAAACAGTTGTAAACGATGATAAACGTGTCTAAAGACTTCCAATTATGGTGGAAAATTTCCACAGTAGAAACCAGTCTCTATAATAGATCAACATAACATTTAGTGAAAGGAAACATTGATATTAAATCGACTAGGATTTAATTTAGTTTGTGTAAAACAACTGTTTTTGGCCACTTGACAGCCCAATTTACTTCAAGTTTAGATGTAAACTTCATCAGAATGTCAACATGATAATTGAGAATCGTCCTAACATCCATCACTTTACGATATCCACAACGCACTTCTGGATTGTAAACTTGTACATTTTGATAAGGTTTCTAACAGTGACTTAAACGTTTTATAAAATGTTTAGATTTATAAATTTATCTACAGAAAATAATAAACAAATAATTAGCCTTTTAACTAAATTAATCTAAATTATATTTCAGATTAAAAAAAACTAATTTTTTTTAAAATCCTGTATTTTTGTAATATTTAAATATTTTTAGTTAAACTGACATGAAAGTAGAAATTCTTGTGGCGGAAATATATGTAATTTTCAAAACTTTTCTCCATACAGGTAATATTATGTCTAAAATTATTATTAAATTTTAAACACATTTATTTTTTGTGGTCCAATCATTTACTATTATTTTGTTAAAAATTGCTTCCAATTTGAACTCTACAAAACAATAAACAAAAATTCACATTCTTTTTGAAATAAAAGTTATACCTGATGGTCTCCAATGTGGGCCATTTATGAGGCCTGGCCAGTAAATTGGAGGTCTTCCTGGAAGCTCTGCGATTTTTGTCAGCCTTGCTTGGTTCAGATACATTCCAGCAGCATTCAGTCTTGAAAGTCCTAAAGCGTTTTGTATGTTAGGTCTACTTAAAATATCACAAATTCCATGAGGAGTTGAGTTTGCACCAAATGCAAAATGTTTTAAACTATTTTGTTGATGATTAGATTGAGTTGCTAGAAAAGCTGATGATGAAGCCGGTGTCTTCATCTCCGTCATATTGTGTAACGCTGCTAAAGGTGGACTGCTCAAAACAAAAGCTGGTTGTCTCCCTGCAGAGTCCATATTCACACTTACATTCATGTTTAATAGAGATGCCATTGTCGGGCTTGGATTCTGGTGATATCCTGACGACGAAGCATCATTTGAACAATAGTCCAACATTGTCTTGTTTTTATATGTTTAAATATCTACCGGTATAAAATATACAACTTAATATTAACAAAAACATACAGGGTTTTTGTTCATCAATATAAAGAAATCAACTAATTCCACATCCAGTCATTTCAGAAATAACGGTATTTTTCTTAAAATAAGTTATTTAAAAATATAAGTTTTCCACCTCTCTGTAACAAATCTTCAGTGTTTATGACCCGTCTTAAACTCGTAAGTTATAGTAGAAAAGTTCTCTATTAGATGCGCCACCTTACTCATTGAAAGAATGATATCAGTGGGACAATAATGTTTCGCGGATTTTGTATGGTGCGTTTGGAATGAGTAGAAAAGCCACTCAATCAAATATTATACAATGATTAATCAGATTTTGATACTGCATAGTGGGACGACCCTCTTTACTTTAAATGTGATATGATTGGTTGATACTTGCTGCTCTTTTATCGCCGACCATTATTAAGTGTTTAATGATTGGCTGGTATAGAGTTCTCATTAGAGCTCTCTAAAACAGAGTTAACAAAAGTCTATTGATGAGAAGTTTTTAAAAACTTTTTTATCAATGATTTTGAGGATGAATTTTTTTTCATGTAGATGGAAGCTAAAACTTGTTTAAGTTAAAAATATTATAAAAACCATTTACATTAAAAATCTTTAAATTTAATATCTCGAGGAATAAATTTGTGGGTTTTTTTATAATTGTATTAAAATCATTTATGCTTTGTGAAAATGAAAGAATATTTGCTCGGCGAGTTCTCAAATTGTCAATATTCTTTACATTTCCTTTTCCGTAAACTGTAAAAATAAAGCTGTTTTCAAAATGAACGCCCAATGCTATAAACCTGTCAAGAAAATGATAACAAATTGATCTATAATGCGTTGAATACATATTAGATATCACCGCCAATTAAAAAACAAGACATTTCTTAATGTCCTCCCAAAGTTTCTATGGAAACGTAATGCTTCCGTATTTGGAGATTTGACCTCAGTTCTAAAGGAAGTTTAACGAGCACATTTAGTAAATAGGGGCTTTTCATACGAGCCTATCAACGGGCTCTAAGCCGTCATTCGTTATATTGTGTTGGTGTAAATGCAGCGAAGATTAATGTGGCCGACAGCTATTAATCTAAGCCTCTCTTGTAAATTCTTTATTCTTAAACTTATCAAAATTCCTTATGTGGCAATGAAAATGAAAAAATGAAATAAACTTTGAGTGCATGAAAAATATAATGGCTAAAATATTCTGTGGGATATAGACCTAAATTCTTTGTTGTGGAGATTAACTTGTGTTGTTTCATGATCTTCTTTTATTCATTCTTTTCTATTTAGTCTCAATCTAACTATGTGTAACATTTTTATATTTTAATCTTGTTCAGATAAATTCAGATGCTATGTTAAAAACATTACCATTTTAGCATTGATCATTTTAAAACTATATTTTTCTGGTTCTACATTTTTTGTTAATGTCGCTTAAAATTATTAATTTGTGTGAATTATAGTTATTATAATAAACAATATTAAAAAAAAAACTTGGAATATTCTTCAAGAATTTATTTTAAAAAAATATGTTGGCTAACCACTTTATACAGTTTTTAGTTTAACTTATTATATATCATTTACTTCAAATTCCTTTTGCAGAGCTCAGGGCGAAAAAAATTAATGTTATAAGTTACACGCATATCATTTGTGTATTGTCATATTATAAATTTTTGAATTTTCTGAATGAAATATTAAAAAATTTATAATATGACAACTATAAATTTTTGAATATTTTATTCAGAAAATTCAAAAAATTATAATAATTATGACAGTATTGTAAAATACCGGTATGGCAATTTTTATTTACAATTAAGGGAAATAAAAGTTTTTTTGAATACCCGAACTAGACATTAACATAATCATTTTTATAATCTTGTGCACAATATTTTTTTTAAACTTTTTGTAAAACACACACACACACACACACACGCGCGCGCGCGCGCGCGCGCGCGATACCGTTAGTCATTACACATAGTCATTTTTGCAATATATATATCAATAAACTAAATAAACCTATATATATATATATATATATATATATATATATATATATATATATATATATATATATATATATATATATATATATATATATAACTTGTAATAATTTTTTAACAACTTTCTAGGTATGATCAATCTTTTCTTAGTCTTACGCCGCGGTATTAAAGATTTTAAAATCTGTTTTTACTTGTTAAGAACAAGAGTTTCAAAAAGTACTGATAAATGTTTAAAAAAATATTTTAGACACCATTGAAATATCTGGTACAAATGATTTTGTTGTTTTTTTAAAAAAAACTAAAATACTGACATAGAATTATTTCAATATATGAAATTTCCTTGCATTGTGTATGAAAGATATTTTTTTTATAAAAGTTATAAAAGACATTTGTATGGGATTATTTAACTGATTAAGAGTAGAGTTGAGTAGTTCTGGATGTTTCATTGATATCAAGATGGTCAGTTATGGTATGGTGGAGAAACGGGAGTACCCGGAGAAAACCGCTCAGCTTTGGCAAGGTAACTACACTAGGATTTACCCGGGTTTGATTCAATCCTAGTCTGTACTTAGAGGTACTTTTGTTTGTAAATATGTGCTTTAGACCATCTGATACAATTAAAAAGGTTGTTTCTTGTTTAATTGAACATTATTATTATTATTTTATTTTTATACATTTTACACTTTATTATTTAAAATAACATATATATTTTATCGGAAACTACTACTACTACTATTACTACTACTACTACTACTAAAAATAATAATAATAATAAAAAAATAAATAAATTTCAGTATAAACCTGCTTTTTTATTTATCATCATACATTTTAAACGCCTATTATAAGTGAAATTTTATTTTTTCATATTTTACTGATTATTAGTTTTAGGTATTTGTGAAGCAAAATCAAGTAAAATAAAGTTATATACTAAAACAACCAAAGTTGTCCGTATAATAATAATAATAATAATAATAATAATAATAATAATAATAATAATAATAATAATAATAATAATAATAATAATGATGATGATGATGATGATGATGATGATGATGATGATAATAATAATAATAATAATACTAATAATAATAATACGATAACACACAGCGACAATTTGCCTTATGGGCAGGTCACCTCTTGGTAAATTTTAAATATGTCTGTAAAGAAAAATGATTAAATGTTTTCCTTTTTTATCTGATTATTTTTAAGCGAAATTAAATATTTTGCAGCCTTTATAATCGCTGTAAATTTGATTTTTTAAATGGAAAGGAAAATTTTAGTTATAATTATAAAATTAAAATTTACATGTTTAAAATTTGTAAATTTGTTTGTCGTCTTTTTCTGATAAATTAAATGTTTTTATGGACTTACTTATCTTTATATATGCACAGAGAAGAAATAGATATATATATTGTCAGTAATGTATTCAATTAAAGTAATACGCAGAAATAAATTTTTTGTATGAGATTTGTAAGAATACAAGTAATATGCATGTACATGTATTTTAATTTTGTCCCACTTCTGACCAATACCAACATTACCGTTAATCATTCCATTAAAACTATTAAAAATTTAAAAGATTATAAACTGCATCGTACAAAAAGTATGTTAAATGTGAATAGGTTAATTATGTTAACCATTGTTTGGTAAATATCAATTAAATAATTCAGGTTTACGTATAAACCGTAGTCAAGATTCCTTGGTAAAGTAAGGCTATTTAAATGTGTTTATAGTGTTCGTTTTTTAATTAAACATGTGACACTCAAGGGCCAACAACGGAACTGAGACTATATCAGTGGATATCATTTTGCCATTACATCCAATGTTCATCCAGAGTCGGGACGTGACATCATTGTGTAGAATCCTTGGCGTGATTATTTGTTTAGTTATGCCGTGTACCTTATAGTTCTGATTTTTACCTTCATTAGAAAATTTTGTATAGTTATTTATAATAGAATTAAAAATAAATGAATAAATGAATGAACAAATAAATAAATAAACAAACAAATGAATAAAATTTAGTATGATATTTATCTCTAAAATGTTCTTTTCTTTTAGAAGCAAAAGGCAAACGGCCTAATAGAAAGATAAATGAAAAGTTATATCACCCCAATACAATAAATAATAAAATGAAATAAAACAAAAAACTCCCAAAAAACCTACATCTTGTAACCGTTTAGAACTACAGAATTTTACAGAAAACGACATGTTGAAATTTCAGAAATGTTGCTGGAATGAAGACTCACAAAGTTTGGTAAAATCACAACGATCTTTTTTCTCAAATCAACAGAAAAATATAAAAAAGTTTTTAAAATAAATAAATAAATAAATGAATAAATAAATAAAAAACAAACAAATAAATAAATAAAAGAAACTATCTGTAGTTTTCTTCCACCAAGTTTTGAAAAATTTTCTGATTGAATAATTGATATTTGATGGTTCGGCAATACAAAACACTTTCATTACGAAATTGTAATTTTTTCTCAACAAATTCATTTATAATAACTTACTTGTACGTCAAGATAACTCCCAAACTTTTGACAAAGTTCTTTGATATATGAAGTTGCTCTTCCTTATGGCTACCATTTTGACACTGGCATATGACGAACACAAACGCAGACCTTGAAAAAATAGGGGACCAGCAAACTTTTTTTTTCGCGTTTTAAAGAAATGAAATCAAACGATTAACAATCGACAACGATGGTGGAACATTTGAACCAAGTTTATCTTACGCGTATGTTTTACTTCAGAATAATCTTTGATATAGGAGATATTTGGTAGATTAGCTTTGCAATTTTCGTTTATTTATCATGGTGATATTTGGCCTTCATTTAACACAAATGTTTTGATTATTGAAAGACTTTTCGTTATATAACTTTTAAACTTGTGTAAATGAACATTGTGAAATATTGCCAAAGACAAATTTAAACAATATCAATATAGAACATTTTAAATGTTGCTGTTACCTTGGCAACTGCCTTTAGTTACCATTGTTCCTGAAAACACATTTTATCATGACCTTTCTGTCGGGTTGGAAATAAGTTACTTCTTACTTTTAATTATCCGTTGCTATATTTTTTATCCGCGTTTGACCACCGTTCCAACAAGTTTTACAATTTTCAATCGCCGATTATGACTATAGATGATACCTTAGCGCACTTACTTAGGTGTTAATATTTTTTCCAGAAAGTATATTTATTGTTAACTTAACTGTGTAAATATTAAATTCATAAAACAGAGACAGTAACTATTGAACTCTCATCGTATCTGATGTCAGTTCGAAGTCAGCAACTTCAAAATCATGTGTGTGGTGATTTTTTTGTTCGGCTCGGCTCTATATCGTGTTTATTTTTTATTTATTATTATTATTTTTTTTTTTTTTGCTTTCGTGTAATAATAAAGTTACTTGAATTAGAAATAAATCGTTGTAAGGAAAAACAGTAGTATAAGCTTAAGTTTGAGCATCAATTTCTAAGGAACTACAAAGTATTTTAAGTAGGTTGAACTTGGCCGTATATAAGAACTATGGTGTTGATTGACCTTCAACTTCATTTAAAGTTACAGTGACCTAAAATACATGTACACGAATTTTTTAACAACTTTCTCTCGTGAACCGATTGTTCTCGTTCTGAAAGCTATGTATTCAGCATCAATGCATAAAAGACTATATATTTTGTTAATTGATTCACGATGAGCATTTATTTCAGATCATAAAATAAAAGCAGCTTATAGTCTTTATTATTCGAGTTGTTTTATACATCATTATTAATCCCATGGCACGTAGAGCTATCACATTTTCAAAGTTTGTTAATCCTGACGTTATTTCAAGGTCACGGTCACTCTAAATTAATAGTCAAAACCTTTAAACAACCTCTCATCATAAACCAAAGCCAGGTTCTGCTCATCTACCTCTTGTTTGACAAGAATTTAGCTTACAACACAAAAGTAGTTAGCTATAAGGCACGCATGATAGTTTTGTTTTTGTTTTAATCTTGCTAGAACATTTTCCAGTTTCAAAAAAGTTTTGATGACCATCTTTATTGGAAACTTTTTTATCACTATAGTATACAATGATTTGTACGGCTTTGGTCAATTAAACCTTTCTGAACGCCATGCTATTAAAAAAAACTCATCATAAAATATACAAATGCACGTTATTATTTTGAGCAATATGTACTAGTATGTGTTAATAAAATGTATACACTATCAGTTGCAATAAAAAACCTTCTTGTAATAAAGAAGTAAACATTAGATGCGTAGTGGCTGGAATATAAAGTATGCTTTGACAGATGGGATGAACATGCTTGGAATTTTTCATGTGTAATTTTCTTACAGCACAGTATATATTCACAAAAGTACAAAAAAAAAAGAAAAAAAAAGAAGCCCGACTTTGATTGTTACAACACTGCATTTTGTTAAAAAAAAAAAAGATACGTTTTTTTCCTGTACTAAAGAATAAAAGTAATTTTATTTTGTGTTTATTACATTATTTATCAATTTCACCAAGCATTATTGTAAAAGTGTTTAGGAGATATTGACCATTATTGTTCTAACAATACAATACTGTCAGCTACTGGCTTTAAAATAAGTCGGACAGTTTGGTTTCTTTTGGTAACAGGTACCAAGCCACTGCACACTTTAAAAATATTTCTTTTGCCACTAATAAGAAAGATTTTTGTCGAGCCTGGCATCGCCATAAGGCGAGACTTAGGTGTTACTTTTCCGATGTCGGCGGCGGCGACGTGTCACAATGTGACAGTTTATTTTAAAGTCAAAAACTAACCAGGCGAAACATCTAATTCCGTGGAATTCTTGTTATAAACTAAAACACAAGGACTAAGGACTTGTAAAACTAAGACACCCTATCAGTACTGTAACCACACACTGGGTGTATACTCCAGTGCCTGAACTATATTCAGTTGTATCAATAAGCGTTTGCCTTTTCATTGATTGTCTTGTTTGATAGTTTTATCATTGCTTTGTCTTGTTTAGAGGTTTTATCATTTTTTGTCTTGTTTGGTGGTTTTACCATTGTTTTGTCTTGTTTGGTGGTTTAATCATTGTTTTGTCTTGTTTGGTGGTTTTACCATTGTTTTGTCTTGTTTGGTGGTTTTATCATTATTTTGTCTTGTTTGGTGGTTTTACCATTGTTTTGTCTTGTTTGGTTGTTTTATCATTGTTTTGTCTTGTTTGGTGGTTTTATAATTGTTTTGTCTTGTTTGGCGGCTTTACCACTGTTTTGTCTTGTTTGATGATTTTATTATTGTTTTGTCTTGTTTGGTGGTTTTATAATTGTTTTTCTAGTTTGGTTCTTTTACCATTGTTTTGTCTTGTTTGGTGGTTTTATCATTTTTTGTCTTGTTTGATGGTTTTATCATTGTTTTGTCTTGTTTGGTGGTTTTATCATTGTTTTGTCTTGTTTGGTGGTTTTATCATTGTTTTGTCTTGTTTCCTAATTTAATCATTGTTTTGTCTTGTTTGTCGGTTTTATCATTTTTTGGTCTTGTTTGGTGGTTTTATTATTGTTTTGTCTTGTTTCGTGATTTAATCATTAATGTCTTGTTTGGTGGTTATATCATTTTTTTGTCTTGTTTGGTGGTTTTACCACTGTTTTGTCTTGTTTGATGATTTTATTATTGTTTTGTCTTGTTTGGCGGTTTTATCATTTTTTGGTCTTGTTTGGTGGTTTTATCATTGTTTTGTCTTGTTTCGTGATTTAATCATTAATGTCTTGTTTGGTGGTTATATCATTTTTTGTCTTGTTTGGTGGTTTTACCATTGATTTGTCTTGTTTGGTGGTTTTACCATTGTTTTGTCTTGTTTGGTGGTTTTATAATTGTTTTGTCTTGTTTGGCGGCTTTACCGCTGTTTTGTCTTGTTTGATGATTTTATTATTATATTGTCTTGTTTGGTGGTTTTATAATTGTTTTTCTAGTTTGGTTCTTTTACCATTGTTTGTCTTGTTTGGCGGCTTTACCACTGTTTTGTCTTGTTTGATGATTTTATTATTGTTTTGTCTTGTTTCCTAATTTAATCATTGTTTTGGTTTGTTTGGCGGTTTTATCATTTTTTGGTCTTGTTTGGTGGTTTTATCATTGTTTTGTCTTGTTTCGTGATTTAATCATTAATGTCTTGTTTGGTGGTTATATCATTTTTTGTCTTGTTTGGTGGTTTTATCATTGTTTTGTCTTGTTTGGCGGTTTTATCATTTTTTGGTCTTGTTTGGTGGTTTTATTATTGTTTTGTCTTGTTTCGTGATTTAATCATTAATGTCTTGTTTGGTGGTTATATCATTTTTTGTCTTGTTTGGTGTTTTTACCATTGATTTGTCTTGTTTGGTGGTTTAATCATTGTTTTGTCTTGTTTGGTGGTTTTATCATTGTTTTGTCTTGTTTGGTGGTTTTACCATTGTTTTGTCTTGCTAGTTGTTTTATCATTGATTTGTCTTGTTTGGTGGTTTTATCATTGTTTGTCTTGTTTGGTGGTTTTATACCTTTTTTGTCTTGTTTGGTGGTTTTATCATTGTTTTGTCTTGTTTGATGGTTATATCATTTTTTGTCTTGTTTGGTGGTTTTATTATTGTTTTGTCCTGTTTGTTGGCTTTAGCATTGTTTTGGTTTTAATTATTGCTTTGTCTTGTTTGGCGGTTTTATCATTGTTTTGTCCTGTTTGTTGGTTTTATGCTTGTTTTGTCTTGTTTGGTGGTTTTATCATTGCTTTGTTTGAGTTGTGGTTTTATCATTGTTTTGTCCTGTTTGGTGGTTTTATCATTGTTTTGTCTTGTTTAGTGGTTTTAATTATGGCTTTGTCTTGTTTGGCGGTTTTATTATTGTTTTGTCCTGTTTGTTGGTTTTATGCTTGTTTTGACTTGTTTGGTGGTTTTATCATTGCTTTGTTTTAGTTGTGGTTTTATCATTGTTTTGTCTTGTTTCGTGATTTAATCATTGTTTTGTCTTGTTTGGTGGTTTTATCATTGTTTTGTCCTGTTTGGCGGTTTCATCATTGTTTTGTCTTGTTTAGTGGTTTTAATTATTGTTTTGTCTTGTTTGGCGGTTTTATCATTGTTTTGTCTTCTTTAGTGGTTTTATCATTGTTTTGTCTTGTTTAGTGGTTTTATCATTGTTTTGTCCTTTTTTGTCTTTTTATCATTGTTTTGTCTTGTTTTACAGTTTGATCACTTTTTGTCTTGTTTAGTGGTTTTATCTTTGTTTTGTCTTGTTTGGCGGTTTTATCATTGTGTTGTCTCGTTTAGTGGTTTTATCATTGTTTTGTCTTTTTTGGTGGTTTTATCGTTGTGTTGTCTCGTTTAGTGGTGTTACCATTGTTTTGTCTTGTTTGGTATTTTTATCATTTTGTTGTCTCTTTTAGTGGTGCCATCATTGTTTTTCTTGTTTGGCGGTTTAACTTTTGTTTTGTCTTGTTTTTGATTTTATGATTGTTTTGTCTTAGTGGTGGTTTTATCATTGTTTTGTCCTGTTTGGCGGTTCTATCATTGTGTTGACTTTTTAAGTGGTTTAACTATTGTTTTGTCTTGTTTGGTTGTTTTATCAATGTTTTATTTGGTGGTGTTATCATTGTGTTGTCTTGTTAAATGGTTTTATCATTGTTTTGTCTTGTTTGGCGGTTTTATCATTGTTTTGTCTTGTTTGGTGGTTTTATTATTGTTTTGTCTTGTTTGGTGGTTTTATCATTGTTTTGTCTTGTTTGGTGGTTTTATCATTGTTTTGTCTTGTTTGGTGATTATATCATTGTTTTGTCTTGTTTGGTGGTTTTATCATTGTTTTGTTTTGTTTGGTGATTTAATCATTTTTTGTCTTGTTTGGTGATTATATATATCTTTTTTTTTTCTTGTTTAGTGGTTTCATCAATTTTGTTTGTCTTGTTTGGTTGTTTCATCATTGTTTTGTCTTGTTTGTGCGTTTAACTATTGCTTTTTCTTGTTTGGTGGTTTTATACCTTTTTTGTCTTGTTTGGTGGTTTTATCGTTGTGTTGTCTTGCTGGTGGTTTTATACCTTTTTTGTCTTGTTTGGTGGTTTTACCATTGTTTTGTCTTGTTTGGTGGTTTTATTATTGTTTTGTCTTGTTTGGTGGTTTTATGATTGTTTTGTCTTGTTTGGTGATTATATCATTGTTTTGTCTTGTTTGGTAATTATATCATTGTTTTGTCTTGTTTGGTAATTATATCATAATTTTGAAAGAAGCTTCATGACAGAACTGTTAAATGTTGAATGTTTAATCATTTATCATTATTATTATTATTATTATTATTATTATTATTTAATTCATAGATAAATAATTTATTGAATAATGTATTATTGCTTTTGATGAAAAAATTATTCCAAATGTAAATTACAAACCAGAAAACTGCAATTATTTATCGTAATTAAAAAATTATGCGTATGTTTCCTTTAGATTTTACAATATTACACAGAGGTAATATTCTACTTATGTATGCACATTCTATCTGAGCGTTAATCGAGAACTTTTTTAAAAAAAAATTTCAGAAAAAGTGAGTGATGGATATAAAAATAAGATATTGTTCTGTACAAATGTTAACACTTCTAGTCGTTTGTTTTCATGTTTTTTTTACATTCTTCTCTCACAACTATGTTGTTGTTTCAGTTGTTGTTAGTATGTGAATTGTCTGAAACAGACAGATGTAAAAACACGTAGAAAAACCATAGACAATTATTTGGCAATAGTCTTTTTTTCAAAAGAACAGTACCTAAATACTAAATAATACAATAATACAGTAATGTTTGTAGTACAGGGACCGTATGTTTAGTGTGTAAGACGTAAGCCTACCAAACAAATACATCTCACCAATGAAGGTTTCACCTCTGTCGACCTCAAGTTAGAAGTAGATTAGTTTGTCTTGTTGGCAAGGTATCAATAAGATGGACTGCCTGCTCTTTGTCCAACAAGACCGACAGAATAAGTACCTTGTAATACTGTAAACACAACTGCCAAAAGAAAGCTTTTTTGTTGATTGCGACAGATAGAGTAAGGAGCAAATAAGTAAAGAAATACAGTACCGTTACGTTACTATCTGAATTTAAAAAAATAAAATGAAAAATGAGTTTACAGTTTACACCAGATGTCATAACTAAATTTGTTTAAATACAGGACACTTAAGCAATAGCAACTGACCCACGGACTGACGTAAACACAAGACGAGAGAGAGAGAGAGAGAGAGAGAGAGAGAGAGAGAGAGAGAGAGAGAGAGAGAGAGAGAGAGAGAGAGAGAGAGAGAGCGCTAACGAGGAACTTGGCGACAGAAAAAACTCACTAGAAGCCCTGAAGTCGATTAGCCGAAAATATCCTGATGGAGGTAGGATGTGGAAAAACGTGCCGAGAAAAGCAAACGAAGGTCGAGATTTAAAAAGAATCTAAAAGCGTATTATTAACAAACGCTATATTAATAATGTGAACAAATAACTTATCTTCTCTGGCATAAATTGGATATGTTTATCAAGTCAGTCACTACAAAATCTTCAATGAACCTAAGTATATTCCAAAACAAATGATTTGACTCTCTTATCTTGTTAATTGAGCCGTATTCTAAGAAAAAGCATATCTTTGTAAAAAAAAAAAAAAAACTTAGTAAACATCGTAAAACAAAATATGTACGATACGCCAAATTACCAAAACTTTTGTCTTTTGACGCAAATATCGGTTTCGCATAATTTTGTGAATATGGTGCGCCATAAATTTGAATCAGCATTATTGAGTGATTGAAGTATCAAAGCGTGATTGCTATCTCGATGAAACTTGCACGTCCACCAATGCCCAGTGTGTGCACCTATACTTAGTTTAATTACCCCCCAAAAAGTGTGAAATCTATGAGGTTGAGAATAAAATTAAATCTGAATTAAATCTATCGAGAAAAGAAAACTACATCAAACCATTTCAATTGTAAATTTTAAAAAGGACAATAGCGTTCATAAATCATTCTATGGGATATTAAAAATGCCTATTTTCAAATAAAAAATTTAAAATGAAATTGAAATCATTTCAGTGTTATTTATTTAGATAAACGTTATGAGTATAAATCTTTTGTAAAAAGAAATTATTCATGGTTTTCTTAATCACATGATTCTTATCTATAAAATATCTTAATTTCGTATAAAAAAAAGATATAGACGAAACACACACTGAGACGTAATGAGAGTTTAACAATATTATTTCCTATAATTTCCCATGATTTAATAAGTCTAAAATCGCTTGAACACATCTTGAGTCAAGATCTATGCACGGACAAATTGAGATAGAAACAAATAAAACTGCTTGATTGAACATTGCCTAGAAAAGACGCACATTCAAAATATGAATCCGTATAGGTCAGGAAAATTATTCTTTAATTGTATCAAATTACGTTTCCATGATCTTTACCAATTTGGATATTACCGATCTGAATTGGTCGAAATTGATATTTAATGGCGACGGGAAGAATGAGATATCATAAGAAAACGGCAAAGATGAGTGTTTTGGCTAGATTTGACAAAAACTTTGTTCTAATTACTCTACACATCATCAAAGCGATAAGATTCCCAATCGTTCAGAACTCAATCGGCCATAAGATGAATTGATGACTCCTCATTGGACGAGTTAACCGTTTACAATAAGAGGCAGCGCATTAGATCGCGATACGATTTCACATAATAGCCATCTATTGTGGTCTTTTGGTAATGGAAATGAATTAAAAAGACTATCATCTTCTTAAAGGGTAAATGAATTGGCCGCCATTATTCATTGGAAGAGAAGAAAATTGTCCAGAAAATTAAGACGAGCCTGAAGAGAATATAAAATTTGCGTTCGGTCGTAAACTTTCTTAGTAATTAATTGGAATAGTTACTGCAGCTTCATCAGACCGACTAGGTTTTTTATTGTTACAAATTATATCTATAATATTAGCTTTAAACCACACCAACCGTTCACAAATTGATTAAACAGAACGAAAAAAAGGCTTTTATATCTCCCTTAAAGATTTGAAAATTGTTGACACAGACAAAGATATGGTTACGCACATGCATTTTATTTTCCCCAAAAATAAGATTTAAAGCTTTAAACAATCTGTCAGTTTGAAACAGCAGAATTTTCATTATTTATCCAAAATTTATATCTTTATAGTTAAGCCGTTTTCTTTCAGTTAATCATTCTTTGTTAAGTTCCTCTACATTAGCAATTTACAGAATAAATACAACGTAATACTTTACAAATAAACATAATACAAAATAAAATAATTATGAACACAAATAAAGTAAGATAATTATATGAAAATACAATACAATTTATACAATGATGTTTTGCTATGCTGTAAATGCTTTAGATTGAGACAAAAGCTATATTTGGATGTAAAATAGATTTTAGTTTTTCCTGTTAAGTTTTAGATATCTTAGTTTTCTTATAGAAGTGTTGGGGTTTATAAAAAATAATAAAATTTGAAGCTCCTATGATCGTACCAATTTCTTTGCTTGGATAATTAGCGGTATAGATGAACCCAAAGTCATTTCTTTTTTAAATTATTTAATTTGTGTTTATTATTTTTATTTATTTATTTATTTATTATTATTATTATTATTATTGTTTAACAAGTATGACGTCCATGACCACACTTTTATTCGTCCATTCGGACTCTTTTTGAATCGTCTCTGTCCTGCCTGCACTTTTTATATAGTGGTCAGGAAAAGCCTCAACCAAGTTATAACAACAACTACCTATATTCCAATTAGGGATTTATAATCATTGCTTTAATGGTAATTTGATTTTGTTTATCTTTTAGGGCTGGCGGGAACACGTTTTGTCATGTCTGTTATTGGTATCTGTCTAATACCTATCGCAGCTTATCTAGTTTTTATTTTTCAATATTTTCATTTGCCTTGTGAAATTCCCATAGCTGCAAGCTTGAGAGCCGTTGTAATTATTACTGACAATGAATGCCAAAAAAATTTGGTCACTCCGTGTATGAATACATATAAAATGCAATACACAATCCGGAACTACATTATCGTAGGTAAACAAACATGACTGTCACGTCACATTTGTCTACATTCGAGATGAGACTGAAAAACACATTTCCGAGATATTACAAAGTAAAATCAAAGAAATTAATAAAATAATATTTTGATAACATATATAGGCACCTGGATGATATTCACCGTAATATTGACATTGTGAGAGACAGAGTGGTGTTTTGATGGCCTGTTGAAAGAACAGACAACAACAGATCAGTCAAAACCATCAAACCACAAACAAATTTTGAACTATCGGATCTTTAAAAATTTCTTCCTACCTTGACAAAGCTGCTATATACCCTATTATTTTGAGACAATGTGTAATGGTACAACTTGTCAATCAATTTTGTGTCTCGCGGGATGTAAATTTCAAGTGATGTAAATTTCAAATGGAATTAGATTCACGCATGTATGCCACATCCAGTGAAAATTGTCCGTTTCACATGCTGTGTTTGTTGATAGGAAAAACTGAAAAATCATCTACATGCTTTTAATTAATTGACAAGGGATACAATAAGATCTCCTCAAAAGTACAATACATGGTTTAAGTACTACACAACTCCTTGCTTACCTTAAAACGATAATTTTCTAAACTTTGAGAGATATTTGCACCACACCAGGCATAAAGAATAAGTATACTTCTCACTGCTTTGCTGTCTACATTTGAATGATACTGAGTATGAAGCTCGGCACATTATGTAAGAGTGAATCTCAACCTAACAGTAACAATGTCGACATTCCAGAAAAAATCTCTCGGTAAATCCCTGTCTACTCACATATCCCACATGCTTGGCCATTGAAAATTATCCTCAGCCACAGTACCCCCCTTCCCGTTTCAGATTCACAAATTTCACTTCCGACATTTAGCCAGCAATCTTTTACTCCAAACTTCTTTGCAAATTGAAAGGGGGCCACACAGGTGCGCCTGATTTTCGACTGAAATATAGTCCACAAATAACAACACATTTATCGTTGATATTCAATTTTTATACATATTATTTATATCCAATATTCTAAAAAATTCATTATGTTAATGAAAAATCGAGAAAATACCATCAAAATACCTGATAACACTATAATTTTTCAAACCAAAACTCCCCGTTGTTACCCCACATTAAAAATATTGCGGATGAATAATGTGTCGTTCTCGGTCTTAAATTCAGCTGTTGCGTCTATTGGACTCCCCCGATGTGCATGTGTTATAGATGGGAATTTTTTTCTTAAAATAAATGAATAATTTTTTTTTTAAAAAAATATTAAACGAAAATATAACAATTGAACTGTTTGAAAATGGTATTCATTGTCAGTATGAAGGCAACAACTTTGCAAGCAAACGGAATAACGCGGTAACATTAATATCCTTTTGTAGAGGATACACATGTTTTGTTTAAGATTTACCCTTAAAGTCTTCATGCTGAGAAATGCATTTAAGATTACATGTAGATAGTAAATTACTTGATGGACATATCCAATCAAACCAGAGATGACAAGCTTGGATAACTAACTTGATGAATATTTCCAATAAAACAAGAAACGATAGGATATACGGTTTACTGGTTTAGCTATTGTCCTGGTCAATCCAATATTTTTTTAAAATTTGTTTTCTAATTTTTTATTCAGATCTTGAAGCATTATTGACATGTATATTTTTGTTATTGATAAAATTCGATAAATCTCGCAAATGACACTTTTCTGTTTTTATTTTAATCAAACTTAAAAAAAGATGAAATGCCATATGTTTTCTTTCATTATTGTCATATACCATCTTTGAATGTAGTTTATGATTAAATTCAAAATGTTATATGACATTATAGTTAAAATTCAAATTATCTTGAATAATAGTTTTGTCACAGATACCAATACAGAAAACCATTACTTTTTTTCAATACTAAAAATCTTTAGTTTCTTGAATTTTGTAATAATAATTGTATAACTAATTGTTCCAAAGATTTGTTTGATAGGTTCATTTTTTTTTATTTTTTTTTTTATTTTTTTTTATTTTTTTTATTTATTTTTTTGTCGAGTAAAGCTATTTTCAAGTTTTCAAGTTTTGTAAAGTTTTGGAATACGAGTACTGGGAGCCATTAAGGGCCTTTAGAAGGCATTACCGTCCAAAGACATTAACTTTTTTTATTTATTTTGCAGATATTTCAAAATTATTTCTTATCATCATTTTTCCAGTTTCACAATCTAAGATTTTTCTTAACTTAAAACAAATTGGCATTTTTTTTTTTTGGAGGGTGGGGGGTTATAAATAACAAAGCTTTCATAATAAAATAATGTGGATATTTTAGGATTGATGTGAGCTTCAAAACAACGCCTTAAATTCCTGAATATCTCAACAATTAAAGAAATTATTAAGATTTCAAATTTACATGATTTGAGTTAAGGAAAATCTTTGCTAATTTCTTATTTTAATAATTGTGAAACTGTACGCATATAATATATGTTATCAAATAATTATTCTTTTTCTTTTTTAAATTTATCATTAAATTCATTCAAAATAAAATATGACAATATCAAAGAATGGAATAGATTTTGATGACCTTGTTTATTAATTTTCAACTGTTTGCTTTTTTTATCTATCAAACTTTTCGATCTTAGTGTCACTGATGAGGATAGACTTTCCAAAATAGGCACATCTGGCACAGCAAAATTTAACTGGTATTTGTGTTATATATTTATTAATATTATTTTGAAAATTTCAATTTAAAATTTAAGACAAGATGAAAAACAGAAAAAAATAAATTGTTCCAGTAATAAATAAATAAATAAATAAGCTTGAAAATAATAAAATATTACCGGGGAAAATACAGGTACCGTTTAAGATTTTTATAGGGGTTAAGCAAAGAACATTTAACATATTAAAAAGTAGCAATTATAGCAGGATAAGTAAATCAAAAGTGAGGGTTACTCCATAAAAATAAAATTCAACAAGATTTTATACCACATGAATCTCATTTCAACTTCAAACAATTGATGCGATTATACTATTGAGATTTAAAGTTTTTTATTTGAATTTTTAATATTCATTTTCTCTCAACAAGAAGAATTTATTACAAATATTTTAATAAATAAAGGATTAGAAAATTTTGAAATAAGGTAATATTCTCAGTCTAAAATAGGATTAGAGTTTTAATTTTAGGTTTAAAGATAATATTTTTGTAGGTGAGGTACAAAACAGAAATACACTTCCATATTTGAACAAGACAAATGTAATAAAATATAATTTCACTTCGTGTCATAAACGATATTAAACACTTAATGGTTTTGTAAATGGCGGGGCGGTAAAAACGGAAAGCGACCCACTAGTCGTAAAGACACACATAATTTACTAATTTAACTCGCCAGATTGGGGGTTTACGACAAGGAGCGTTATTAAAACCTTTATTATTGGATAGGACTGTATTACTTATTCTTTTGATGTTTGAATAACATAAGTTTAATTTTAATATAGTAACAAAAAGATGTAAATATATTCTTGTTAAATAAAAATCATAATCTGAAACTGTAATAATAACAAGTTATTTTATGTCCAATTTATAAATCTGTCAACCTCAAGCAAACCGTTGCACGTGTCGGTACAAAATGGGAACAAAATATTGCTCCCCGCATACCCTATATAAATTATTGGTATACAAAGATATCACTCGACATCTAAATCTGAAATTTTTTAATTATCAATTTCGTTATTTGGTGTTGTGTTATTATTTTTATATCATTAATTCTACTTATTCTCGGAGCAGCCACGTTTTTCTTGTTTGTAAATAAAACTTACCACAGCCATTCTATGTCACATAATGCCTCAATAATTTGTTTTTAATGTAAAATACGAGTTTCTTTATCACAAAGTTAATTTTTAATGGGAATTCAGCATAAAGGTCCTCATATTGAAACTACATTGTTGGATATATATTGAAATTTGCCTTTTGCAGCCGAATAATATATACTTAGAAAAGACACCACAAAGTTGAAACTGAAAAAAAACTATACAACAATATACAAAAGTTTAAATGCTTTCACCTTTTTAAATTTTTTAGGGAAATTTGAACCGCACAAGCATGTGTAATTACATTTTCTTTTCTTTCATACTTAATTTTTCACTTGGAGTTGAAGCTTGGTTTTGTTGCCTAGAAATTTAACCTGCCTTTAAGGGTCACCTGAACATTAATTAATTACATGTCAGTAAAACGCAAGGGGTAAAAAAGTTACAGAAAATAACTACCTAAACATTTGTCATATTTTATAGAAGTTTTGGGATGTTTTTGGCCACCCGTTGTTTACAGTTCCCAGGGAGGTTTATTTGCTGTGCCTTAACAAAATGCTCTAGGAACTCGACGAATAGATTGGTTCAAGAAGAGCGCAATTTGTTACAGTTACAAAATATACCATTTCTGAATGTACATGTATTATATGATCAAATTCCTAAATGGTATGTTATATGATCATAAACCATTTTTGAATGAATTTTATGATTAAATTGCAAAACAGTTTATGAGACAGTAATAAATGAATGGCGTTCTCGTGAAGCTGTATACGACCTGGGGGGGGGGGGGTCTTTACAAAGTCACGTTGTATATAAAAAAAATACAGCACTGTTTTGTTAAGACAAAGTAAAAATGTTCGAATAATTGTCATAGCCGTATTACAAGCGAACTAAGCGTAACGGGCGTTGCTGTTTGAATGGAATCGCTACGGCAGTTACACGACACTTAATAACCTCTCTCATACGTTCAATGCCTGAGTAAAGCTATCTGCCAAAATATCCTTATTAACAAAGAATGATGGTTTTTCCAGAATATAAAGAGAAAAAGCTTAGCCTTTAACGGATAATTTTACACAACCCTTTGTAATGTTTATAATAACTATAGAACATATTTAAACTTTTATATATGTGAATCTTGTCTTTGGGGTGTTTTTGTTTGGTTTTCTAAAAAAATTTAAAGTTGAAGAATTTAGTAAGTTTCACTATCTTTATTCGCCGGTGTCTGTATTTGGAGTCTATGCTCCTAAAATAACAACATGTGGTTATACAATCACTCTCTTACAATACACACACATTCATACAAAAATCGTAATAACAAAGACTGGCTGCACAACATAATTGAATTTGGACATGAATTAAAAATAGGTCTCAGATGTAAAGTTTCAAATTAATGATTTCCAAAATTGGTTGAGGATGAATAATAATAATTATAATGTGTAAATATTCAAAAGAATATTTAACTAAGTTGGGGGGAAATTAACTCAAAATGTGGTGCAACAGTCAACAATAAACCTGACACAGAATATAAACAACATGAATTAAATTTCAATACACATCACTCTTTTTCAATGCAATTGATAATTAAAATAAAGTGCTAACTCAAGTTACACTAAGAAAATAGTAAGCAGACAAAAAAAACTACAATATATAAAATAAAACAATTTAAACTACAATATTTCAGAGAATTTACATGGGAAATCCTTGACTTGGGGAGATTATGAATAATACTAAGTCATTCCCAGATCTGATTGGCTGAGACAATAAATGACGTCACATGCTAGGTTTTTGGTGAGAAAAATGAATAAAATGACTTAAACTTCAAAATATGAATAATAAAATAAGTGCATCATGATTGTGCATCTGACATGTTTGCTTGATTACAAAAATAAAACTTAAAACATTAAGGGACAAGAGGTGGTCAGTGCTGCAGACAACATGTCTGTTACATGCCGAAACTTAAATTGTGAATAAAAACGTTAAAAATAAGTTATCGGGTATTGTTGCATGAGAATTCATTAAAAACAATCTTAAAATATTGATATCTAGTTGCTTACTGAATGCCAACGCTTGTAAGGCTTGAAAAATACAAATCTCGGCATGGTTTTACATGACAGCCACATGCTGACTTCACCGGAAGTACTGATATATAAAAACAATGAAGGGATGCAACTCAGTTACATTAGAGCCTTTTTAAGGTGGCTCAGGTGGTCAATACTTTTAGAATGTCGAAAAATATCCAAAACATAAAATAATAGTTTAATACTTGAAAAAGTGTAATAGACAAAGTATCGGAATAAAAATCTTTAACATTACATTATGAAAATCACACCTCACACACAAAAATACAAAATAGTGCACACATGACTAAAGTGTAATTAATTTACTTAACTAGCAAATTAAATAAAAGTTTATAATTAGATTTAAATTAATAGTAAATCTTGAATAAAAATAAATAAATTGTCCCAACATGAATCTTAAGCATCTAAATAAAATTTTGTTGAAAATAAATAATAATAATACTTAAAAAGTTTGGGATGATGAAATTTAAACTTAAAGTTTGACAATATAAAGTAAATAATATTTGACTTACCTAAAAAAATTTAAAGTTGAAGAATTTAGTAAGTTTCACTATCTTTATTCGCCGGTGTCTGTATTTGGAGTGATCAGACTTGCGAGCGATAGCGTATATAATTTCCAACTTTTTCGTTAAGTCACGTGACCTTGGTGAGGCCTTACATGTAAGATAATAATTTGTGATTGGTCAATTATAACAAAAATCCCTTCTTTGGCCTTAACATGCCAGAGTGACCATTTTTGGAGATAGCGTCCCCTTAATTGCAAAATAAGGTTTACCATAATTACAAAATAAAAAGGCTTAACTTAGGACAATGTTCCTCTAACACCTATGACATAATTAATCTGACTCGGACACATGGTTGTAAACAACAGATGAAAGGACATGGGAATAAACGCAGATGTTTCTCATATTGTGATAGTTTTTCTCTATACTTAAAAAGTAATAGGATTTCTTAACACAAAGAGACAGGAAAAATCTGAAGTGTTTCTTACTGTGAAACTTTAACACTGGATAAATATTGGGGAAAATGTTAGATAACTTCGAATAATCTGTTACAGAAATTTTCGACTTATTGATAAAAACTTTTAACATTTATAAAATAATTTCTAAGTTATAAACTAAAAATAATCAATTAAAGTTTAACTAATTTATTAAACAAGAATAATAAAAATATTTACAATGTATCATTTCATTTAAATGGTTAATTCATATTTTATGAAATAAAACATGAATTACAAAAATCATGAAAAGTGCATGGTTACAATATCCGTCTGCTGAAAAAGATTCTTTGTCCTCAAAGAATGTCGAAAAATTGAAATATCATAAATGAGAATAAAAATGAATTGAAAAATGACAGATACACAAAATTAATGTACAATTATCATGAAATATAAACACAACAAAAATGTACTAGGATACATCTATATACAGAACAATTGACCACACAGATTGTGGAGAAATTAACATATGAACCATTTGGTGGTGTTTATGACAATATGAGATGTGACCACAATGGTGTGGCATCTGAATAATTGGGCACAAATTTGTGCAACCACTACAATCATGGGAGTTGAAAAAGACCATAATATTTGTGGTAATGTGTGGGACCACACAAAAGTGGTGTATCCACAGTGAACAAATGCAAATGTGACCACATGTAAGAAATGTGGTGTTTAAAACTATGTACATTATAAATTGTAACCACAACATATGTGGTGTTGAAAAAAAATGACTATTAATAAGGTATGACTACTATGAATGTGGTGTTTACAAAAAAAAAAAATACATAACTGACAACAAACAAACATGGTGTTTACCGAAAATGATAAACTCACATTAAGGTGGTGCTCACAACATAAACAATATTAAAGTGACCACAACAAATGTGGTGTTTAGTTTTCTTTGTGTCATAAAGGGAAAAAAAAAATATATATATATATATATATATATATATATATTTGGCTTTGTGTCGAAATATGGAAAAATTATTGCAAGTATAAAAGATTTTGCTTACAATAAGGTGAGGTAATCCTGATGAGACAATAAGATATATGCAGCAAACGGTTGTTTTAGCATATTTTTAACTTTTCTACCAGTTAAAGGATCAAGGACAATTAATTCTGGAGCTGGAATTTCCTGTTTAGTTCTGTAATTAATGACAGTGAAATCAGGCCAATAAACATGAAGATGATTGAGAAAGCATCCAGTTACTCTAAGGTCACTAATTGTTCCTGGAGCTATGATATCCCAGTTTTTTGGACACAGTGGCAATTCAACTATTGGTATCATAACACATGATGCTCCTGTTGTAATTTCCAGGATAAGCATAGTTGAATGCTTTCTAAACTTGGTCTTCATGATATACAAAAGACATATAATTACTACTGCCATTAATACTGAACATATGACATATGACCATGTTAAGTACTGATTATACAGTAATGTTTGAGCTGGATGTATGGAAGATGAGGGTGTAGGTGAATGAATATAATGAAATGAAGGAATTGGAGGTGAAAGTGTGAAACCATGCGTAGGCAGGGATTTTTGAAGCAATAACAAAGCTGCCGTAAGAGTTTTTACTTTACACAGTAAATATATTGTCAAAACTATGAAAATGCCTGATGCAGTTAATGATGAAACAGATAAGAAACCATTTAGATCAGGCCAAGAATCTTGAATAGAAACTTGTCCATCAAGCATGGATTCTGAAAGATCAGTAAAGATTGTTTCATCATTTTGTGCAGCTTTTGCCATTCGCTTCAAACTAAGGTGATACTTGTTATCATTTGCTAAGTGAGTGGAAAAGGTATGGTTAAAAATATGGAAATCTGGAATGTTAATATCAATTGGTTGTGCATAAGTAGTATCAGCCCTGATAGCAGAGTAATCATCAGGTGAGAAAAAGTGCTGAAGTAGAGCTAAGTTAATTGGGTGTAATTTGGTAATGGAATCAGTGTTATTTTGACATTTTTGAAGTTTAGGGGGTAAATACAAGTTATCTGTAGAAACAGAACATCTACATGGGACATTAATTACACAGAAATGGCAACCTTGCATCATTTTCTGATGTGTTGGACAGTCTAATGTTAGCATGTTAATTTTGTAAGCCAATACTGAGGATGGTGTTAATTCATGCAAATTAGGTGATAAACTGTTAGGTACAAATCTGAAGTTACAGATAGAGTGAGCAGATTCTTTTTGATTAAAATAAATGGAGGAAATGCAAGTATGTGAGGCATGAGAAGTTAGCGGAACATTAAAATCACATGTTAATGATTGTTGGCCTTTACAGGTGTGAAGCTCATCTGGTCTTAGGGAAGCAAACTGCTGACTATCATGACTCACTACAAAATAATTAGGCACATCTAAAAGTTGAGTAGCATGTTTGGAAGTTTTATTGATAGGTACTGGGAATGTTATAACTTTATACAATTTAAGGGGTTTGCTGCATAGTTGTGAAGGAAGTTGAAGACTTATATATAATTTTGAATTATTTCTAGCATAAATAAACTTGGACATTTTATAATAATAATCTAAATTTGTGTGAACTAAATGAAAACCTTTAAAGTGTTCAGTCATAATTGACTGTATTTTATGAATAGTATGTTTTAAAATTGATGGGTTTAATTAAGTATGGTGAGATTTGTCCAAACACTAATTCCTGAATTCCAAATAAAAATTCCTCTAAATGTTGAGTTAAACACATTGTTGTATTAACCTGCTTGAAAGTTTCATTTAACATGTAATATTTGTGTTCTCAAAATTGGTTAAAGCAAAATTAAATCATTAGTTACATCTGAATGTACTTAAAATTATCTTGACACTTGACATAATATTATTAAATCTTTTGTCTGAATAATCATAAAAGAATGGAATTGTTTTTCTTGATGAACCATGGCATTAGCTAATTTATTACTATTTCTAGAAATTACATTCATATGTCTGGCCAAATTGTTTATGTCTTCAGTTGTCGCTGTACCAAATAGTGATTTTGAATTGTACCTATGAAATCAAATAAACCTCTCTTTCTTCTACTGTTTGTAGATGCAAGCAGATCACCATGGGTGTTAGGAATGAGATCATGGATAATTTTAGCTGAATGGTTGATTTTAGATGCCACTTGTAATTTAAAAATGTTAATCTGATCAATTAGTCTATTCAAAATGTCACATTTTGAAGTTTTCATGGTTATGGCACGTGCAAAAGGTGGCATTGTTACCTGCTTTGGCAACTCTAACTCAAATGTATGAGTCCAGTATTCTTGTCCCATTTGGATACTGGAAATTTCTTTAAAAATAACCCCATAATTGAGTCTTTGGACTATTCTATCCTGTGCAGAAGCTGTAACTACCATTACTGACAAAAGGATGTAGCATAAAATGACTCCCCAGGATCCTACAGTAGATAGAAAGATAGAATTAGTAATTTGTTAAGGAAAATAAGATAGAAAGAAAAATTGTTAGATTTGTAGACATTTAGTAATTGGTTCACATTTGAACATTTTAGATGTATTGGATGCCAAGATAAGGGGTAGCTAATCCCTTTAGCACTATGTTAATATGAGAACCAGCTCATGTAATATTATGGATCCAAAACAATAAAACATGTAATGCTAATGTTAGTATAAGAAGTTTGTAAGATGGGTTAGAGGGAAAAAAAAATCTATCTAATTAACATTTTAAATAACAAAAATTGTTAAAATAGACATCCTGGGATTATTATATAATTCGTACATAATTTCATCTCATGCATTTTTAAACACAGCTGGTTTCTTTCTTTTAGTACCCTTTTGTGTTTTTGTGATAAGAAACTGGCGAACCATGTGTTTTGGAAGATTTTCTTCTGGTTCCCAGGTTCTTTCAGAATAACCTTGCCATTGACACGAAAAGTGCGTTTGCCACTTTTATATTTCATTCCGTATATCTTTTTTTAAATTTATTTTATGAAATTAGACATCCAGACCTTTTCCTTTTAACGAAAGAAAGGACTACTCATGGGAGTCTATACACTGTATATAAATATATATATATATATATATATATATATATATATATATATATATATATATATATATTATATATATATATTAAAGATTAATTTATTTATCAAAAAGGCTATCTCGGGATGCTTGAGGAAACCAGTGCACCTGGGAAAACCCACCAACATCCGATACACGAACTGAAAAAACCCAACTTTTTACACTTGAATCACCCCTAGGGGATTCAATTCTAGGCTACTAGAGAGGCACTGTTATACGTTTTAAGACCACTTGGCCACCGGATCAGTTGTTTGCTAATTGGAAATATACCGTGCCAAAGTTGTTTTAAAATATAATTTCAACCGCCGGGTATGTTAATTACCTCCCCAGTTTCAAATGATTAAAAATACAGCACTGAAACAATGACTTAAAGACGCCCTTTCATTAAATAAAAAAAGAATCGTGGAGTTATCTTATGATAATTCTATATCTAAACTTGTAAACAGCATGTTAAATTGCTGACTCAGGGATACATAAAACAATATTGCTAGCCTTATTGTCTGCTAATAATTTACTTTATATAGTATACTGCAGTTATGCACGAATTGTTAAACATTAGCCGATTTTCCTTTATCACGAGAATTATATAATGAGTAATAAAATTAAGTGAATCACTCACTTTTTTGCATTTTTATAATGTATCATGGATTGTTTTAAAACAAAATTTGTTTAAATCAAATAATTTTAATTTCGTTTCCTCCTATCGTGTATAACGGACATATAAAGCGCTGTATTTTCGCATGCACGTACCGATTTCCCTCTTGTTTTTTTTGTTAAACAATCTATTTTTTATTTTAAATTATCATTTCATTTTTTATTAGTTTTTGAACCTCTTACATTGTGCTGACGTCACAATACTAGGTGGTGATTACCATTTAACAATAATACCTAGATTTTTCTAATCCGAAGATTATAAGATATTCGCCCATTGCAAGTTATGGATTTGTGTTTGATTAAAGAAATACATTTATTTGAAAAACAACATTTAAAAAAAAAGAAAAAAAAAAAGAACCCCCCCCACCCGCTGTTCTATCATCAACAGCTATAGTATCAGACTGCACCGGTAATTTTACCGATTATGCCATTTTTACTAGCATTTCAGTAAACAACCCATAACCGTGAATAGTAAACTGAATAAACCAACTTTAATAATATTCAAAGGAAAAATAACAGGAAAATTAGACAATTAACTATAATAAAAGAAGGAAAATTGTAATAACTTACTTGGCAACAGCCAACACCAACCAAAGCACCACACAATAAAAGTCAATGATAGACAAGACACGGAAATCAACAATCGGGACCAGTAGTTATCTTAAATGTCCAGTGGTGTGTTGGAAACAACTTTAACTATCTCATTTTCGATTTGTACGTTCAAATTAAAAAAACTACAGAGATATAAATATGCGTGTTAGGATCGGTACCACTGGTTGGTACGTTGTTGTCCTCAAAAAGATTATTAAACCATGAAAAATACCATTCTGACATAGGGTCTTAAAGGGCACCTGTAACAATTTGCAGATTTGTCATTTTTTATTCGTCGTACCTAAATAATTGCTAAAATCCTGAAATAATAAGAATATCGATGTTTTTAATACATATTCGTAAATCCAAATCAAAAAGGTCGATATCGAGGCCCCCGTGTAGTGACGTAACAACAGTAACATTACCCACAAAAATATTATTCAACAACTACTAAAATAAAACAAATCAGAACTTGTAGTTGAACATTCTTAATTATTTCACATTAAGAAAATTTAGTGAAGTGGAATTTGTATCCGATAGATTCCTATACCAGTAATCAAGATTAGTATTAATCGTTTTGTTTACTAGACAAATTGTTGATCTTATCTTTTTTAAGTTAATTTTGCTTATCTTGTTCCTCGTTGCAATAGCCATTGTTCCTTGTTGCATACAGCCATTGTTCCTTGTTTCAATAGCCATTGTTCCTTGTTGCAATAGCCATTGCAAAATACACGTTCCAGCTTTCACATTAGCTTATGTATCACATTTCAACTCGACTATCACATTTCAGCTCAACTAATCGAAGAACATATGACCATTATTCCACATATTTACCAAAAATACGACATTACTATTTAATCTGTATGGAGACAAAAATGTTATCTCCAAAACTTGTGTTTCGGTTTTACAATTTGTTATCCAGCCGCCCTTTTAAAAACTGGGATAACTTTTAAACAAGTGACTTATCGCCGCAAAACTAGTCAGTCTTAACATAAAAGTAAAACATTATAAGATACAATTTATCATTGAAATAAACAATATTTTGAATTAGCGATGGAAAATTATAATTTACATAACGGCAATCATGGCTTATTGTTGTTTATATCAAACTCGATTTGTTGAAATCAATCGACTTTTTATCACGAATGACTTGAATTTCTTTCGAACTTGGACACTTCTTGTGTTAGGAAAATCATTTTTGTAAAATTATACGGGAATCTTGTATTTAAGAAAGAATTTCAAGAAACCTATTTTTACACCAAACCAAACTAGTTTTTAAGGAAATTTTAGTCTTCTAAAATGCACGTTTACGTAAAGGAAAGCCTTATCGGTAATCATGAGCGTGATGCATGATTAAAATTATTTTATTGTGAAAGTTAGACAAAACAGATGTTATAAAAAGTGTAACTTGTTACATCATAAACTATTTTATACTGTGAAGATGTAACCTTCGTGTCTCGCCAGTTTATCAACTGTTTTGTTACATACTGCAATCTAATATTTAAAAGAAGAGTGAAGTTTCAAAGAAGATCTGACCCTTAAAATCCCCCACCAGAACACATCACGCCAATAGCATATCTTACACAACCCTTTCAAATTACATACAAAACTTTCGTTACATATATCCGCCCATATTCGGTTATACGCATGTTACTTTATATTATAAAATATGTAGAAATTGCACTTTTTCAGATTACATTGTCTGTATTGTACTTTTAAAATCGTGATTAAAACGCACTGTTATTTAGAAAATAACAATTTTAAGACTTTAAGCGTATGGGGAACACCATCATAATTGTTTACATATTTCCAATGTCTTCTTTTGAATTTTTACAAAATAATGCATTCAAAAGTAAAACGTGGCAATTTAAAATAATAATAATAAAAAATAATAAATAAATAAAAATTATCGCAATTTATTTTGAATGATAATGTGTTTAGCATAATGGTGAAAATATTACAATACATTGTACTGCGGCACAAAAAATATGACAACAACAACAACAAAAACAACAATAACTAATAATAATAATAATAATATAATAATAATAAATAATAATAATAATAATAATAATAATAAATCAATTTGAAGCTAGGTGAGGAACAATTTTTTTAACTAGTTTTCACTATCACAATCCAGAACACCACACACACACACACACACACACACCCACACACACACACACACACACCGATGAAATTAAGGCACTTATAAACACATTATAGAATACAAATATTGTAATACATTAAACTTAGGACGGACATCTGACATAAAACGACATATATAATGAACTGATAATTAATGTTAATATTGACAGAATTATACATTGATTAATTATCATAAAAACGTGATTTTAACTTAACAACCTCACAACATCAGAGACTGGAAACTAAAACTAATGTTTTGTATCAACGATAAAAATAAATAGATAAATAAAAGTTTCACCTAGAGAACATCTACTTCGCAACGGTAAGTCCGATCAACTGATAACACGTTATACACCAATAGCATGGAATAAGAAATACAAAGCGCAAAATTAACACATGTTCAACAAACAAATAAACTAATAAAATAATAATAATAATAATAATAATATAATAATAATAATAATAATAATAATAATAGTAGTAGTAGTAGTACTAGTAGTAATAATAACAATTCTGGACAGACTTTACTGGTTGTTTATTGTTTAAGGTTTGATTTTAAAAATGCGTGAAATAAATGGATAATTTGATTGTCAAGTGGTCTTGTACTTAAAATGTAGGTCCCCACAGCCAGGATCATAAACTTTTTGGTTTTGCATGGTGTACATGGTGTTCGCAGAATCAGATATATGATTTTTTTATTGTTACACGATGGTACATTTAATTTTAAATTCACTTTTACAACTACCATATATTATTTTGGTGTATTTGGACAGCCACTTTGCACGCAATATTTGAGTTTTGTATTAACGTATATAGTGATAAATATCGAAATTTACCGTTGGAAAATCTAGGAATTGGTTCTTTTTTCATTATTAGCCTTTAAAACGCTCAAAAATTGCCACGTAACGAGAGTAAGATCGTTTTGATTAAACAAATGTCACAAAAATATAAATACCATCTTAATCAGATGTTTTGACGTCAAGCGTGTGCCATTTAACTAAGATAATCATCATGATCAACAAGATGTTTGTCAAAATAAACAAAATGGCGTAAAATCGACAATTATCGTGTGCAGTTGTCTGCATGATCACCTTTGAAGGCCTTGGAACTGTTATCGCGTTTAAAGAATAAATATGCTTTATTTAATAGCGAAGAAATTAAAAAAAATGCAACATCACTTTACTAAATTAGGAAAATAATGAAGAAAAAAAGCATCTGATAAAGAAATGTCGGTTTTTGGCACATGACAAACTAAACACTTTTCGTACATGATGAGAAATAATCGAACACGAAAAGGAAAGTATTGATAGGTAAATTTTTCTGTAACAGTAAATTTGGCATTGGTCAACATACAGGATATTTTAGAACGACGCTTTTTTCTGGCTTTAATTACTAAAAAGGCAATACTTTTAAACTTTTCAAACATAGGCAAAGACATTGGTATTCGCCATTGCCTTTCTATCAGCTCAGGGATATATTATGCATATTCATACATAAAAAGAATATGGTTCAAGACATTTTGATAATTACACGGAATTTTTTCTTATCTCTAAATTTTTTATATTTAACAATGTTCTTAACATTTCTGTTCTTATTCTTTTGTACATCATGTGCTTCTAAAAAGTAACAGCTTGATCTATATTTTGACTAATGTCCCTTGGCTTCCACTACCGGATTACTCTGATCAAAGGGTAGAGTACTGACAATCAACTGCGAAAAATCAGTTCAGAAAGTTTATACATAAATTAAAAGAGCAAAATAAAATCATGCTGTATCTTAAGTAATAAACAATGATCAAAGCACACTAAATAACTGCAAAACTAACAAAAACAAGCACTTAGTAACACAAAACGATAACTAACTCAATTATCAACTTTCTGAACTGCGACAATCAGACAACAAACTCTGTATTCAGGCAACAAGTAATTGATTACCAGATCAAAACTAAATCTGCAAGTGCACAAAAACAAGCACTGCATTATAGCTGGTTAACAATAATTAAATGAAGATCAACACAGCTGCAAAACCCAGAAAAAA
>CM056605.1:10633722-10747955 GCA_029721355.1 Tegillarca granosa | reverse complement strand
TCTATAACCTGGACGATGTGTCTACTACGACATTAACGTTTTGGGCAAAGATCAAGGTCATGAGATCAGATCTCAATTTTTCTCATAAAAATAAATGCACAAGATTACGTCAGTGAAATTGATCACTTTGGCGATGTTGGGGCGTGGGTATTTGGCATAGCTTTCAAGAGACAGTTCTAGTTTTATCAAGCAATTCTTCAATAGTCAATTGATATATCCAGTGGTTGAATTACTGTGATTAATCAAAACAATTCCTGGTCTATATGTTGTCTGGTGGTATAGCAATGGACATTTATAGCTAAATGTTAAAACTCATACATACACAAACATACATGTAAACTTATCGATTTTTTCTTGTAGATCGAAACAGCGTTAGAATTAAATACAGAAGAGAGGTAACATAAACAACAATAGTATTTATAGTTTGAAAAATACATCTAATTAATGTTGTTTAATGTCTCATTGTTGACATATCCTATATCTTGTAACAGACCTTTTCGATAAAAAACATTGGAAAGTTGATAAATACGCAAAACCACACATGTGTGTAATGTATGCGTCCGCACAATAGACGAGTGCGATCAGCTAGGTCAGAAAACCACATATGTGTGGTTTTGTATTTATCACATACCCTACCAAACTGAATGCAAAACTTTAATTTTTTACTTAACTTGCCAATAAATTGCAATCAATTGAAAAAAAAACCTGCTAAAGAAGTAATTAAAGCAACAGATTATTGTTCTTTAATCATCATTTGTTAACATTTTAATACTACTAACGTAAACACTGGTAAAAACTTAAAAACAAACATTGATTAAACATAATTTTATAACATCGTCCAGGACTCTCCCAAACTTGACAAAATTCTCCAAACTGACCAATAACGTCACAAAAAATTCTCACGTAATGAGTGACGTAATGTTATTGTTGTCGGGAAAGGGAATTCCCAAAAAGTAGTTACCGGCTACTGCACATGGTGGTACGGAATGTTGTACTAGTATCGCACATGTGTAATAGGACCGTTGTATCACATAGCCAGAAAATGTAATGTATCGCTGTAGTAAGATTCAATGGGTATGTGATAAATAATAATACATCAATGGCATTGGCCTAAATTATAAATAGAAACATTTAATTGATAGCATCTTATATGGATAGTTGGATTTTTTAGTAAATAAAACATTCGGAAGCATTGAAAATAGTTTTAAAGTTTAAACCATTAGATCTACATCTTTGTGATATTATCTGAAGAAATGACCCACTATCAAAGTTATCCCTTTCTCAATATTTGAAGCCATATTTGTGAGCAAAACTGAATATCTTACTTAAAATAGATAATGCATGAAGTCTATACTTAACCATTGACCAAGTGGTCCTATTACTG
Source organism: Tegillarca granosa (assembly GCA_029721355.1). Taxonomy (NCBI): domain Eukaryota; kingdom Metazoa; phylum Mollusca; class Bivalvia; order Arcoida; family Arcidae; genus Tegillarca; species Tegillarca granosa. Next base: position 10,746,571 of record CM056605.1, on the reverse strand, counting down.
ATCGAAATTATACATGTATCATCTTTGTGTTAAATATTTTTTGCGTTTACTTATTATTGAAGTTGCAATTTAACATCCTGTTCCGGAAAGCTTTGTCATATTTTAACATGATAAATTGTGTCGTTTGAAAGGGTATTGAAGTATTTTATAATTTTGATTTATATCTTTTTATTAAAACCACTAAATAAATCTGTTATGAAATAAATTTAAAATTTAAAAGTTTCAAATGCAGATGGTAAAATTTGTGTACTGTGGTGTTTGATTCACCTCAGTGTACAAAAATTACAAGCATAAAATGGTAATTTGATCAACATTCAGTTTCTTACAAATAGATGGTTGCATGATGTAATCAACATTTTAAATATTATTCTTGGAAGTATTTCCATCTTCGTCCGTCGTGCTTCGTGCGTCGTGCGTCGTGCGTAACCTCCAAAACCACTGGGCCAAATTTAATGAAACTTGGAAACCATTATACCTGGGTGAAGCCCTTTCAGATTTGCACGAATGAAGGAGTTATGTCCCCTTGGGGCCCCATAAGGGGGAAAATAGTAAACATTTTAAAAATATTCTCCTCTGAATCTACGAGAGATATACTTTAGTTATTTTATTTATAACATCCTTAGGTCATGTAGTTTTAGATTTGCACAAATGGTAGCCATGGGGCTAAAATGGGGAAATGGTAAGGCACTGAGTGGGAAAATTGCTAAAAATTATGTATTTGTCACTATATCTTGAAAACTATTAACTTTTTTTATATACATGTGTATTAGAATATTGTATGTATTGCAACAACGATCAATATATATTTGATATATGGTTCAAGGTCATATGTTGAAAGGTCAAGATCACAGCTACAAAAGAAATTTAAATTGCTATTATCTTGAAAACTATTAACTTTTTGTATAGACATGTTTATTAGAATATTGTAGGTATTGACATGACAATCATTTTGATATATGATTCAGGGTCATATGTTCAAAGGTCAAGGTCACAGCTGCAGAAGGTGACAGAAATTGCTAATTATCTTGAAAACTATTAACTTTTTGTAGAGGCATGTATAATAGATTATTGTAGGTATTGACATGGCAATCATTTTGATATATGGTTCAAGGTCATATGTTGAAAGGTCAAGGTTACAGCTGCAAAAGAAGACTTAAATTGCCTTAATATCTTAAATACTATTTTTTTCATAAAGGCTATGTATATTAGAATATTGTAGGTATTGACATGACGATCATATATGGTTCACGGTCATATATGTTCAAAGGTCAAGGACATAGTTGCATAAGTATACTGAAATTGGTTAATGATTTGGAAATTATTTATTGCACTACAGTTACTTCATGCATATTATATAAGCTACTTATAAATGAAATGTTACTGGATATATTTCTGATTAAGTTTTGTTGCAGTTCTTAACTTGAGAATACCTGTAAAGTTTCTGTACTGAATATATTGTTCATTGTACTTTGCAAACAATTTTAAACATATCCTCAGGTGAGCGTTAAGGCCCATGGACCTCTTGTTATTTTAGGGATATTCATTATTAATTCATTTAAAGTTTTTGTTTAATTTTTGTTTTTTGCAACATATTACATTTTTTGAAGAAAAAACTACTAAAATCCTAGAACATATCTTAATGAAAAACTGCCCAGGCTTATCTTTGTGATTTTATGGTATTGGGAGTTATTTAATAATTTTATTTTAGGCAAGAAACTTTACAAGAGATTCTTACAAGGTTATTCTCAAAAATCAAGAGCGATGAAAGAAAAAACATTGTAAATGTTGATAGAGATAATGTACTACCTGGTGCAAAAAGAGGGTTTCAAAGAACCTCATTCAATGAAAACCGATTACTTAGTGTGCGTTTTTTCTGGAGAACGGGCAATTGATGATGGAGGCCCCACAAGAGAATTCATAAGGCTAGCTATCAGATCTATCAGAGATTCACCAATATTTCAAGGAGATCCACATGCAAGAATGTTATCTCAAGATGTACCAAGTAAGTACATTTTGTATTGTTTTTTTATTTTTCATGATTTTACACAAATGTTTTTGAAGCCAGGACAGATGTACCACAATGTAATTCCAAGGTCAATTTTAATTGGCAAGTTCAAATCTTATTTTGAAAAGCACTTCATCACTTATACATTTGTTAATATATTTAATCCGAACCATACAATAATATATATAATACAATTATAAGCCTTTGTTAGTAATGATTTTCGGCATGTAGATGATAGTTTAGGCATGAAATTATTGTTTTACAATTTTTTAAAACATATTTCACTGAAGTATGCAAATCACGAGACAGCACATCATATGAAATTTAGCAATTGACCAATAATTAATTGAAAATCCATTTTAATGCTCAGCTGTTTTTATTTTTGTTAAGACCTGTCTTTTGTTGGTCATCTTAAACTTTATCCAACTTCATGCTGACTGCCTGACGAAAAATAAAATTGACTATCTTTTACCAAACCCAAGCCAGTTATGGCAATTGTCAATTATAGGTTTGCCCATTGTTTGTAATTAAATCCTCTTCTCTGAATTAACAGGAAAGTTAATGATATTTGGTAATAATCATAACTCATAAGTGGCGGTGTTATCTCTTCTTGGGGGTAAAAATAGAAAAAAAAACTAGAATCTTAAAAATAGTTTTGTTTACATGTAATAAAACTGACATTTTCAATAAATGATCCAAGGTCATAGGTTCAAAGGTCAAATGCAAATTACATAAAATACATTTTAGCTATATGTCTATAACTAGCTGAGTTTATGGCATAATATAACTGGATACATCAGTCTATGACTGAAATAGTTGGGTATTTACGCACACATACGCTTAGGGATGGGGTGTGTAAATTTAGGTACAAATATCTATCATTTTCACATTCAAGACGAATATACAATATCAAGCTTCTTGTACTGAATAAAAACGAGAAAAAATGAGAATATCCAACCAGCTACTGCAGATGTGGTACACAAAAATTTGGCGCATGTGGTGATCGATGGGTGAATTTCAATTGTCGATAGTTATTTGTTACCCTCTTCAAATAGCTATCTTTCTTTTCACGTAACTGGATACTAGTAGCTTATGTACATTCCTCCCACAAATAACTGGTTATATTAGCTAACTTTACCTATCTAATGTAATATGCTTATTGTAGGTGAAGAAAGGGGTGATTATAAACTCTTTGGAAAAATGTTGGCATATTTTATAGTCATTAAAGGAACCACACCAGTGTTTTTTTCAGAGATCATGTACAATGCCTTGGTCTATGGGTGTGATGCTTGCGTTCCTACTCTTGATGATGTAACTGACCACGAAATGAGAAATCAAATTCAGAAGGTAATCTGCCATCTCTTAATCTAGCTATTATATTATTGATATTTAAACCATTTTGAATGTTTTTATTAACAGAAATATTTTTAAATTTTAAATATAACGGTTTATTTATTTAATTTTTATATGTATTGTTAAAAATTATATGCACAGGTGTGTTTGTTGCTTGCTATAACGTGTTCTTAGAAATACAAATTAAACTTACATATTAAAAGTTTTGGTGTTCATAAAAGAAATCAAAATGAGAAGTCATGACCATAATTTTTTGCCACATTTATTCCATGTAAGCATGAATAAATTGGAAGATTTTGTAAGGTTAGGGTCTATTAGATATAGTTACTATAGTATATGGATACATTCAGAAATTATATCCCAAACTGGGTACTGGCTTTATCTTATATGTATATGTTATTCTCAATAACATACAAGAACCTAACTTGATACAAATGTAGCTGATGAGATTTCTATGCTATTAAAAGTAAAAGTATTATAAACACAGCATTACAATTCTTGTCAAATTTGTAGCAACTCAAAGTGTGTTGTTCCTTATAGTACTCTCTCTCTCTCTCTCTCTCTCTCTCTCTCTCTCTCTCTCTCTCTCTCCGCCTTAATGAAGTAAATGGATAAGATTTTCCACATGTACATGGGAATATTCTGTAGTTTGAAAGATTTTTTTTTCAACTTCCAGATAGCAATGGCTGATAACAATGATTCCTTTATTATGGCAACAGAAGCCTTAATCCCAGTGATTGAGTTTATAGGGGCTTTGCCTTTAGTGACAAACTATGCAAACAAGATCCAGTTCGTTCATGTACTTTGTCAACACATAGTCCTGACAAGAATTAAAGGGGTGCTTGAACAGTAAGAATGTGCATTTTATGGTGAATTAAATTATGTTTTAATTGTAATATCTATCACATATTCACATATCAAACATACTTGAACTACACAGTGCAAAGCCTAAAAAATTAAAGCTTACACTGTCAGAGTCAACTGGCCACAGTTATCGTTATTGTAATTACGCAAAAATTTATGTCAAATACATTCGAAATATTTGGGTAAAAATACACATGGAACAAAACACGTTTGTATAAATGTGCAACTTAAATAAATCGTCTCAAGTATTTTGGTAGTTATTCGGCCAGCTTTCTTATGTATATCAATATATTGGATTTACTAAGCTAACTTTGATTTTAATTTCATTGCCAAGAAGAACTTTACTTATAAAGCAACAAATTGTCTTTTGAATATGATTACTGGATGTAAAATCCCTGTAGTAATTTTTGTTTGCTATAATATATAAGTATTTCTTGTGTGCTATAAATTACATGAATGGCTGACCTAATGCTATGCTTTGCTTGTATATTTGATAGGCCAGTATAATCTATAACAAAAATTAATTACATATTCAGTCTTTTATCTGCTCACCTTTTCGACGACAGGAGACATGTATTGCTTAAAAATACTGACTGTAAGCTTGTTGAAATGAAAGTGGCGTCTGGATCTAATATATTCACCCGGGCATTGCTTTTTTCAGGTTCTGTGAAGGATTAAGTTGCCTGGGCTTGTATGAAGAACTTAAAAAATACCCAGCTGTGATGAAAACCCTGTTTGTAGACAACAAACAAAGTCTAAATGCTGTGTCGGTTGATGAATTATTTGATGTTAAATTTCAACAGTGGGAAGCAATGCCTTTATGGATGAACTTGGAACACAGACGTACTGGAGAGACTTCCTCCAAGATTTAGAAGGTATCAAAAAAGTATTGTCTTGATATGACTGGTCGTTTAAGTAATCAATTGTCCCTCTCTAAGATTTTCTTGCAGGGCTTATCTATTATTAAACAACAAACATACAAATATACCAGCCAAATTACACTCTTGTGATAAATAACATATTTTGAAAACTGACAAATTAAGTAAAAAATGAACTTCCGTCATGGAAATACCTGATCTGGAAGTGTAAGTATTTGCTGCCTAGCCACATATAAGCAACATGGAACTTTGAGGCATCAAATATGAACAGCGCTGGATTTCGTATTGAATATTGAAAATTTTATATTGCTAGCAACACTGGTTTGTTTGATACAAGCTTTTACCATCCGTCTTTCCGTCCATTTCTCTTTTTCATTTCATTATTTTTCAAGTTTTTTACCTTCTGACAGGATGTTAGGAATGTATTTTAATGGTATTCGACATAGCAATCTAACTTATAGATAAGCCTGAGATTTATGTTAGTACTAGTCAAATGTGAACAAAAACATTGTCATAAAATTAAGACGAGCAACTTTTTGATAGGAATACATTAGATCATGAAAATGAATAAATAAAAAAAAAAAAAACCAATACCAAACAAATAAGCGTTGGAAATCACTTAAACTCTTATTGTAAATAAAGAATTATTTCGGAAAGCAACTGGTTTTACAAAACTTAAACTTGCAACTATTTACTTATCTGTTCAAAATTTAGGAAGAACCATTTCTGGAATATTGGTAATGGTTATATGTTAGTCAATTTACTTTCAGATATTTTATCAATCAATGACCTAAACGATACACTAAATCAAACTTCCAATTACTGATTTGTCAGCTTTAAGATTTTTAACAATTGTTTGTTTCAACAATATAATGTCGTGGAATTTTAAAGATGCCAAATTATGCATTCATTTGCAAATATTAAAAATAATAATGCTGTTTTTTGTTGTAGAAGAAAAAAATGGCTTAGAGAGAATACTGGTGTTTGTAACCGGTTTTGATAAAGTGCCTCCATTGGGTTTTGAACCACCATTGCAACTTTTGTTTACGCACCCTATGCAGGAACATGAAGGCGTGCCGTTTGCAAACACATGTGCTAATCAACTTCACATTCCAGTTATGGATTCTTTTGAAACTTTCAAAGCGCGTATGTCTTTGGCTTTGGATGTTGGTATTACATTTACAAATACTTGAACAATTAGATTCGTACTTGCTGGAAATGTCAGGAAGACATGTGGTGCTATTAATTATACCGCCTTAGGGACATGCTGGTTTTTCTGTTAGCTCTTTCAGTCAATCCTTCGTTCGCCTGTCTATCTATCCGACCGTCACTAACAACTTCAGTTTCATTTTTTCTCAATAACTACTAGACAGAACTGTCTGATATTTAGACTGAAGTTTCCTTATCGCAAGTTATATCGTTTACTTATATATACTTACTATGTCATTATTAACCTATTAACCATTGTTTTTTGTTTTCTGAATTTTCTTTATCATTGTAAGATTTGTTTTGATATTTTTGTAACTGGAAGTCACAAATTCTATTCATTGTAATACCTTCATGTATTGTACATTAAATGTTATGTTATTTAACAGAAATAAGTACCTTTAGTGGTTCTGTGTCTTCTCTAAGTTAAAACAACCCGATTCAAACACAACATCATTCCTTTGCGTACAATCTTGTGAAATGCTGTGTGTGTCTGTGATTAACCGTAACGTATATGTATGTGCATTAGTGCTTATAATAGTGTATAGTGGTTATACTGGATTTATTGAACATATGAGATATTTTTATGCAACGGACCCTGTGCGAGTTTCATGAATGAACGGAGTTAATGAATTCAATTAACAATTGAACTGTATTAAATGATGTACATTGTGAACATGAATTCGAAAAGCGTTAGCACATTATGATTAGTTTTTGCATTCATACCGACAATGAACATCATCTTAAAACAGTTCAAATGTTATATTTTTGTTAAATATTTACAAAAACAATTCATTGATTTCAAGACTCAAAAATCCTCTTTTATAACACATGCACATCAGCAGGAGCCCAGCAACAGCCACGAAGAACGTGCACGCGCATTTTAGACCGAGAACATGATTTTCGACCGACATGTAGACCATATTACTTCGTTGCTATTCTATCATTATTATTATTATATCTAATATTCTAAAAAATACATTTTTTTATGAAACGCTCTGGTAAAACCTTGTCAATGCGTTTTTTACTGTGTGTGTATACCTATGATATTGTAGTTACTGATGATGTGATGCATTATATAAGTATTTATACACGGAGTCACATGGTTTTATGGTGATCTTGTATAATTTTGGTTGTAGGTTCGAACCCAGTTGGTGCAATAAATTTTTTTATTGTTCCATTACAAAATACCACTTTTTTCTACTGATGAAAGTTAAACCGTTTAGCATTTTATTGACGCAAACTCAAGGCACACAATATAATTTATTTCTATCATGTGTACTTTTGTTGTCTGCATACACGTATATTAACAATTAATTTAGCGATCAAATGTACTCGCAACCCTAAAGCTTATATTAGCTTATATATATATAAAGCTTAAATATTTATATAAGATCTATATATTACCATCTGGTAATATCTGTTATTTGCAAATTGTGTCAACATTTTTATTACCTTCGTTCCATTTTTGGATAATTTGTTAACTTCTTAATTGCTTTTGACATTACACTATATTTGACAGAATATTATCCAAATCGCTAACTTAAGCATCAAATCCAAAACCCGGATGTATGCGATAAGCAGATTTTACTAGTATCTAAAGCGAACGTGTCCTTTCATTTTTTTAATCTTACAGCATGTGCATATTAGATATCAAATACATTTTAAGAATACTGATTTTTGTTCATTTATTTATACTGTTGGAAAAATAAAGAAAGTTATAGCTATAGTTTGAGGTGGCTATAGATTTATTCAGAAAAAAAATCTTGAATTACTTTCCAAGTCCGGTTTATTTAAAATCTAGCATCCATACCAGATATGAAAACTAACGTTTATATAATTATGATGAAGCTTACAAACCCGAAAGGAAATGTTTATTAATTATTGTAATTTTATTACTTACAAGCAATAACAAAATTTAAATACACTGATAAAACAGAGTTACTAAAATTGATTATAATTGTCGGATTTACGTGAAACAAATTTGTACTTTTAAATGTGACGTGCGACAAGCTACTGCTGGTAACACCTGCCGGTGTACAATATTTCAAAAGACAATTGACCGCACCGTAAGTGGGAGGTCGTGAGTTCGAACCCCGACCGGGTCTGACCCAAGACTTGAAAGTGGGTAGTGACTGTTCTTTTGCCAAGCACTCGGCATTACGAAATGAAAGTCGCGGTTCTTTCGGATAAACGAGGCCTTGTGTCATAACTGGCGTGGAACGATAAAGAGCCTTGCTGTATAATCAGCGCACATACAGGCAGAATCTCTTCACTTTCGCCTATAGCTTAGCTGGCGACGTCTCGATATAAGTGAAATATTATTGACTGGGACGTTAAACACCATTACTCAACTCAACTCAATGAAGTTGGTTGTTTTTGTTTGCCAAACCTTATATATATATATATATATATATATATATATATATATATATATATATATATATATATATATATATATATATATATATATATTCTTTTTGCATCAGTAAAAAACGATTTATTTTCGTAATTTCTACTTAAAAAGATGGGATAAAATATGGCAGGTATACTGGGACGTCCATACCATCTCGATTTCAATGTTCGATATCGCCCAGATGGCTCGACTATACAGACCGAGTTCTAGGCTTTAAACTTCAAGCGATCGAAGTTCCACTTGTAGATCGAATTCCGTTCGTAAGCGTTTCAAATTTTTAGACGTAACTGAATGTTTTTTGGGGTTTTTTTTGTAATGTTTTGTGAAAGCATTGAACATAAAATACAACTGTATTTAAGACCATCTAATCAGTTTGTCGGTGATTTATCGGAACACTAGGCAAAATACTTGTACCAAAACACGTTACACTATCATATTAGATAGCGATGTCTTGCCAAAGTCGGGAATTAGATAAACAATGTTGTTGTCATGTCTACTAATGTTTGTATTATTATTCTATATTTTTTGTTAATGTTAGAAATAGCTTGTGCCACCAAAAACTATGCACATTATATAGGAATGATTTTCTATTTCCTTTTTCGGTATTTGGAAATTTGAGTCAACTTTGTCAAAGACAAAGAGTATCGGATATAGAATTGTGTTTCAATACTGTGAAACAGTACAACAGATCAATAGAAAAAATGGACCCTAAATAATCAGCACAAACAGTCATTGTATTCTGCATTCTATTTAATTTAATCCTAAAAAACAAATAATTATTACATACTATACTGATAACACAGTCAATATTTCATTTGGCAAAAATTTGTACACATTTACTGCAGAATTTGAATCCTTTGGGATACATTTTAACAAATAACTTTTATTATCCTGATAAAACAGTCAATATTTCATTTGGCAAAAACTTGTACACATTTACTGCAGAATTTGAATCCTTTGGGATACATTTTAACAAATAACTTTTATTATCCTGATAAAACAGTCAGTATTTCAGTTCGCAAAAACTTGTACACATTTACTGCAGAATTTAAATCCTTTGGGATATCCAAGTTGTGTCTTCTGATTGTTTCTATACAAAATTTATAAACATCTGCATCACATGGAATAGAAGATCTAAATTCTGCCTCAGTTGCACATACATCTAATTCCTCGTCTGGTACTGAACACAAATAGTCTTCTGAACCCCACAGCATCGGAGTGAAATACATCAAATCCGGACGACCGGAAGGCACATTTTTATTTGTAGACGGACGTATTGTATGCGTGTTCCATATTTCGGCAATGTCATCCAATTCGTCCTGAAATAAAAATGAATTTTCAATATATATTTCAAAATCAAATAAATAATTCTATCTCAAATTATTACAGCTTATAAACCTACACACAAAAAAATATTGAAAAATTGTCTTCATTTTAAATCTTACTGGTAACTGTTGATTCACTACAGCTATTTGATGTAAAAAGGATATACTAACATTTCGAAATGTTCAACTACTGGGAATGTTTAGGGATATACAAACATACTTTAATCGGTTGGTTAGTCAAATGTTGTTAAACGTCATATCAGCAATTTTTTTAACTATTCGTAAGGAGGAAATGTTATTATTAATCTCTAGTATAATCCATTAATATAAACAAATGTTAATAAGGTGCGTGAGTTTGCAACAGTAATTTTGATCTGCGTTGTATAATTGTGCGCTTATGGCGACCTCGAGAGCTATTTAACTCCTCTGCAACGTCGCTGATAAATATCTCAAACTTCTCGGTCCATTATACAGGGATTGAGCCAACCAGTAAAAGCCAACGAAAAGGAAAAATCCTGTCTCACTTGAGGTCGACCGAAGTCAAACCCATAGCGGTGCGAGGTCTTTGGTTTGAAGGCTAACGCGTTAACCACTCAACTTCCGCGGCCCCTCAAAAGTATTTTAACAATTCCCTCTTAAATGACAAGTGATCATCTAAGTGGACAGTTTTGTGATCAGTGATAATATTATATTTCATAACTAGTTTGTTGGTATCTCTTCATTTTTTGTGTCTTTTGTTTGTAAAACGCGGCTATGGTTGTTCTAAGTACAGTTTATTCAGCTGAAACATTATATTGGATATGAGACAGAACTATCAAACACATTCAACCTACCTGAATCAAGGCCATAAAACAAAACTGTACAAGATTTTTATTCAGAAAATCTCAATTGTATAACCCTTCTTCCTCCATACTACAGAAAAGTTCTATCCAGAATTGGGTGCATTCTCGACTCAAAAATCCCCACCAGCTTTCAATCCTCTGATTACATGTACTTGCTCCAGACATGTAAACGTTCCCGAATGAACTGTTTCGATGAAAAAATGTCTGAAAATCACGTACATGTCCATTTTCTGTGCCGCAATCTCCTCTCACTATGCACGGCGACCCCCTTATTTGTTTAACAGATTCTAAGAAGTATCCTCCTATTATTCTGGGGTTGTTGTTAGTATTGTAAACGTTTAACCAGATAATACTTCTTGAAAATCCATCGATACTGCCGCTTATGCAAAGACCAAAAGGTTTCAATTTGTCGTACCCATCGATGTGCCAAATATAATTTGGTCCTTTCGCAAAATAAGCGCGTCTAACTAGGCGCTTAGATGCTCTTATTTCGACTCCTTCCGGGTCTATTTCTTTCATTATAAAACGTACTGTCTCTTTTTTCACTTGTAGACCTCTGTCTCGACATTTTTCAAACATAATCCGATATCCATGAAGTAGCCCTGGTCCTTTTACTTCCTCTTTTATAAAGTCAACAACATCTTCTAAATCTGAATATTGTCTTCGTCGCAGATTTTAACGTGATAAACGACGTTTCAAATGTCTTGTACTTATTTCGATTCCATGATTTTCGGCTAAAACAAAGGCTATATCATCGTAAATCAAACCAAAATTAAAATAAAGGTAGATTAATGAATCAATATTCTTTATGTTTCGTTGGTCTGCCATTTTGAGTACGATCTTTATTTTAAACCTTCACAATTGAACTTTAAGGTTTTATAGTGTCATTACCAAAAATCAATGCGTGTGAACGAAATATCATTGCGTAGAAACGAAATACCTTTGCGTGTGAACGGAATATCATTGCGTGGGAACGAAATACTTTTGCGTGAGAACACAAAAAAAATTGCGTGGGAACGAAATACTTTTGCGTGCGAACGCAAAAACATTTCGTGGGAACGAAATACCTTTGCGTGCGAACGCAAAAATATTGCGTTGGAACGAAATACTTTTGCGTGGGAACGAAATACTTTTGCGTGCGAACGCAAAAACATTTCATGGCAACGAAATATCATTTCGTGGGAAAGCAAAAACATTTCGTGGGAACGAAATACTTTTGCGTGGGAGCGAAATACTTTTGCGTGCGAACGAAATACTTTTGCGTGCGAACGCAAAAACATTTCATGGGAACGAAATACCTTTGCGTGCGAACGCAAAAATATTGCGTGGGAACGAAATACTTTTGCGTGGGAACGAAATACTTTTGCGTGGGAACGCAAAAACATTTCATGGGAACGAAATACCTTTGCGTGCGAACGCAAAAATATTGCGTGGGAACGAAATACTTTTGCGTGGGAACGAAATACTTTTGCGTGCGAACGCAAAAACATTTCATGGGAACGAAATACCTTTGCGTGGGAACGCAAAAATATTGCGTGGGAACGAAATACTTTTGCGTGGGAACGAAATACTTTTGCGTGGGAACGAAATACTTTTGCGTGCGAACGCAAAAACATTTCATGGGAACGAAATACCTTTGCGTGGGAACGCAAAAATATTGCGTGGGAACGAAATACTTTTGCGTGGGAACGAAATACTTTTGCGTGGGAACGAAATACTTTTGCGTGCGAACGCAAAAACATTTCATGGAAACGAAATACCTTTGCGTGCGAACGCAAAAACATTGCGTGGGAACGAAAAATCGTTTCGTGGGAAAGCAAACAAATTGCGTGGGAACGAAATACCTTTGCGTGAGAACGCAAAAACATTTCGTAAGAAAGAAATACCTTTGCGTGCGAACGAAATACAATTGCGTGCGAACGCAAACGATTATTTATTCCAATGTCCCTTCGCGGGCTCCGTATATACATGTATATATATAAGATAGGTTTATCCCGAATTAGGCTTAATTGCATTTGATACCAGATGAAAGATACGCCTCTAAGCCGCAGGAATTTTGGCCAGTAATCACGATTCTAATGAAATTTTCGATAAAATTCATCTTTAAATAAACCTTCATATTACCGGATTATACAATTTAATTGCTTCCACTAAATTGATGGGTTTTGATGAAAGGCGTAAAGAGGAGTTACGATAAGTTTGGAGTTATTTGACAAAGGTGTAAAGATAGTCAAAGTATTGATGTTAAGTGGGCAGTGAACTTCAAAGACAACCGAATTTGGACAGGTAATCGAAGCATTAAGCTATCCTCAGGTAGATTATTTGGTATATATCAACTCTTCAATAGAGAAGAAGAGTACTTGAAATTGACTTATTGTCAAGAAACAGATTTTGTCACATGGAATTTTTATTTATCGATTTACTCTAAGAGGAAATGCCTTTTTAAATAGAAGATATAGATGTGGTATTACACAGGTGTTTTCTTTCACGTCCATTACATAAGATTTAGGTTCCGGGTCACCTCGATATTACTTGATATCTTTCAGTTTGTGTCTTATATTTGTACATTAAAGACGATTTTTAAACTATATTTGAATTATTTATTTCAATTTGTATTTATTTTAGATTTTTGATCATCTCTTATACACTTTTTTGAATTTGTATTCGATATTTGCACATGAGCAATATCTTTGTAATTTATTTTCACCCGTATTTATTTCTGTATTTATTTCAACTTCAGGTTAGCCAATATAAAATTGTTTTCACATTCAAAGCTATATTAAATTATTTATTTTTATTTTTATTCATTTTTGAATTTCGTTTTTGTTTCATTTATGTCATTTAACAATTTAATTAAACAGCCATTAGATTTATGTCAAAGTTTGCTAGTACGATATGTCATGTGCTACTTTTGAATTGTATTATTTTATAAAAATTCTAAAGTAGCACATGACAGATAACATAAAAACTTCAACTTTTTACATATCTACACATCTATCTGACACAATTTCACAAAAATCTATTGAATCCTGATTTTCTGATGCATGTTAGCAAGTCCTACTCTCTTTAACCTTTATACAAACCAAGCAGTTGAGCTGAAGGTGCAAATAGAACATCTTTGTTAACTATAAATATTATGACACTTTTGAAATTTTACAACTATTTTGATAACCACTGTTTGAATCACATTCAAAATGTGAATACATGTACTTCGCGATTTATTATAATACATTCATTAAAAAAAAAAACAAAAAAAAAACAAAAAAAAAAAAACGCGATTTTCTTCAAGTCTTATTTAGACAGTTATTGCAGTATGAATAAGTTGAATGACAATTTCTGCCTTCAATTTTATTTACAAAAATCACTTCCAAGAACAATTATAAGTTTTTTTGCGAGATCCAGCTCTTCTGCACATCGTCTCTGTATAGAAACAGGACGCTACTATAATGTCGCACGAGAGATCAGGCTGTGTTCTAAGTGCAACACTGGTCAAACTGAGGACGAGTTTCATTTTATTCTCGTCTGTCCTTTTTATTCAGACTTGCGTCAAGCGTATATCAAGCGCTATTGGACAAAACCTTACACTTTCAAACTTATTCAACTGATGGGTATAAAGAATATTCGTCAGCTACGAAATTTTGGCATATTTTTTTTAAAAAGTTACACAGAGAAGGGACAACTAGCTACTGTTCATGGTTCATCCACATACGTATACAACTTTCTTAATTTTCCGTTTATTAGTGCTTTGTTTAAATTTATTGTTTTGTTTTACTGTATTTTTCACTATATGTCATACACTGTTATGTATTATGATGTACCGCCATACATTGTATTCTAAAAGTATTATGTTACCTATAAGTGTATGCTTACGGAATAAATGAATGAATGTTTTGCATCAAAAAGCAGAATTTTATCCCTAATCCTTTGCCTCTTTCCCCCAACTCTTACACGCATCTTTACTCTTTAGTACATTGTTAACACAAGCACAAAGCATAATTATGTTGTGCTTAAATAGATTTTACCAAACCATTTTTCATAACCTTTTCTAGCCAACACTAAAATATTGTGCAAATTCGTAATAACTCTCTAGACTCATTAAGGCTTTAGATAACACAAGATTCTTTGATTGACCAGTGGCTAGTGTGAATGGACATTTAATGTACGTAATTAATTGAACATTAAATTCCATCAGAACTTGTAAACAAAAAACAAATAACAGTGTCCGATCTTTTTGAAGTTTAAACCAGTAGTTAACAAATTATGAGATAAAGACATACACTTCATCTAAGTGAGTACATCTGGGAGCTATAACTAACATGTAATTGCTATTTAATGGTTGTTCTAAAATTAAATGTTTATATTTGTATTTAGTACCACGGTCCTTTGAAAGGAAAATCAAATACTACATATAGATACATCGGTTAGTACCCAACACAGAAATTTCTGAAGAAAATATTTTTATTTACCAAAGAAATTACATCATCGTGTCACGACCGTCAAAAAGCTTTGCTTTTTAAAGAATCTTGTCACTAAGTAGAATAAAATAATACAAAATATTGCTTCAGGAAAACACACATTTTGACAAGAGCCAGAACAAGCAAACCCAAAACGAACAAAAGAAAGGAAATGAGATACGTGTTATTTGTTCCATTAAGGATAATGAAAGATTTTTGAGAACTATTGACGAATTATCAGAACCATACATGTAGCTTATTACCTTGCCATTTTTTGTTTTGGTAGAAATTTTCGTGGAGTTTAAGTTTTGTGAAAATAAATCCCATTGAGGGCAATGGAAATTCAAAATTTTCAATGACATTGAATTTCGTGGTTTTCAGTAACCCACGAAAATAACGAAATTTAATCCCCCACGAATATTTGTGATTTTACAGTATTTGAAGTATTTATCTGATCTATAAAATTTGTTACTCATCTAAGTACATACAATAGCAATTGACTAGATGCTGATAGCCTTGCAAGTTGAACTGTGTTGTAAGCAAACAATGTGGATATTATTAAAAATGTAATGAAGCCTTTTTGCAAACTTTCTCATAATATACTCTAGGAGAGACAAATCAGCTAAAAGAATCTAATAATATCTTTATTTCTCAGCAACCGTTGTTACATTATAGATAATCTGTACCCTATTTACTTACAAACATTTATAATAGATACGTGAATATATACAAAATAGGCAAGACAATATGAGTAGTACATAATATAGATGAAGAAGCGAAAATAACAAAATGAATGATAGTATTCAGTAATGTGCTTATTGTAGTTTAAGATCCTCACCATTTACTTTACAACCGGCTGTATCTAAATATAAACATTTTAAAATTTCAAAAATACTCATTGTAGTGATGTCGTTATTGTGTACAGTTAATACACCTCTTTTTCTTTTATTTTAAAACTAACTGCACATTTTAAAGTTTCTAAAATTCCTACTGCAACCGGTCTTATATTACTGCCATACGTATAGTATATACGTTACACATGTGTCATTTTTCTTAGTACTTTAACACAAACTCTGATTATTCCATGACCATTAACAAGCATTTAAAATTGAAATGTACTTAATATCTGTTTTAAAGCTCCGATGAATAAGAAAAATTTTTATAAAAATATAAACTGAATTTTGATTAGTTAGGGTTTAATATACCGTCACAAAATGTTTCCTGACACATTGTACTGAATGGAATTGTATTGTAGATATATACATTTTATTCTTATTTTAAAAGTATTTTATTAAGGGACAATACGACAGAGAAATATTAATGCGAAATGAAAATACGCCAAAATATAACACGTGGGAATATTTTGTACAATAAGTTAAACATGCACATCTGGCTTTTCAATTTAATAGGAATATGTATTTGACAACATTATATTTAACCTTTGTAATAAACTAGCAAAAACACAACCACAAAGATAAAAAAGAAAACAATATCGAAACCTTCATGTATCTTTTGAGACCGCTGCACTCGGAGGCTGGTCGTGGAACTAAAGACCAAGAGACTATTAAGACTCTTGGTGAGTACTGGATGCAATGGTAAATCGTAAAAATATCCACATCTCTCTCTCTCTCTCTCTCTCTCTCTCTCTCTCTCTCTCTCTCTCTCTCTCTCTCTCTCTCTCTCTGTTAAAGGGGTTTACTTTATTTGTCTCCACCAAATGCATCTCATTACCAATCAAATAAAATTAATAAATATTTCTTTATCAAAAGATTTAGAATCAAAGCTTTTAACTTACAACATCGTAAAACACACAGTGTACAGCAGCATCTTAAAACGGTACATAAGATATCTGCTAAATCTACACTTTTAAGTAATAGGAAATACATGGATAGATATTTCTAATTTTGATCATTCAAAAATTTGTCAACTATCTTCAATTGTAACTTAGATAAAAGTAATAACTCTTAAATAATTATGCTTGAATTCATGTTATTCAGTTTCTACAAAACCAAATCATTCTAATTTGAAATCTGGTATTGCATCAAAGTTCAATCTGCAATTTAATTATCTTTTAATCTACATCGCACATTTAACAAAACATATAGAAATGTGTGGATAACATTATCTTTTACCTTACTGGTTCTTTTGATCTGGTAATCATTCCTCCTTTTTCCTGTTTAAGATCGACTAATGAATATCAAAATTGTAATAATGGAAATGAACAAAATTGATTCAGTACTGTTAACAGAAAATCCCCCTTGTAGACACGTGAATTCTTACTTATTATCATTATTATTATTATTATTTTGAATATTTAGAAACAAATCATAAAGGAAAAGTTTGGTGGATATATGTTCCCTAAAATTTGTTTTTATTTATTTATTTATTTATTTATTTATTTATGATAATTTTTATTTATTTAATTTTTATATTTTGATATGTTGGATAAGGTTTCTGTCACTACACGATCAAACAATTGTGTTTAAGCACAAAGTAATTGGCGAATTTATATCTTAATTCAAACAAAATGATACTGTTTTGCCATTTGTATTCTGTAAAATGAATACCAATATTTTAAAAGACTAGGAAACTTTGGAAAAAATATTTGTTATTTGTTCTAGATTTATATCAAAACCCGCGATCACAGGATGTGTCAAACTTTTAAAATATCAAACTCTTAAATTTGTTGTTATTTTGAATTACAGTTTATATACAAAAAATATAAAGGGTTCTTTTTGTATGGTAGTTTATCAAAATTCTCACTAACATAAAACTTAGAACGCAGCATTAACATTTTTGTTAGCCTAAAAACGTAATGTTAAGGAACAATATCGTCAATTCTGGGTGAGTTTGGTATTGACAGGTTGCACTATATGCTTTATGTATATGGAAATCATCCTGGAATTTTCATAAAACAGACAATTTAGATAAATCGTTTTATTGTTATGAGATCAAGTGGTCAATTGTCCAGGCACCTTCAGATCTTGATCTTTTCTTGTATAAGGATAATTAATCGCCGATTCTTTCATATCGCCCTCAAACTAATGAATGATTTACAGATCAATGTAAATTTAGCACTGTCAGTGTTGAACTGATACTCGGATAGGAGTTAACATCCAATGTTATCACCTTAGAACAAAATCGCCAATATCACTCGGCATGATTATACATGAATACATGTTTCAATAATCAGCATGACGTAATATGATTGTTTTCATTTTTCCAAATATATAACACCTTGTTAATTTGCGTTTCAAGGATATTCAGGTTATCACTAGATCTGAACATTCACATATCTTTGACTTATTGTTTTCTATATTAATAACATGTCATCTATAGTTTATAACCAATGTAAGTAAACTCTATAATAATGATTGCCATTATTAACAATTTATCTTCATAATGTTATATTGATAAATAAACATAGTTTTACGTGCACTTTGATTAATTTGACAGTTATTTTTGTGCTACTTTTGAATTTTTATGAAATAATGCAATTCGAAAAGTAGCACATGGCAATTAATTGAAGCACATGACAATTAATAGCATACTGCAAGTGTTCCAGTGTATGTCTTTTTTATGAACCGATTTTGTTTCAAATTGATATAATAAATAAATAAATAAATAAATAAATAGCTTGAATAGAGTTGCTTTAAATAAATAAATAAATAAATAAAATAGCTTGAATAGAGTTGCTTGCTATGATGATAATAATAATAATAAAAATGAATTCTTTAAAAATATACTCAAAAACATATTGTCATACAGTCATACATCGGAACATGTGACAAGTTGAAACAAATATTGGCTAAGAAAGAAATTTTCTGTTATAAAGACAAAGCTTCCATAGAATATGCATGAGAATAAATATCGGACACATGGCAGGATTATTTATAAAGCTTACCATCCCACTGCTAGTTAAACACAGAGTTGTAAATCCATATTATATATATGTAGGATAAATATGAAAAATAAACCTTGATAGATTATTAACTTAACTTAATGAAATTGATATTATTTATCATTGTTATCATAATAAATGAATAGATTTAATGCTACCAGAACCCGCAAGGAAAAATTAATTAATTTACATTAAAATATTTTACAAAATGTTTTATTGATTTATTTCTTGTATATCGACATAAATAAACTTATTCAGAATAAAAAACTGTAACAGATTTGGGAAAAAACAAAACTTATGTGCTTTCAAACTGTCATCATCTCCGATTGCGAAATGTGTGGTCACTCTGGATCTAAGTCTCCTCAATGAAAGTGTCATGTATTAATTGTCATGTGCTACTTTTGAATTGTATTATTTCATAAAAATTCAAAAGTAGCACATGACAAAAGTTAATATGTGCTTTTCAATCTCAAGTGTTAAATAAAAGATAAAGGCAATCGCTTAAGTACTGAACATCATGTTTACATATATCTATATTGGAAAGTAAAGGTCAATTAATTAATCAAAGGGTTAATAAAACTGCATGATACAAATTAATGCAATAAATTAAGATGTGCAAATTAGAGGCCGCAACGTTAAACCTTGCTACAGATTTACAACCCTTGTCCATCCCCCTACTGAGGAACCATATGTACCATCTCCGCGTGGTAACTCTTTCTATTACCAATATAGTTAAGCTGGACCACTTATTAACAGATGCTGAAAGTGGTCTTACTTTTCTCAATATACATATTTATTTTTGTGAGAACAACAGACCTTTCTTTTACATAGAACATTACCAAGACAGAACTGGCTTCTTGTTTTCGCTTTTTATGTAATGACTTAATCCAATGTTCTTTTCTAGTTGACCAATTTATTTCCACTGAGCAATGTGACATCACAGGAAATTTATGATCATCTTACTGTCGGCAATAAAATCAAAAGTGTCCAAATTAACACGTGATAGAATTAAAGATTATTTGTTAGTAAATGATGCGTGCTCCCATCGTAAATTATCACTAGACGTATTTCATTGAAATATATAGGCAGATTCCACTTGCTATCACACTTGCACACGTGCTCATCATATTTGATTAAAAAGACACGTTCGAGAAGAAAGTCCATTTAAACAATTTCGTTCCGATTCGTTTCTAAATGGTATTGTAAACTGGAGATATATTGTTTGACTGGCAACCATTTGGCACTTCTTTTGGGCATTGTTTTATAATAATTAAATTAAATTCTAATGTAAGTCATGCGTGTCCTTTAAGATGAGAAACGCAAGCAACTTAATTATTTAGCAAATATCCTTCATTGGATGTATTATAGAATATAAACCGAAAATGAGTAACCCATGATTTAGTTCTTTTTAGAATTCATTTATACGTTACTTAGCAACCATATTTGATTTTATGTAAAAGAATTTTGAAAAATTCATAAATGTTGATAGTTTTTAAATTTTTAAACTTAACATAAGAAACTGTAAAAAAAAATATTTACATGTATACATTTAAAGCAATAAAAATCCAGGTTTGTAAAGTTTGTTTTCCTTTTGAATATTTCGATGGACGAAATGTTGAGTGGGACTTTTTTGTACAAATTTAAATGGTTAATTTTACAACAATACTTAATCTCAAAAGTTATTAATAAACGTATCTTTTGTTAAAAAGCCACAGCTAAATTACAGCTGAAAGGTATTTAAAACTACGATAAAGTCATTAAAAAATTAGAAACAAAAAGCTTAATATGTTTCTTGTTCATATTATGTATCCATTACAAAAAGTCAAAAACCGGCTTCATTGTACAGCAATGGTCTTGCTTATAATTAGTTAATGCAAAAGTCATAAGAAAAACGACCGTGTTTCATACATTCTGTCTTTTTCACCTGCTCATATTGTTTCGTTTAATCCATTTCCATTTTACAACAGTCATATAACTATTATTTATAATCCCTCAATTTGTTTTTCAAGATCAATTTTAATATCTTTAAAAATCACATAAAGTATTCCATTATAACATTAAATTTTTAACTTGACATTAAAAAAATTGCGATTTAAGTTGCTAAATGGTCCTTAAAATTTTTGTAGATTTTTCCTAGGCACGATTTTAAAAAACTCCATACGTGTTGTGTCATACAAATGGACATTTAACCGTCAATTTAGCTCCCGCTATCACATCGCTTTATAACTGCTATAAAACCCTTATAAACATAACTGATTTGGATATCAATGATAATAGCACCCCTACCTCGTCACTATTTAAACCGATATTTTGTGATTAATGAGAAACGAGTAAATGCTGTTTCCTCAAAAAGTCTCTCACAGCAGGAACTGACAAATGGTTAAAAAAGGTCTTAAGTATTATTTCAATCAAGGAAAATACTAAAATTTGAATTGAAAAGTTTCTTAATACTTAGTTCAACGTTTCTTTTTCTTATTGTTTGCTAGAGGCATCGCCAAACATTTTCGCATTGTGTTCGTTTTTTTAATACGGGCATATGCTAATTTTTAAATAGATTTATTTAAACAAATGATAGCGATAACAAAATACGAACTTCGCGAAAAGTTAAATACAAACGCATTTTAGGAATACAGTGCATTTGTCTTTAATCTATCAAAATGAGACTGAAGTCATGTTGAGTTATTTCCGAGACATCCTTCATTTAACAATGTTAGTTCATGCAATGTTTTGTCATTTTGAAAACGTGTTTTTGAATAATAATTTGACAAAAGACAATATAAGAAAAAGAAAAACCGTTGAAGACAAATTATACATATCGAGCCCAGTGATGAAGTACCCCGACTTTGGACGGACAATTTATCTAGTGTAAATAACACAATGGTAAGTTATAATACTCGGTTTGAAACTGATTTCAGAATGACAGCGGAAAGACGAACACTTTTTACGGATGTAAAAACAAACTTTACCAAAGTAACTTTCCTAACGAAAGAATTTCCACAAAGGGAGACAATCAATGGTCAACTTAAATTATATACTTTTTGCAATGTGTCATTGTCCATAAGCTTATAATGTTGTGTGTCAATATTGTGACTTGTTTTATATTCGAAAATGTTCGTTTTATTTATTTTATTGATTTATTTATTATTTAATTGTTCTAGTGTCTTATTTCAATTTTTTATTTTGTCTTTGACCAAAGCTATTTTACTTAAATGTCTATCTTCGTTTTGATTCATTGTGACAAAAGAAAAATAAAATCATTTACCTTAACTTGGCTTTCTGACATTCCCAGTGCATAGGCTAACCTCGCTCTCTCCGGCCCTGCTAAATATTTTGTCTGTTCAAATGTTTTTTCTAATGCAAAAATTTGATGTCCTGAAAATGTTGGTCTTGTATGTTTCTTCTTACCGTCTTTATCGACAACTATATTTGTTTGTGCTGAAAAAGAAATTTCGTAATTTTTTAACAGTATTGTCAATTTAATAAGGCTTATTGTATGTTATTTAATACCCTAGTGTAAATTATTTTACTATTATAAAAGCAGTTCTGGAAGAAGGTGGACGAAACAGAAGTAATCGAAGAAAACCACTATTTCTTTGACAAATGGAATCAAATTTCCCACCCCGTGTCTGTCGAGTTGGATTCGAAACTACCTACTCTGTAACCCTTAAGACGGCACTTTAGGCTTCTGGATTACAGAGGTCAATTTTAATAAGATTATTTGCATAAACAAACATGTATAGTATATCGAAAGGTTTTTCTCCTTCCCTTGGCCATATCTATCTGCCTTTATTGCATTTTTCTGTTATTTAAATGAGGTTGTTTGAAAATAATACATTTAGCCACATTACTGGACTTAATTCTATCATTTTGTTCGGTGTCTGTCCTAAATAGGGAATTTCATTTAATTTTTGTAAACCATCTATTTGTTTCATTGGTTCTGAATATTGTCAAGTACATGTAATAATTGTGCTGTTTTATGTGGATTGAATATCGAGTAAGTTACTTCTGAGATCGCAGAGGAAGCAAGAATTTCGGATGTAAAACAATAACTGTCGATAAGCTGACAAACTTTCCTACACTAGGATCTGCCTTGATTGGATTTGAACCGAAGCAGTAAATCCTGCTATGAACAGTAAGCGCGCGCTTTATATTTCATCTAGACAGGATATTGTTAATTTGTATTTTAAAAGCAAAACATAATTAAATAAAGTCTTATAAAATGTTTGATTGGTTTAAAACATAGCTCATAATGTAAACAAAATACTAATCATCTCCGGTTAATTTTTAATTGTAGTTCATCAAGTCAGTCACCATAAACTAATTAATATACTG
This sequence comes from Tegillarca granosa, assembly GCA_029721355.1. Lineage (NCBI taxonomy): Eukaryota > Metazoa > Mollusca > Bivalvia > Arcoida > Arcidae > Tegillarca > Tegillarca granosa. The sequence continues at coordinate 10,722,995 of CM056605.1, read as the reverse complement.
AAGTGCATTTCATAGCGAGGGAAATCCCTCTGAAAAACAAGATTCTTAAGACATTTTTATTAATTTCGTTCAGGCTCACTGTACACTCCTAATTTTCCCTCTAGAACTGTTGAAAATTAATAATTGTATTCCTAATTTACATATCAGGGTAACATTTTAACAAGTTTTCCAGGAACACTTCAAGAAATTACAACTTTTGTTTACCCCAGAAAGGCTAAAGGAATTAATTAATAAATTGAGTTAGATTTAAAGTACCAGTCAAAAATATTTCACTTATATCGGGACGTCAACAGCTATATGTGTCATAGTAACATTTTACCTTAGCAGTACTAAAAGCAAATGTTTTGGGAGATATTTTTGCGTGTCACGCCCACCGTAACAAGGAACGTCGGTTATTTCATATTTACTCCAAAGAACCCCTGATTTCCATTTCTGCATAGCGATTGCTAATCAAAAAAAAAAAAAAAAAAAAAAAAAAAAAAAAAAAAAAAAAAAAAATCACTTCCTATGAATTTTACATTAAAAGTTAAACTGCAGATGTCGTTTATAAATTGCATATCAAGACGTGCTTTCAGATCACTATAGTTAACTTCAGAGAAATTGAATATCTATTTCAAATAATTAAAAGAAAAGATGTTTATAAAAATATGATTCTGGAACTTTTTTAAGGATTTATTTATTTATTTATTTATTTTATTTTTATTTTCAATATTTTATTTGTGTTGATGTGTAAATAGATGTATACTTCTAGTAGAAGACATCGTTTTTATTGTTAAAATACTTTTTACTATTTAAAAATTAAGAAATTAAACCAGAGAATAAAATGATGAGAGTGAAACTTTTTCTTTTTCTTTCTTTTTAAGTTCTTTTTTTTTTTTTTTTTTTTTTTTTTTTTTTTTTTTTTGAAAACAACACAGAATTTTTATATACTAAGTATCGTGATTAACAATGCTAACATTCATGTTGCTAAGGATTTGGATGTATAATGTTATCAGTTTTTAAATTCATAATATAAAGGAAACACTGAAAACTCTTTTAGACACAGAAAGTTGGATGATATTAATCAGTCTGATAGAAGACGGATTGACATTTTTTGTAATATACTGACATAACGTTTACAGGCTCAAATTTGTCGGACATTAACACCACATGGGTATTTCCCGACAATAGTAAGCTTGAAGTATCATTAGAGGTATATATTATTGGTTTAATTAACTAATAACTATTAACCCCGGTTCTTACAGTGAGAAGACTATAGATATGTCGCACCTGATGCTAAATTTGAATTACTGCTGGTCATTTATCTTCATCAAAATTAAATCCGAACTCAGACAGAGAGAGAGAGAGAGAGAGAGAGGAGAGAGAGAGAGAGAGAGAGAGAGAGAGAGAGAGAGAGAGAGTAAATATTTTTAAAATGGTTCGTGCAGTTTTAAATTTTTTGTTACAAATTAGGTTGAAAATTTTTAACTTTATTATATGAACTGAAAAAAGACATATGTACATGTTGTTTACAAACTGTTTAAAGGTTAATTTCAGTGAATTTCTTTTAATGGATCAGAAATTGGACTGAATTCGAATTAACGGGGACGTTATTTTTCATAATAAATATTTAGATAATTTTGGATTATTTTTAGAAAATTGGAAAATTGGGAAATGTACAACATGAATAAACACTATAATTTTAAGTAGGGATACCAGTATAATAGGGGCTGGTAGGACAAATGTTGATACTAGACAGTGTACATATCTTTGTAACTTCATAATAAGTCTAAGCACATGCTAGCTATTTATTAATTACTTAATTTTATCACAAGAATTAAGATAAGCACAATAAAATACCCACTCTATGGAACTGTATAGGCCGATAACTACTGTATTTTGGCACACATTTATTAGATTTCATTGAAAATAATTGAAACTTTCATAGCAACACTGTAATGGTACTGAAATTGACATCCCCAAAGTCTTACAAAATAAAGAATTTCGTTTTGTAAAGAGTAGTTTTGATTTGAAGAAATGTAAACAAAAAATCTAAATACCATATTTTGATTCTGACAAACATACATTTGTCTATTAACTTAAGATTTTTAAAATTGAAAAAAATTAGTTCTCTTAGCATTTAATTTCATTTAAACTAAATGAAAAAAACTTTAGGGTAAAACTGAAAACTTGAAAATAATATGGCTGAATATTGTGATAATTCGATTAAAAAGATTTAACACCTTAAATCTAGAAAGGTAATGGATAAGTTTTGAATCGAAATTATCCTTCATAAATCTTTATGGATTTTTATTATTATTATTATTATTATTATTATTATTATTATTATTGTTGTTGTTGTTGTTGTTGTTGTTATTGCTGTTTTCTTTGAGGAATGAAATAAATATACATTTTAAATAATATTTTTAAATGAAGACCAAATACTTATTTAAAATTGTCTGTTTCATTTAATTTAATTTTTGTTTTAAATACTAACTTTTAAAATGAAAAAAATCAATTGATTAAAAAAAGATATTGATTTGATAATATAATACTGAAGGATAAATATTCATCAGAATTTTTAAAATTGATGTAATAATTTACTATTAAAACTGATCGGTATCACAACCTTTCAGTATATGTGTGTATCTTTCACATCTTCATATCAACTGGGATATAAAGATGTATTTTCCATATTTCCCTCGCATTTATAATTCAGGTCTAGAGAAAAGTCTGGCAGTAATTCTACCGAATCATAAACATTCTTTTCTTGTATAAATAACTCTTGTTTTTTGTTTGTTGTATAAATAAATGTGTTTAGTGATAACATGGAGAATTAAATAAATAACTAAAACTTGTTATACATTTAACATCTTACATATAAATTATGAAAACCAAACTTTTTAGGAAAAAACTTCCGTTAAATACATAGTATTTTTCATGTGCATGTAAAACACAATTTAAGACTAAAAATCCAAAAATAATCACTAAAACAAAAATATTTTTTATAAAACGTATTTTTCTTTTTTAAATATTCCTTACGTAAGAAAATAAAGAAAAAACTCATAATAAATAAATAAATAAATAAATAAATAAATAAATAAATAAATAAATAAATAAATAAATAAATAACCGGATTTAAAAAACAAAACATTTCACACATGTAAATATGTACTCTGTTTCATTATATTTTTTTGTTATTATTATTATCATTATTATTATTATCATTATCATTATCATTATTATTATTATTATTATTATTATTATTATTATTATTATTATTATTACTATTATTATTATTATTAAAGTTAAGTTTCAAGAGCCGTTTTTCCATTACTTTTACTCTTAATTCATATTATTTTAGTCAGCTCAATGTTTTTAATCACAGCAGCATAACATCAAACATTTAAACAGCTTTAAATTCAATCACACAGACGCTTTTAAGTTAAAATTGTATTTTGAAAATTAAAATTAAAGTGAAGAGAGAGAAAGGAAAAGAGTTGTTTTGAAGTTTTTATTTTTTTTTATCAAGGGGTATTTAAACAGTTGTAAACGATGATAAACGTGTCTAAAGACTTCCAATTATGGTGGAAAATTTCCACAGTAGAAACCAGTCTCTATAATAGATCAACATAACATTTAGTGAAAGGAAACATTGATATTAAATCGACTAGGATTTAATTTAGTTTGTGTAAAACAACTGTTTTTGGCCACTTGACAGCCCAATTTACTTCAAGTTTAGATGTAAACTTCATCAGAATGTCAACATGATAATTGAGAATCGTCCTAACATCCATCACTTTACGATATCCACAACGCACTTCTGGATTGTAAACTTGTACATTTTGATAAGGTTTCTAACAGTGACTTAGACGTTTTATAAAATGTTTAGATATATAAATTTATCGACAGAAAATAATAAACAAATAATTAGCCTTTTAACTAAATTAATTTAAATTATATTTCAGATAAAAAAACTATTTTTTTTTGAAATCCTGTATTTTTGTAATATTTAAATATTTTTAGTTAAACTGACATGAAATTAGGAATTCTTGTGGCGGAAATATATGTAATTTTCAAAACTTTTCTCCATACAGGTAATATTATGTCTAAAATTATTATTAAATTTTAAACACATTTATTTTTTGTGGTCCAATCATTTACTATTATTTTGTTAAAAATTGCTTCCAATTTGAACTCTACAAAACAATAAACAAAAATTCACATTCTTTTTGAAATAAAAGTTATACCTGATGGTCTCCAATGTGGGCCATTTATGAGGCCTGGCCAGTAAATTGGAGGTCTTCCTGGAAGCTCTGCGATTTTTGTCAGCCTTGCTTGGTTCAGATACATTCCAGCAGCATTCAGTCTTGAAAGTCCTAAAGCGTTTTGTATGTTAGGTCTACTTAAAATATCACAAATTCCATGAGGAGTTGAGTTTGCACCAAATGCAAAATGTTTTAAACTATTTTGTTGATGATTAGATTGAGTTGCTAGAAAAGCTGATGATGAAGCCGGTGTCTTCATCTCCGTCATATTGTGTAACGCTGCTAAAGGTGGACTGCTCAAAACAAAAGCTGGTTGTCTCCCTGCAGAGTCCATATTCACACTTACATTCATGTTTAATAGAGATGCCATTGTCGGGCTTGGATTCTGGTGATATCCTGACGACGAAGCATCATTTGAACAATAGTCCAACATTGTCTTGTTTTTATATGTTTAAATATCTACCGGTATAAAATATACAACTTAATATTAACAAAAACATACACGGTTTTTGTTCATAAATATAAAAAAATCAGCTTATTCCACATCCAGTCATTTCAGAAATAACGGTATTTTTCTTAAAATAAGTTATTTAAAAATATAAGTTTTCCACCTCTCTGTAACAAATCTTCAGTGTTTATGTCCCGTCTTAAACTCGTAAGTTATAGTAGAAAAGTTCTCTATTAGATGCGCCACCTTACTCATTGAAAGAATGATATCAGTGGGACAATAATGTTTCGCGGATTTTGTATGGAGCATTTGGAATGAGTGGAAAAGCCACTCAATCAAATATTATACAATGATTAATCAGATTTTGATACTGCATAGTGGGACGACCCTCTTTACTTTAAATGTGATATGATTGGTTGATACTTGCTGCTCTTTTATCGCCGACCATTATTAAGTGTTTAATGATTGGCTGGTATAGAGTTCTCATTGGAGCTCTCTAAAACGGAGTTAACAAAAGTCTATTGATGAGAAGTTTTTAAAAACTTTTTTATCAATGATTTTGAGGATGAATTTTTTTTCATGTAGATGGAAGCTAAAACTTGTTTAAGTTATAAATATTATAAAAACCATTTACATTAAAAATCTTTAAATTTAATATCTCGAGGAATAAATTTGTGGGTTTTTTTTTATAATTGTATTAAAATCATTTATGCTTTCTGAAAATGAAAGAATATTTGCTCGGCGAGTTCTCAAATTGTCAATATTCTTTAAATTTCCTTTTCCGTAAACTGTAAAAATAAAGCTGTTTTCAAAATGAACGCCCAATGCTATAAACCTGTCAAGAAAATGATAACAAATTGATCTATAATGCGTTGAATACATATTAGATATCACCGCCAATTAAAAAACAAGACATTTCTTAATGTCCTCCCAAAGTTTCTATGGAAACGTAATGCTTCCGTATTTGGAGATTTGACCTCAGTTCTAAAGGAAGTTTAACGAGCACATTTAGTAAATAGGGGCTTTTCATACGAGCCTATCAACGGGCTCTAAGCCGTCATTCGTTATATTGTGTTGGTGTAAATGCAGCGAAGATTAATGTGGCCGACAGCTATTAATCTAAGCCTCTCTTGTAAATTCTTTATTCTTAAACTTATCAAAATTCCTTATGTGGCAATGAAAATGAAAAAATGAAATAAACTTTGAGTGCATGAAAAATATAATGGCTAAAATATTCTGTGGGATATAGACCTAAATTCTTTGTTGTGGAGATTAACTTGTGTTGTTTCATGATCTTCTTTTATCCATTCTTTTCTATTTAGTCTCAATCTAACTATGTGTAACATTTTTTTATTTTAATCTTGTTCAGATAAATTCAGATGCTATGTTAAAAACATTACCATTTTAGCATTGATCATTTTAAAACTATATTTTTCTGGTTCTACATTTTTTTGTTAATGTCGCTTAAAATTATTAATTTGTGTGAATTATAGTTATTATAAAAAACAATACTAAAAAAAAACTTGGAATATTCTTCAAGAATTTATTTTAAAAAAATATGTTGGCTAACCACTTTATACAGTTTTTAGTTTAACTTATTATATATCATTTACTTCAAATTCCTTTTGCAGAGCTCAGGGCGAAAAAAGTTAATGTTATAAGTTACACGCATATCATTTGTGTATTGTCATATTATAAATTTTTGAATTTTCTGAATGAAATATTAAAAAATTTATAATATGACAACTATAAATTTTTGAATATTTCATTAAGAAAATTCAAAAAAATATAATATGACAGTATTGTAAAATACCGGTATGGCAATTTTTATTTACAATTAAGGGAAATAAAAGTTTTTTTGAATACCCGAACTAGACATTAACATAATCATTTTTATAATCTTGTGCACAATATTTTTAAAAAAAATTTGTAAAACACACACACACACACACGCGCGCGCGCGCGCGCGCGATACCGTTTGTCATTATACATAGTCATTTTTGCAATATATATATATCAATTAACTAAATAAACCTATATATATAAAACTTATAATAATTTTTTAACAACTTTTTTAGGTATTATTAAACTTTTCTTAGTCTTACGCCGCGGTATTAAAGATTTTAAAATCTGTTTTTACTTGTAAAGAACAAGAGTTTCAAAAAGTACTGATTAATGTTTAAAAAAATATTTTAGACACCATTGAGATATCTGGTACAAATGATTTTGTTGTTATTTTTTAAAAAACTAAAATACTGACATAGAATTATTGCAATATATGAAATTTCCTTGCATTGTGTATGGAAGATATTTTTTTTTATTAAAAGTATAAAAGACATTTGTATGGGATAATTTAACTGATTAAGAGTAGAATTGAGTAGTCCTGGATGTTTCATTGATATCAAGATGGTCAGTTATGGTATGGTGGAGAAACGGGAGTACCCGGAGAAAACCGCTCAGCTTTGGCAAGGTAACTACACTAGCATTTACCCGGGTTTGATTCAATCCTAGTCTGTACTGAGAGGTACTTTTGTTTGTAAATATGTGCTTTAGACCATCTGATACAATTAAAAAGGTTGTTTCTTGTTTAATTGAACATTATTATTATTATTTTATTTTTATACATTTTACACTTTATTATTTGAAATAACCTATATATTTTATCGGAAACTACTATTACTACTACTATTACTACTACTACTACTAAAAATAATAATAATAATAAAAAAATAAATAAATTTCAGTATAAACCTGCTTTTTTATTTATCATCATACATTTTAAACGCCTATTATAAGTGAAATTTTATTTTTTCATATTTTACTGATTATTAGTTTTAGGTATTTGTGAAGCAAAATCAAGTAAAATAAAGTTATATACTAAAACAACCAAAGTTGTCCGTATAATAATAATAATAATAATAATAATAATAATAATGATGATGATGATGATGATGATGATGATGATAATAATAATACTAATAATAATAATACTACTAATAATAATAATAATACGATAACACACAGCGACAATTTGCCTTATGGGCAGGTCACCTCTTGGTAAATTTTAAATATGTCTGTAAAGAAAAATGATTAAATGTTTTCCTTTTTTATCTGATTATTTTTAAGCGAAATTAAATATTTTGCAGCCTTTATAATCGCTGTAAATTTGATTTATTAAATGGAAAGGAAAATTTAAGTTATAATTATAAAATTAAAATTTACATGTTTAAAATTTGTAAATTTGTTTGTCGTCTTTTTCTGATAAATTAAATGTTTTTATGGACTTACTTATCTTTATATATGCACAGAGAAGAAATAGATATATATATTGTCAGTAATGTTTTCAATTAAAGTAATACGCAGAAATAAATTTTTTGTATGAGATTTGTAAGAATACAAGTAATATGCATGTACATGTATTTTAATTTTGTCCCACTTCTGACCAATACCAACATTACCGTTAATCATTCCATTAAAACTATTAAAAATTTAACAGATTATAAACTGCATCGTACAAAAAGTATGTTAAATGTGAATAGGTTAATTATGTTAACCATTGTTTGGTAAATATCAATTAAATAATTCAGGTTTACGTATAAACCGTAGTCAAGATTCCTTGGTAAAGTAAGGCTATTTAAATGTGTTTATAGTGTTCGTTTTTTAATTAAACATGTGACACTCAAGGGCCAACAACGGAACTGAGACTATATCAGTGGATATCATTTTGCCATTACATCCAATGTTCATCCAGAGTCGGGACGTGACATCATTGTGTAGAATCCTTGGCGTGATTATTTGTTTAGTTATGCCGTGTACATTATAGTTCTGATTTTTACCTTCATTAGAAAATTTTGTATAGTTATTTATAATAGAATTAAAAATAAATGAATAAATGAATGAACAAATAAATAAATAAACAAACAAATGAATAAAATTTAGTATGATATTTATCTCTAAAATGTTCTTTTCTTTTAGAAGCAAAAGGCAAACGGCCTAATAGAAAGATAAATGAAAAGTTATATCACCCCAATACAATAAATAATAAAATGAAATAAAACAAAAAACTCCCAAAAAACCTACATCTTGTAACCGTTTAGAACTACAGAATTTTACAGAAAACGACATGTTGAAATTTCAGAAATGTTGCTGGAATGAAGACTCACAAAGTTTGGTAAAATCACAACGATCTTTTTTCTCAAATCAACAGAAAAATATCAAAAAGTTTTTAAAATAAATAAATAAATAAATGAATAAATAAATAAATAAAAAACAAACAAATAAATAAATAAAAGAAACTATCTGTAGTTTTCTTCCACCAAGTTTTGAAAAATTTTCTGATTGAATAATTGATATTTGATGGTTTGGACAATACAAAACACTTTCATTACGAAATTGTAATTTTTTCTCAACAAATTCATTTATAATAACTTACTTGTACGTCAAGATAACTCCCAAACTTTTGACAAAGTTCTTTGATTTATGAAGTTGCTCTTCCTTATGGCTACCATTTTGACACTGGCATATGACGAACACAAACGCAGACCTTGAAAAAATAGGGGACCAGCAAACTTTTTTTTTTCGCGTTTTAAAGAAATGAAATCAAACGATTAACAATCGACAACGATGGTGGAACATTTGAACCAAGTTTATCTTACGCGTATGTTTTACTTCAGAATAATCTTTGATATAGGAGATATTTGGTAGATTAGCTTTGCAATTTTCGTTTATTTATCATGGTGATATTTGGCCTTCATTTAACACAAATGTTTTGATTATTGAAAGACTTTTCGTTATATAACTTTTAAACTTGTGTAAATGAACATTGTGAAATATTGCCAAAGACAAATTTAAACAATATCAATATAGAACATTTTAAATGTTGCTGTTACCTTGGCAACTGCCTTTAGTTACCATTGTTCCTGAAAACACATTTTATCATGACCTTTCTGTCGGGTTGGAAATAAGTTACTTCTTACTTTTAATTATCCGTTGCTTTATTTTTTATCCGCGTTTGACCACCGTTCCAACAAGTTTTACAATTTTCAATCGCCGATTATGACTATAGATGATACCTTAGCGCACTTACTTAGGTGTTAATATTTTTTCCAGAAAGTATATTTATTGTTAACTTAACTGTGTAAATATTAAATTCATAAAACAGAGACAGTAACTATTGAACTCTCATCGTATCTGATGTCAGTTCGAAGTCAGCAACTTCAAAATCATGTGTGTGGTGATTTTTTTGTTCGGCTCGGCTCTATATCGTGTTTATTTTTTATTTATTATTATTATTTTTTTTTTTGCTTTCGTTTAATAATAAAGTTACTTGAATTAGAAATAAATCGTTGTAAGGAAAAACAGTAGTATAAGCTTAAGTTTGAGCATCAATTTCTAAGGAACTACAAAGTATTTTAAGTAGGTTGAACTTGGCCGTATATAAGAACTATGATGTTGATTGACCTTCAACTTCATTTAAAGTTACAGTGACCTAAAATACATGTACACAAATTTTTTAACAACTTTCTCTCGTGAACCGATTGTTCTCGTTCTGAAAGCTATGTATTCAGCATCAATGCATAAAAGACTATATATTTTGTTAATTGATTCACGATGAGCATTTATTTCAGATCATAAAATAAAAGCAGCTTATAGTCTTTATTATTCGAGTTGTTTTATACATCATTATTAATCCCATGGCACGTAGAGCTATCACATTTTCAAAGTTTGTTAATCCTGACGTTATTTCAAGGTCACGGTCACTCTAAATAAATAGTCAAAACCTTTAAACAACCTCTCATCATAAACCAAAGCCAGGTTCTGCTCATCTACCTCTTGTTTGACAAGAATTTAGCTTACAACACAAAAGTAGTTAGCTATAAGGCACGCATGATAGTTTTGTTTTTGTTTTAATCTTGCTAGAACATTTTCCAGTTTCAAAAAAGTTTTGATGACCATCTTTATTGGAAACTTTTTTATCACTATAGTACACAATGGTTTGTACGGCTTTGGTCAATTAAACCTTTCTGAACGCCGTGCTATTAAAAAAATCTCATCATAAAATATACAAATGCACGTTATTATTTTGAGCAATATGTACTAGTATGTGTTAATAAAATGTATACACTATCAGTTGCAATAAAAAACCTTCTTGTAATAAAGAAGTAAACATTAGATGCGTAGTGGCTGGAATATAAAGTATGCTTTGACAGATGGGATGAACATGCTTGGAATTTTTCATGTGTAATTTTCTTACAGCACAGTATATATTCACAAAAGTACAAAAAAAAAAAGAAAAAAAAGAAGAAGCCCGACTTTGATTGTTACAACACTGCATTTTGTTAAAAAAAAAAGATACGTTTTTTTCCTGTACTAAAGAATAAAAGTAATTTTATTTTGTGTTTATTACATTATTTATCAATTTCACCAAGCATTATTGTAAAAGTGTTTAGGAGATATTGACCATTATTGTTCTAACAATACAATACTGTCAGCTACTGGCTTTAAAATAAGTCGGACAGTTTGGTTTCTTTTGGTAACAGGTACCAAGCCACTGCACACTTTAAAAATATTTCTTTTGCCACTAATAAGAAAGATTTTTGTCGAGCCTGGCATCGCCATAAGGCGAGACTTAGGTGTTACTTTTCCGGTGTCGGCGGCGGCGACGTGTCACAATGTGACAGTTTATTTTAAAGTCAAAAACTAACCAGGCGAAACATCTAATTCCGTGGAATTCTTGTTATAAACTAAAACACAAGGACTAAGGACTTGTAAAACTAAGACACCCTATCAGTACTGTAACCACACACTGGGTGTATACTCCAGTGCCTGAACTATATTCAGTTGTATCAATAAGCGTTTGCCTTTTCATTGATTGTCGTGTTTGATAGTTTTATCATTGCTTTGTCTTGTTTAGAGGTTTTATCATTTTTTGTCTTGTTTGGTGGTTTTACCATTGTTTTGTCTTGTTTGGTGGTTTAATCATTGTTTTGTCTTGTTTGGTGGTTTTACCATTGTTTTGTCTTGTTTGGTGGTTTTATCATTATTTTGTCTTGTTTGGTGGTTTAATCATTGTTTTGTCTTGTTTGGTGGTTTTACCATTGTTTTGTCTTGTTTGGTGGTTTAATCATTATTTTGTCTTGTTTGGTGGTTTTACCATTGTTTTGTCTTGTTTGGTTGTTTTATCATTGTTTTGTCTTGTTTGGTGATTATATCATTGTTTTGTCTTGTTTGGCGGCTTTACCACTGTTTTGTCTTGTTTGATGATTTTATTATTGTTTTGTCTTGTTTGGTGGTTTTATAATTGTTTTTCTAGTTTGGTTCTTTTACCATTGTTTTGTCTTGTTTGGTGGTTTTATCATTTTTTGTCTTGTTTGATGGTTTCATCATTGTTTTGTCTTGTTTGGTGGTTTTATCATTGTTTTGTCTTGTTTGGTGGTTTTATGCTTGTTTTGACTTGTTTCCTAATTTAATCATTGTTTTGTCTTGTTTGGCGGTTTTATCATTTTTTGGTCTTGTTTGGTGGTTTTATTATTGTTTTGTCTTGTTTCGTGATTTAATCATTAATGTCTTGTTTGGTGGTTATATCATTTTTTGTCTTGTTTTCGGGTTTACCATTGATTTGTCTTGTTTGGTGGTTTTATCATTGTTTTGTCTTGTTTGGTGGTTTTATAATTGTTTTGTCTTGTTTGGCGGCTTTACCACTGTTTTGTCTTGTTTGATGATTTTATTATTGTTTTGTCTTGTTTGGCGGTTTTATCATTTTTTGGTCTTGTTTGGTGGTTTTATCATTGTTTTGTCTTGTTTCGTGATTTAATCATTAATGTCTTGTTTGGTGGTTATATCATTTTTTGTCTTGTTTGGTGGTTTTACCATTGATTTGTCTTGTTTGGTGGTTTTATAATTGTTTTGTCTTGTTTGGCGGCTTTACCACTGTTTTGTCTTGTTTGATGATTTTATTATTGTTTTGTCTTGTTTGGTGGTTTTATAATTGTTTTTCTAGTTTGGTTCTTTTACCATTGTTTTGTCTTGTTTGGTGGTTTTATCATTATTTTGTCTTGTTTGGTGGTTTTATCATTGTTTTGTCTTGTTTGGTGGTTTTATCATTGTTTTGTCTTGTTTGGCGGTTTTATTATTGTTTTGTCTTGTTTCCTAATTTAATCATTGTTTTGTTTTGTTTGGCGGTTTTATCATTTTTTGGTCTTGTTTGGTGGTTTTATCATTGTTTTGTCTTGTTTCGTGATTTAATCATTAATGTCTTGTTTGGTGGTTATATCATTTTTTGTCTTGTTTGGTGGTTTTATCATTTTTTGGTCTTGTTTGGTGGTTTTATTATTGTTTTGTCTTGTTTGGTGGTTTAATCATTGTTTTGTCTTGTTTGGTGGTTTTATCATTGTTTTGTCTTGTTTGGTGGTTTTACCATTGTTTTGTCTTGCTAGTGGTTTTATCATTGTTTTGTTTTGTTTGGTGGTTTTATCATTGTTTGTCTTGTTTGGTGGTTTTATACCTTTTTTGTCTTGTTTGGTGGTTTTATTATTGTTTTGTCTTGTTTGATGGTTATATCATTTTTTGTCTTGTTTGGTGGTTTTATCATTGTTTTGTCCTGTTTGTTGGCTTCAGCATTGTTTTGTCTTGTTTAGTGGTTTTAATTATTGCTTTGTTTTGTTTGGCGGTTTTATCATTGTTTTGTCCTGTTTGTTGGTTTTATGCTTGTTTTGTCTTGTTTGGTGGTTTTATCATTGCTTTGTTTGAGTTGTGGTTTTATCATTGTTTTGTCCTGTTTGGTGGTTTTATCATTGTTTTGTCTTGTTTAGTGGTTTTAAACATGGCTTTGTCTTGTTTGGCGGTTTTATAATTGTTTTGTCCTGTTTGTTGGTTTTATGCTTGTTTTGACTTGTTTGGTGGTTTTATCATTGCTTTGTTTTAGTTGTGGTTTTATCATTGTTTTGTCTTGTTTGGTGATTTAATCATTGTTTTGTCTTGTTTGGTGGTTTTAATTATTGTTTTGTCTTGTTTGGCGGTTTTATCATTGTTTTGTCTTGTTTAGTGGTTTTATCATTGTTTTGTCTTGTTTAGTGGTTTTAATTATTGTTTTGTCTTGTTTGGCGGTTTTATCATTGTTTTGTCTTGTTTAGTGGTTTTATCATTGTTTTGTCTTGTTTAGTGGTTTTATCATTGTTTTGTCCTTTTTTGTCTTTTTATCATTGTTTTGTCTTGTTTTACAGTTTGATCACTTTTTGTCTTGTTTAGTGGTTTTATTTTGTTTTGTCTTGTTTGGCGGTTTTATCATTGTGTTGTCTCGTTTAGTGGTTTTATCATTGTTTTGTCTTTTTTGGTGGTTTTATCGTTGTGTTGTCTCGTTTAGTGGTGTTACCATTGTTTTGTCTTGTTTGGTATTTTTATCATTTTGTTGTCTCTTTTAGTGGTGCCATCATTGTTTTTCTTGTTTGGCGGTTTAACTTTTGTTTTGTCTTGTTTTTGATTTTATGATTGTTTTACCTTAGTGGTGGTTTTATCATTGTTTTGTCCTGTTTGGCGGTTCTATCATTGTGTTGACTTTTTAAGTGGTTTAACTATTGTTTTGTCTTGTTTGGTTGTTTTATCAATGTTTTATTTGGTGGTGTTATCATTGTGTTGTCTTGTTAAATGGTTTTATCATTGTTTTGTCTTGTTTGGCGGTTTTATAATTGTTTTGTCTTGTTTGGTGGTTTTATTATTGTTTTGTCTTGTTTGGTGGTTTTATCATTGTTTTGTCTTGTTTGGTGGTTTTATCATTGTTTTGTCTTGTTTGGTGATTATATCATTGTTTTGTCTTGTTTGGTGGTTTTATCATTGTTTTGTTTTGTTTGGTGATTTAATCATTTTTTGTCTTGTTTGGTGATTATATATATCTTTTTTTTTTCTTGTTTAGTGGTTTCATCAATTTTGTTTGTCTTGTTTGGTTGTTTCATCATTGTTTTGTCTTGTTTGTGCGTTTAACTATTGTTTTTTCTTGTTTGGTGGTTTTATACCTTTTTTGTCTTGTTTGGTGGTTTTATCGTTGTGTTGTCTTGCTGGTGGTTTTATACCTTTTTTGTCTTGTTTGATGGTTTTACCATTGTTTTGTCTTGTTTGGTGGTTTTATCATTGTTTTGTCTTGTTTGGTGGTTTTATGATTGTTTTGTCTTGTTTAGTGATTATATCATTGTTTTGTCTTGTTTGGTAATTATATCATTGTTTTGTCTTGTTTGGTAATTATATCATAATTTTGAAAGAAGCTTCATGACAGAACTGTTAAATGTTGAATGTTTAATCATTTATCATTCTTATTATTATTATTATTTTTTAATTCATAGATAAATAATTTATTGAATAATGTATTATTGCTTTTGATGAAAAAATTATTCCAAATGTAAATTACAAACCAGAAAACTGCAATTATTTATCGTAATTAAAAAATTATGCGTATGTTTCCTTTAGATTTTACAATATTACACAGAGGTAATATTCTACTTATGTATGCACATTCTATTTGAGCGTTAATCGAGAACTTTTTTAAAAAAAAATTTCAGAAAAAGTGAGTGATGGATATAAAAATAAGATATTGTTCTGTACAAATGTTAACACTTCTAGTCGTTTGTTTTCATGTTTTTTTTACATTCTTCTCTCACAACTATGTTGTTGTTTCAGTTGTTGTTAGTATGTGAATTGTCTGAAACAGACAGATGTAAAAACACGTAGAAAAACCATAGACAATTATTTGGCAATAGTCTTTTTTTCAAAAGAACAGTACCTAAATACTAAATAAAATACAATAATACAGTAATGTTTGTAGTACAGGGACCGTATGTTTAGTGTGTAAGACGTAAGCCTACCAAACGAATACATCTCACCAATGAAGGTTTCACCTCTGTCGACCTCAAGTTAGAAGTAGATTAGTTTGTCTTGTTGGCAAGGTATCAATAAGATGGACTGCCTGCTCTTTGTCCAACAAGACCGACAGAATAAGTACCTTGTAATACTGTAAACACAACTGTCAAAAGAAAGCTTTTTTGTTGATTGCGACAGATAGAGTAAGGAGCAAATAAGTAAAGAAATACAGTACCGTTACGTTACTATCTGAATTTAAAAAAATAAAATGAAAAATGAGTTTACAGTTTACACCAGATGTCATATCTAAATTTGTTTAAATACAGGACACTTAAGCAATAGCGACTGACCCACGGACTGACGTAAACACAAGACGAGAGAGAGAGAGAGAGAGAGAGAGAGAGAGAGAGAGAGAGAGAGAGAGAGAGAGAGAGAGAGAGAGAGAGAGCGCTAACGAGGAACTTGGCGACAGAAAAAACTCACTAGAAGCCCTGAAGTCGATTAGCCGAAAATATCCTGATGGAGGTAGGATGTGGAAAAACGTGCCGAGAAAAGCAAACGAAGGTCGAGATTTAAAAAGAATCTAAAAGCGTATTATTAACAAACGCTATATTAATAATGTGAACAAATAACTTATCTTCTCTGGCATAAATTGGATATGTTTATCAAGTCAGTCACTACAAAATCTTCAATGAACCTAAGTATATTCCAAAACAAATGATTTGACTCTCTTATCTTGTTAATTGAGCCGTATTCTAAGAAAAAGCATATCTTTGTAAAAAAAAAAACTTAGTAAACATCGTAAAACAAAATATGTACGATACGCCAAATTACCAAAACTTTTGTCTTTTGACGCAAATATTGGTTTCGCATAATTTTGTGAATATGGTGCGCCATAAATTTGAATCAGCATTATTGAGTGATTGAAGTATCAAAGCGTGATTGCTATCTCGATGAAACTTGCACGTCCACCAATACCCAGTGTGTGCACCTATACTTAGTTTAATTACCCCCCCAAAAAGGTGAAATCTATGAGGTTGAGAATAAAATTAAATCTGAATTAAATCTATCGAGAAAAGAAAACTACATCAAACCATTTCAATTGTAAATTTTAAAAAGGACAATAGCGTTCATAAATCATTCTATGGGATATTAAAAATGCCTATTTTCAAATAAAAAATTTAAAATGAAATTGAAATCATTTCAGTGTTATTTATTTAGATAAACGTTATGAGTATAAATCTTTTGTAAAAAGAAATTATTCATGGTTTTCTTAATCACATGATTCTTATCTATAAAATTTCTTAATTTCGTATAAAAAAAAGATATAGACGAAACACACACTGAGACGTAATGAGAGTTTAACAATATTATTTCCTATAATTTCCCATGATTTAATAAGTCTAAAATCGCTTGAACACATCTTGAGTCAAGATCTATGCACGGACAAATTGAGATAGAAACAAATAAAACTGCTTGATTGAACATTGCCTAGAAAAGACGCACATTCAAAATATGAATCCGTATAGGTCAGGAAAATTATTCTTTAATTGTATCAAATTACGTTTCCATGATCTTTACCAATTTGGATATTACCGATCTGAATTGGTCGAAATTGATATTTAATGGCGACGGGAAGAATGAGATATCATAAGAAAACGGCAAAGATGAGTGTTTTGGCTAGATTTGACAAAAACTTTGTTCTAATTACTCTACACATCATCAAAGCGATAAGATTCCCAATCGTTCAGAACTCAATCGGCCATAAGATGAATTGATGACTCCTCATTGGACGAGTTAACCGTTTACAATAAGAGGCAGCGCATTAGATCGCGATACGATTTCACATAATAGCCATCTATTGTGGTCTTTTGGTAATGGAAATGAATTAAAAAGACTATCATCTTCTTAAAGGGTAAATGAATTGGCCGCCATTATTCATTGGAAGAGAAGAAAATTGTCCAGAAAATTAAGACGAGCCTGAAGAGAATATAAAATTTGCGTTCGGTCGTAAACTTTCTTAGTAATTAATTGGAATAGTTACTGCAGCTTCATCAGACCGACTAGGTTTTTTATTGTTACAAATTATATCTATAATATTAGCTTTAAACCACACCAACCGTTCACAAATTGATTAAACAGAACGAAAAAAGGCTTTTATATCTCACTTAAAGATTTGAAAATTGTTGACACAGACAAAGATATGGTTACGCACATGCATTTTATTTTCCCCAAAAATAAGATTTAAAGCTTTAAACAATCTGTCAGTTTGAAACAGCAGAATTTTCATTATTTATCCAAAATTTATATCTTTATAGTTAAGCCGTTTTCTTTCAGTTAATCATTCTTTGTTAAGTTCCTCTACATTAGCAATTTACAGAATAAATACAACGTAATACTTTACAAATAAACATAATACAAAATAAAATAATTATGAACACAAATAAAGTAAGATAATTATATGAAAATACAATACAATTTATACAATGATGTTTTGCTATGCTGTAAATGCTTTAGATTGAGACAAAAGCTATATTTGGATGTAAAATAGACTTTAGTTTTTCCTGTTAAGTTTTAGATATCTTAGTTTTCTTATAGAAGTGTAGGGGTTTATAAAAAATTATAAAAATTTGAAGCTCCTATGAACGTACCAATTTCTTTGCTTGGATAATTAGCGGTATAGATGAACCCAAAGTCATTTCTTTTTTAAATTATTTAATTTGTGTTTATTATTTTTATTTATTATTATTATTATTATTATTATTATTATTATTATTATTATTATTATTATTATTGTTTAACAAGATGACGTCCATAACCACACTTTTATTCGTCCATTCGGACTCTTATTTAATCGTCTCTGTCCTGCCTGCACTTTTTATATAGTGGTCAGGAAAAGCCTCAACCAAGTTATAACAACAACTACCTATATTCCAATTAGGGATTTATAATCATTGCTTTAATGGTAATTTGATTTTGTTTATCTTTTAGGGCCGGCGGGAACACGTATTGTCATGTCTGTTATTGGTATCTGTCTAATACCTATCGCAGCTTATCTTAAATTTTTATTTTTCATTAATATCCTTTTGTAGAGGATACACATGTTTTGTTTAAGATTTACCCTTAAAGTTTAAGATTTACCCTTAAAGTCTTCATGCTGAGAAAATGCATTTAAGATAGCATGTAGATAGTAAATTACTTGATGGACATATCCAATCAAACCAGAGATGACAAGCTTGGATAACTAACTTGATGAATATTTCCAATAAAACAAGAAACGATAGGATATACGGTTTACTGGTTTAGCTATTGTCCTGGTCAATCCAATATTTTTTTAGAATTTGTTTTCTAATTTTTTATTCAGAGATGACAAGCTTTGATAACTAACTCGATGAATATTTCCAATAAAACAAGAAACGATAGGATATACGGTTTACTGGTTTAGCTATTGTCCTGGTCAATCCAATATTTTTTTAGAATTTGTTTTTTAATTTTTTATTCAGATCTTGAAGCATTATTGACATGTATATTTTTGTTATTGATAAAATTCGATAAATCTCGCAAATGACACTTTTCTGTTTTTATTTTAATCAAACTTAAAAAAAGATGAAATGCCATATGTTTTCTTTCATTATTGTCATATACCATCTTTGAATGTAGTTTATGATTAAATTCAAAATGTTATATGACATTATAGTTAAAATTCAAATTATCTTGAATAATAGTTTTGTCACAGATACCAATACAGAAAACCATTACTTTTTTTCAATATTAAAAACCTTTAGTTTCTTGAATTTTGTAATAATAATTGTATAACTAATTGTTCCAAAGATTTGTTTGATAGGTTCATTTTTTTTTTTTTTTTTTTTTTTTTTTTTTTTTGTAAAGTAAAGCTATTTTCAAGTTTTCAAGTTTTGTAAAGTTTTGGAATACGAGTACTGGGAGCCATTAAGGGCCTTTAGAAGGCATTACCGTCCAAAGACATTAACTTTTTTATTTATTTTGCAGATATTTCAAAATTATTTCTTATTATCATTTTTCCAGATTCACAATCTAAGATTTTTCATAACTTAAAACAAATTGGCAAATTTTTTTTTTTTTTTTTTTTTTTTTTTTTGGGGGGGGGGGGGGGGTTATAAATAACAAAGCTTTCATAATAAAATAATGTGGATATTTTAGGATTGATGTGAGCTTCAAAATAACGCCTTAAATTCCTGAATATCTCAACAATTAAAGAAATTATTGAGATTTCAAATTTACATGATTTGAGTTAAGGAAAATCTTTGCTAATTTCTTATTTTAATAATTGTGAAACTGTACGCATATAATATATGTTATCAAATAATTATTCTTTTTTTTTTAAATTTATCATTAAATTCATTCAAAATAAAATATGACAATATCAAAGGATGGAATAGATTTTGATGACCTTATTTATTAATTTTCAACTGTTTGCTTTTTTTATCTATCAAACTTTTCGACCTTAGTGTCACTGATGAGGATAGACTTTCCAAAATGTGCACATCTGGCACAGCAAAATTTAACTGGTATTTGTGTTATATATTTATTAATATTATTTTGAAAATTTCAATTTAAAATTTAAGACAAGATGAAAAACAGAAAAAAATAAATTGTTCCAGTAATAAATAAATAAATAAATAAATAAATAAATAATAGCTTGAAAATAATAAAATATTACCGGGGAAAATACAGGTACCGTTTAAGATTTTTATAGGGGTTAAGCAAAGAACATTTAACATATTAAAAAGTAGCAATTATAGCAGGATAAGTAAATCAAAAGTGAATCTCATTTCAACTTCAAACAATTGATGCGATTATACTATTGAGATTTAAAGTTTTTTATTTGAATTTTTAATATTCATTTTCTCTCAACAAGAAGAATTTATTACAAATATTTTAATAAATAAAGGATTAGAAAATTTTGAAATAAGGTAATATTCTCAGTCTAAAATAGGATTAGAGTTTTAATTTTGGGTTTAAAGATAATGTTTTTGTAGGTGAGGTACAAAACAGAAATACACTTCCATATTTGAACAAGACAAATGTAATAAAATATAATTTCACTTCGTGTCATAAATGATATTAAACACTTAATGGTTTTGTAAATGGCGGGGCGGTAAAAACGGAAAGCGACCCACTAGTCGTAAAGACACACATAATTTACTAATTTAACTCGCCAGATTGGGGGTTTACGACAAGGAGCGTTATTAAAACCTTTATTATTGGATAGGACTGTATTACTTATTCTTTTGATGTTTGAATAACATAAGTTTAATTTTAATATAGTAACAAACAGATGTAAATATATTCTTGTTAAATAAAAATCATAATCTGAAACTGTAATAATAACAAGTTATTTTATGTCCAAATTATAAATCTGTCAACCTCAAGCAAACCGTTGCACGTGTCGGTACAAAATGTGAACAAAATATTGCTCCCCGCATACCCTATATAAATTATTGGTATACAAAGATATCACTCGACATCTAAATCTGAAATTTTTTAATTATCAATTTCGTTATTTGGTGTTGTGTTATTATTTTTTATCATTAATTCTACTTATTCTCGGAGCAGCCACGTTTTTCTTGTTTGTAAATAAAACTAACCACAGCCATTCTATGTCACATAATGCCTCAATAATTTGTTTTTAATGTAAAATACGAGTTTCTTTATCACAAAGTTAATTTTTAATGGGAATTCAGCATAAAGGTCCTCATATTGAAACTACATTGTTGGATATATATTGAAATTTGCCTTTTGCAGCCGAATAATATATACTTAGAAAAGACACCACAAAGTTGAAACTGAAAAAAAAACTATACAACAATATACAAAAGTTTAAATGCTTTCACCTTTTTAAATTTTTTAGGGAAATTTGAACCGCACAAGCATGTGTAATTACATTTTCTTTTCTTTCATACTTAATTTTTCACTTGGAGTTGAAGCTTGGTTTTGTTGCCTAGAAATTTAACCTGCCTTTAAGGGTCACCTGAACATTAATTAACTACATGTCAATAAAACGCAAGGGGTAAAAAAGTTACAGAAAATAACTACCTAAACATTTGTCATATTTTATAGAAGTTTTGGGATGTTTTTTGCCACCCGTTGTTTACAGTTCCCAGGGAGGTTTATTTGCTGTGCCTTAACAAAATGCTCTAGGAACTCGACGAATAGATTGGTTTAAGAAGAGTGCAATTTGTTACAGTTACAAAATATACCATTTCTGAATGTACATGTATTATATGATTAAATTCCTAAATGGTATGTTATATGATCATAAACCATTTTTGAATGAATTTTATGATTAAATTCCAAAACAGTTTATGAGACAGTAATAAATGAATGGCGTTCTCGTGAAGCTGTATACGACCTGGGGGGGGGGGGGGTCTTTACAGTGTCACGTTGTATATAAAAAAATACAGCACTGTTTTGTTAAGACAAAGTAAAAATGTTCGAATAATTGTCATAGCCGTATTACAAGCGAACTAAGCGTAACGGGCGTTGCAGTTTGAATGGAATCGGTACGGCAGTTACACGACACTTAATAACCTCTCTCATACGTTCAATGCCTGAGTAAAGCTATCTGCCAAAATATCCTTATTAACAAAGAATGATGGTTTTTCCAGAATATAAAGAGAAAAAGCTTAGCCTTTAACGGATAATTTTACACAACCCTTTGTAATGTTTATACTGATAACTATAGAACATATTTAAACTTTTACATACTTAAACTTTTATATTGATAATATTAAGGTTGTAAGTGTTTATTCGTGTTATGTGAATGACACTTTGAAAAAAAGTACAAGTACTGCTCGAAAAAAAAGACATGGAAGGTGTCCTCTCACTCAAGCTTGTGCCGGACCCAATATTTTAATGACATCATAAATCTAATACCTTGTTGTACAAGTCTAATGCTTAATTAAAAAATTATCTGACATTTCACAAATACGATAGGTAATTAGTCAGAAAGATCATTTTTATTGACACTACAAAATAACTTAACAAATGTACATTGAACCTCAGATTTGCAAAAATTATAAACCGAACAGTTATAGCCTCGGGCAAAGTAAACTAATTAGACTGTGGCCACATTTTAATATTTTCATTTTTTATACGTTTGCTTACATCTTTTTTTACTAGGTTTAAAGTACACAGATTAATTTGACAAACATAATTAACTTGAAAAAACAAAATAGCCAATCACGTGTTCAGCAGAATTTTATTACCCAGATAGAATTACGTATGAGGATGTTCATATATTTACATTTATATTAATATCAAGTCCGTAGTTTAACTTATCATAAATAACAAAAACAATTTGCTTGTTTCGGAATCAAGGTATGCGATAATGAAACTACAAATACACGGAATGCCATCGTCGACATCCTAGTCATTTTGTTTCCATATCTAAATTTTAGAGGCGGAGTTAATGAAATACTTTCATTAACTTGAAAAATTGCTTTGAAATAATTTAATATTGGGTTTAGTGTTTGCTCTTTTTTAAATTCACGATAAATCTTTATATACAAAACAAAAAACAATTATATAACCATGATACCTTAAAATTTATATACAAACGTCAAGAGTGTAATATCAGTACAATAATATATCTTGGAAACAAGCAAGGTTTTGTTATGTTATTATTATGTTTTTGATATTATATGCTGTGGTATATTCTCTGTGTTGTAACTTTACCATGTGAGAAATAAAGAACTTGAATTAGTTTTAGACGAATGTACTGTAAGTTGTCCGACCAGCATATGACGTCATTTTATGGACTTATTAGTATAGTTGTTCAGTGTACTCGACAAAAGCGATATTTCTGAGAACTATGATGTTAATATAATTTTTTGCTAGCCATGGTTTAGAACATACATTTGCATCTTCATTCTTCAATTTCCGTCAAAAAATATATCTAGCATTTTCAGTTGTCAAAAAATAATAAATAAAAAGTAAAATTAAATATGATAAAATAATATAAATAACTAACTAAATAAATAAATAAATAAATAAGCTTTTGCTGCTTAATTTTAGCCATGTAAATTTAATTTCAAACGAAAGGAGGAAAAAACATTTTCTCACCATGTTCTCATTTAGTGTGTGTTTTTTTCGATCAAACCAGCACTTCCGGTTGATATATGATGGCTGTACATTAATACAAGGTTGTAAAATAATATAATAATATTATTCATAAAAACTCTCAAATATACTAAACTGTCATCTTTCAAATCTAACCTATAAAATCTCACGCAATCTGTCTGACGGTTAGTTATTGATTTCCATTTAAATTTATCGCTCCGCCGCTTGAAAAAGATAACTTAAAAAAAAACTAAAAATCGAAAACTTAAGAAAAAAAATTATTAAGGTTTCTGTTTAAACTTTTCCACGATTTTGTCGTATTAATGAATTGTACATTTATACTAGATGTGTCTACTACAATGTCTAAATGGAAGGCTTTAAAATAGTTTCATGAACAAGAAACACGTTTTACATAACAACAAAAAAAAAAAAAAAAAAAAAAAAAAAAAAAAAAAAAAAAAAAAAAAAAAAAAACCATTAGGATATCTCAGGCTTTATTGAATGTGATCATCTTATCAGTTAATGTGAAAACAGACGGTCATTATTTTATTTTAAGTAGTGTTGTAAGCAAGTAAATGTATCTGGGTTAGTACACACGGATACATGTGTCACGTGATGACAGAAACTCTAATCATAGCCAAGGAGGACAGTCTTAAAGAAGAATTGAAAGAATTGAATAGTAAAACATCAGTTGATTGGTTATATATAGAACCAAGTAAAGTCAAATATGTCAAGTGAATAAGGTAAGGATGTCAACTTGATGCAGCGAAACTAAAAGAAAACTAAAATGTTCGGTATTATTGGAGCTCTCTATTTATCCACTGTTCGTGTGTGTGTGTGTGTGTGTGTGTGTGTGTGTGTGTGTGTGTGTGTGTAAGGCCCTTTGGTCTTATGATAAAAGTAATTGAGCCATTAAGACTTTTTGTAAAATCCCTTGATTCCTTGGGAACCATTTATTTTGTTACTGTTTAGGATTGCTGTTTTATTGGGTAAAATTAAAATTTCTTTTCATTTTAAAATATAGTACCAACTAAAACATGACGACGAACGTACACAATGTATTTGTTAGATAAGGATAAAAGTTCCATTGGGAATGTGTAAAAGTTCTCAAATTACTCAATAAAACGCAAAATGTGGCTTTTGTGAATTTAAAGATATGCTTTATATTCAGATTTCTAACATAGATATTCTGATAAGAACACATTTAAATACAGGGTAACTATATTGAAACGTTTGTTATTGCTGTTGGACAGAATTTCTGAACGAAGACATTTTTTTTCGAGGAGCAATGTATTATTGCCATAATAACCTATATACTTCTGTTATTCCAGATAACATAGCTAGTCGACTTTTAAATTGTGTTTTTCGATTTTTTTTATCCCGCTCACAGAAAAAGGGGTTCTTCTTAAAAATTGAGGAAATGTTAATTATCAGAGATAAAGAATATATATTTTTGAGATCAGCTCGTATCGATATACCAGATAAGTGCCAATGCAGATAAACACTCGCACAAAAATCGGTATGTAAAATTACCTTTAAGTATGAACGTGATGTTAAACGAGACTTTGGTGTAACGAAGATTTTACAGTCGCTGACTAGCTATAAAAAACTCCAAAGAAACCGGAGATAGTTATTCGTTTTTAACCCTACGAATCAAAATTTTGGTATATATCAAACATTTTTTGCAGAACTTTCTTTGAAATATAAAAAGATGAAGCTGGTTAATTTATAAGTATTATGTCATATACCATTTAAAAAAAAATTAATCATAAAATACATTCAAAAATAGTCATGACAATAAGAACAGTTTCTTTTTACCATTTTTGTTTTAAATTCATCTTCAACATAACAATTTTTTTCGTCCTAATTTTTTTGGTCTATTTTTTACTGTCAATCTTAAATCAATTATAGTTTTGTACAATAATTTGCATAATATGGAAGCTGGTTTTAAACTGCCATTTTAAGCCTGATTGTAAAGTAAAATTTCTTTTGTATTATCATTTTGTTTTATATAAATCGTTTTTCTTTACAAAAAAAAAAAATTAGTACTCTGTGACCGAGTTGTTTAAAGTGCGCTTACACAAAGCCTAAGTTTGATACAAAGCCTTAGTTTTTTTTTTTTTGTTTTTTTTTTTTTTATTTGTTTTTATTTTTTTTGGGGGGGAGGGGGAGGGAGACGAAATATTAAAAACTTCATGTAAATTGATTAAGAAAATTTTTTTTTAGATTTACATAAAAAATGAGAAGTTTTATCCAAAGCAACTGGTAGAATAAATTCTTTGTATCTTTGATAATTTTGGATGTTTTTGATAAAAAAAAACTTAAACTTTCATCACAAGGTCTTCTTGTTTGGCTCGGTTAGTTCATTTTCTTAAAACAATATATGTATATTTTTCGAACGATGACAAAAATCAACAAAAACAGCAGATAAAAGACATAAATTACGAAAAGAAAAACCGTGTACGCTGAAAATAAAATACAAGGGGAGTCGCACTTTGATTACATTGAACAATTGAACATGAATTATATAAAGTTTGTATACTGTCAAAATAAAAATATCAATCCGTTAACTGAGGTCTAGACACTGATAAACAAATATATTCTGTCAAAAACACGACTGAAAGGCTCTGAAAAATATGTTTTACTGTTATAGTTACATGGAGGTAAAACAAAAACCAAACCTTTCAGCAGTTGTCTATAAATTGGTTTTTTTTTTTTATTATCAATATCTTATTTCATTTTTTTCGAGAAAGTTTTGGAAACTTGAAAAATAATTAGAACGTTAAATGTTGTTTTACGTCTAATCAACAGTTTTTATTTCAGCTTTTCATGACCAGACAATATTTTTAGTCTCAAGGATTATTCTAAACACACGTTCATGTTGTACATATGTCTGTGCCAATGTGTGTTCAAATTGATCTTATCTTCCTTGTACAAGGGCGCAATAATGGCGACCTTTAAATGCAAAGTACATTCGGCCGCAATGTCACATATAAACTCCATAGATCAGTATAGTGGTACAGAGCCAAGCAGTTAAGGCCAACGACAGGGAGACAGCTCTTTAAGTCAACCAGAGTCGAAGCGATAGCAGTGAGACTACCTAGATTTGGAGGTTAACGCCGTAAGCACTTGGCCGACTCGACCAGTGATATATTATTTAAGTATGTGCAATTCCTTTTAGTATAAGAAGAATTGAGTCTGTATGGTTTTTGTCCCAAGAGTTTTGCAGACAAAAAAAATCACCATTGAAGTTGCAAAATATATATGTATTGCTTTTAATTTTTTTGAGATAAAAATATTACATGTCTCAATCTAGACAATTTGCTTCTCCTGAATTTCAGAATGGTGCATATTGTACTTGTCAAAAAGGATTGCTTTCTATATAAAGTACGCGTTGTATAGGTGGTTTAGAGTTAAGTAGAGTAATGGTATTTAACGTTCAGTCAGATCTCTCAGTTATATCGAGGGGGTCACTTTTGGGATGGTAAAGAAAACTTGATAATCTGAGGAAAAAACAAAGACCATCGTCTAGCGAACCGACAATATTTCTCACAATAAAATCAGTTAGAGTTGGATTCGAACCTAGACATAGAGAGGCCCTAAAAGCTTTATGAGCGCATAACAAACTAAGGTCGCACAGAAAAAAACTTATAGAATGTAAATACATACAGACTTGCAATTAATGAAGACATATTTGTCGGTTATTTAAGAACGAAACTCAAAGAATTTCCTTAATCTACCGGAGAGAGAGAGAGAGAGAGAGAGAGAGAGAGAGAGAGAGAGAGAGAGAGAGAGAGAGAGAGAGAGAGAGCACTCAAACGAATCAAATCCACCCACCACAAAAGATGCTTTAAATGAGAAATTCAGTTACCCGGTCTCTAATTAATCTTCGTCTCAGTGTCATTTCCTATTCTTTTGATGTCGTGATTTCATTTTTAACTAAAACATCTTAATTTTTCTTTGGAGAAAAAAGCAAATCATTGCTTGTTAAACATGACATGTTTTGACAATAATACCAGACAATGACGGACGAAAATAAAGATAAAATATTTAATGATTAACACATTCAATCGACCCTTTTCGCTGTTTTTGGTCTCATTCAGACATGAAATATTATTTCTTTATTTCGCAAAGGAATATACAAATGATATCACCATGCATCTTCTACAAAACACTTGAGGTGTAAGCTAAATGACTACACGAAGATTAATTTCATTTCCATTCGATGAGGAATTAAATTACATGCCTGGTTAAAGACCATACTCAAAGCGAAGAATAGCATAAATAAATCAACTGTTATCAATTATCCTCATTTTGTTACATGCAGTTCATACCAAAAACTACATTTGTTTAAACAAGGGACATACATGACCCCTTCATTCATGAGGAGGGCTTTTTATGGGTTTCAGAATCGTTCATTAATCACGTGGTTAAATCACCATAACGACGCAATGGCGTTTGATGAATTAAATGAACACTGACTGTGATGTTATGAACCTTCCTCATCAAGAAAATTAAAAAGTCAGCTTACATGCTTGATAATTTCGTTTCTGTAAATATATCATTCGATCGTCGCTAAATCTAATTATATTTGCTAGAAGTGTTCAAATAGGCATATCTGAATAACGGCTATTTAACAAAGCTTGCATCGATCAATTCCTATAATGTTGCTAAAAATTTGCCTGATAAATCGCCAGGAAATCCACAATTCGGTATTAAGAAATGTTCAGCTTGAATCTCACTTTCTGAATAAACATGATTATCTTTTATTATTCTTAACGTCACTTTGGATGGCTATGCGATTGATCAACAAAGCTGTATCAATTTCTTTTCAAATCTTGTTCTGACAATCTTTCTCGACCTGTGTAGAGGATGATAGAAATGTGCAGTTTTTGATGATTTATTTACTTTCCTAATCAAGTTAATGTTTAGAACGTCCTCAGTCTTCACAGAGCATCTCAATTTATCTGACATAGTGTCTTGAAGTTTGACATAAATATGATACATTCATACACACAACTTGTCATGTCCGTCTATATAGCTTTATAGAAGCCACATCATCAAACTGCTTCCAGAAACACGGTCCTACAGAACTTAGAGGATTCATTTGCTTTAAGTTCACAGACTACTTTATTAACTGATCCTTTCAATCAATAAAATAAGTTTGTTTAGATTCAAAAAGTTAATATTTGGTAATAAACTTTAGGGGAATTACACCATACGCTATCATCCCTGTTTTAACAAATCTGATAGGAAACAATTGGGAAATAAAAAAAAACAAACTATTTCAATAGCTCCATACGCTATAGACCATGCTTATACCTACTGATAACCGGCCCTAAGTAATTGCTTATACATTTTAACTGATTGTGAGAATATTACTACAAATATATATATATATATGTTATATTTTGTTAATATTCCAAAACATTTTTTTTCAAAAAAATATATGAAGAATACATTGTTATTTTTGGTTTTGGAATCGACTTAACGTATTTGTAAAATATTTTTTTTGCTTTAGGACATGAAAAAGTTCTTGTCGCATTTTACCAAGAATATAATGACATTTTATGTTAGAACGTCCACTTATGTGATTGTATGTGTAGCGGATATGAAAGTTCCACATAAAAACGTTTTGGTTTATCATCTGAAACTGAGTCCTCATGCTTAACATTACCTGATCCTTGCAATCAATACATAACTTACAGTTAATATTTGGTAATAAACTACGGGGAGATTGCTTTACAAGCCTATCACCCCTCCCCTTTTTACATTTTTACAAAACTGAAAGCCACTGAGTATTTATCCATAAAAATGGCTCTATACACTCTTCCCTGATATAATTGTTACTATAGTTAAAAACTTAAAAGTAAAATGCATTGACGAAGTATTATAGTTCGGCGGTGAATAATTACACTATGTCGTCTAAGCCTATTTCATTTTATTATTTTTTTCTGTTTATATTCTTCCAATAAAATTTGTGTACTTTTAGAAGTTAATTTTCCAGAAAAAAACACGAGAATTACCCTAATTAAAAAACCATTGAGTAAAAGAAAAGGATTGCTGTTATGTAAACATCAGTATACCATATGTTTATCTAAGATTGGCGATCACCGCTCGATCATTCCTGTATTGTAAGACCTTGTATTGTAAACTAGTCTGTAATCGTACAATCACTTTATTGGAAAGCCTTGTTTTGGACGAACACAAATCCCACTTAATACATATTCTTATTTTTCTTACATTTTCATGTGCGGCCAATTTGTAGGGAATTAGAAACGACGCGTTTAGGATCAATCGCAAACATTGTTCTCGCCCAAACTAATCCCCAATAATACTGATCAGTAAAAATCATGCGCATTTTAATTCAGTTGATATTAAGTTTTTATTGGCGATCTTTAGTTTTCCGCTCTTATCGGCAGTCATTTTCTACCTTCGTGTAATGGTTAAATATGACTAGACGCGATTTTGATCCCTGTTCAATTCTAATTTTCACTCATAGTCGCAAAAAGAATTTGCTAACGGTATCTTTGAATCATAAATCTTGTGATAACGTTATACGTGAAATAGATTGCGTCTCTTATCTGGTAAACTCTAATGTAATTTGCTTTTACTTGCTGCAATGTGGAAGCAATGAGAACGTTTAATGATACAATATATAGTTTAAGTATCGGTAATTTAGTTGGACTCTTTGAAAGATCCATTTATTCTGATGGAATTATATTTGAATATAACCAAAGTTCAACTCGTTTTTATTTGCATTTTCCACACTTAACTTAAAGATGGAATTAAATGCTGCTCATCTTTCGCCAAATAACCCATTATGATTAGTAATTACTCCACTCGTAAATAATTGATTCGGATCATTTATATAATTTTTTTCCTGCTATGTATCAGATATTTTTTAAGATTGTATTATTTTTTATGTATTCATAAATTCTGTTTATCCTACTGTGATGGAAAAAATAAAAGTTACATTGTTCGATAAGACTAGCTGAAGAGAACACATTTGAAATTCTGAAAAAATATATGATGGATCAAAACTTTAAAACAAATTACGTAATAAACAAAACTTACAATAGACCGGCGCTTGAATTGTTCAAAAGACGGATTACAGCGCCTTATACTACGTTGGTTTGAATCCAACTAGAGACAGGTACTAGTGTGTCAGTTTGTCAGTTCATTTGTCAAAGTCTGTGATTTTCTCTGGGAACTCCGGTTTTCCCATTTTATCTGTCGTTTTTATTTATTATTAATAATAAAACTAGTTAGTGTTCTTGTCACGTCACTGTTAGGTTTATTGGTTGATTGGCGTAATGTTGTTTTACGTAACATCAGGTATTTTACAACTATTTGCGATTGACAAAATGTCTTATTTATTTCAAGGGTTACTCAACACAAAGTTAGTGTGGAGCGCGAGTTCTGTGCGAGTGTTTCTGAGCTGAATAAATCGCATTATGGTGACTTTGCAGTGCTTGTAGACTTCTCCGCAATGTTGCATGATACATCATAAAGCCCTCAGTCCATTAATGCTAGTATCGGTAAACCTTTAAACGCCTACGACATGAAAAAATCTCACTCGCTCTAAATCGAGCGGGCCGGGTCTAACCCACAGCTGCGAGACACTTTGGCTTGGAGATTACGACTTAACCAATTGGCCACCGGGACGCTTTTTTATCAGTATATGGCTCTTGATATCTTCTTCTTCTTCTTCTTCTCAATATTATTATTAGTTTGGTATTACATGTTCTCGGTTGTTTTAAAGGGTTAAATTGAAAAATAAAATACAGACGAAGACCTTAAAAGTATACATCAATGAATATGTAAAAAAAAAAAAACAATATTAAAAAATCTCAGTTTGAGAATTTAGAACCAAATGCATTAAGATATGTAAATCTAAACTAGTCAGTGTTTTTAATGACCTTGGTTATTTTTTTCAAGTCAAATAATTGTGTGTGTGTGTGTGTGTGTGTGTGTGTGTGTGTGTGTGTTAAGCTGATGGAAGTGACAAAACACTCCTATAATCTAAAAAGAATAACCCAACCCAATTTTTTTCCTTATTTATTTGACTTTTCAGGGTAAAATTAGGAACAAGGAAACAAAATATATAAATGGTAAGTGTTCAAAGTCTCATAACTACATGTTTACTTTACAAAAAGACCCATCCTATCTGCAAGTTTTGGAATCGTTAGCAGAACTAAATGTTTGTTTTCTAACTTTATTTCAGATAATTAATCATGTACTAAAACTAATTCGTTCTGCTCGTATAAGTGGTCATAAAAATTAAGCATAACAATATTGATTAACTTGTTAACACATGTCAGTTTTGTCCAACTTTTGTATACCTCAATGCACATGACAATGAAATATCTTCAACTCATTCAAACTGACATTTTTTACAGACAAAATTAAATGAAATATTTTTTTAGGTATTTGTATTTCAAGTCATTTATCAAGACCAAAGCCAACTGGCTTTCAAAATGTAAACAGTCTTAGTCTGGAGTAGAAGAGGTCAATTTATTTATTCATTTATTTATTTATTTATTTTTTTATTTTTTTATAAAAATGGAGCCCTTTAAATTTTTTGTAAAAAGTGCCATTGATACATGTCAATTCTTAAATTAGTGAAGAATATTGTAATGGAGCAGAACGATAGCTAATATTGTAAACCATAAAGCTATAGCCATCTCTGGTTTGTTTGGATATGTTCATTAAATCGGTCAATATGACATTTTCACACTTTAGTGTTTCCATATAGCAAGTGACTAGATACCCCTGACCGTGCAGTTTAAACAGAACAACGAGAAAAATATAACAAAAAAATTATATCAACGTAATTTTTTTTTTTTTTCATTTTTTAAAATTTTTTTTTACTGAAAAAGGTAAAATAATAATTTAAGCCGTTCTATAAATAAAACTGCAATATATATATATATATATATATATATATATATATATATATATATATATATATATATATATATATATATATATATATATATTCTTTATATTCTTTGAATTAGCAGTAACATCATTTAGTAATACAATAAGATAAAAAAGGATAAACGAAAAACTACCCTTATGCAGTAGCAGGTTTTAGAGTTTTTGTGGATAATTTTTGAGTAGTTAATTATTTCAAATATTTAAAATAATCTTATTTTATTAAGGCAACAACATAAGACACCTGTGGTTTAAATATAGATCGTAAACAAACTTGGATTTATTGTCCGATTCTCGTTACGTTGATGGTAGCATAATGAGCTGACTACATAACAGAATCAATTATCTGGGTAATGAAAATGACGCTTCACCGGGAATTCTTTTACTTTATTTCAAAAAGAAGATGAAACGCTTTTAGACTTAATGGCGATGTGGTTTACATAGATTATTTACTAAATACAATGGCGATCCTTGTTATATTTCAATTTGACACGAATCATTAGATATAGCTTGAATTTATAGATAGAAAAGAATAGTGTGTGGTCTTATTCATTTATTTATCATGCAACATTCATTATTAAAATTATAGTTAGAAAAGAAAGAGTGTGGGGTCTTGTTCATATATTAATCGTGTAAGTTTGGTTACTTCATAACATGTGTGACTAGTATCTTCTGATCTTTTAATCATAACCGTTAGAGTTGCCTCCCTTGATTTATGGCACGACGGACACTGGAATAGATCAAATTGCAGCTAACAAATGAACAACAGACAACGCAGCTTAGAGCTCTGGACAATAGGCAATGCAACGAAAAATAATAAATGCAATCAAAAATCTTGGCAAAAATCAGTGTAACCAAAATTCAGCGCAAATAAAACTCCTGGCAAAAACCAGGACAACTAAAACTCATATCAAAATCCAGAAGATATAAAACTTATTGCAAAAGTCAGGACAACTAAAACTCATCAAAATCCAGAAGATTTAAAACTCATTGCAAAAGTCAGGACAACTAAAACTCATCAAAATCCAGAAGATTAAAAACTTATTGCAAAAGTCAGGACAACTAAAACTCATCAAAATCCAGAAGATTAAA
This sequence comes from Tegillarca granosa, assembly GCA_029721355.1. Lineage (NCBI taxonomy): Eukaryota > Metazoa > Mollusca > Bivalvia > Arcoida > Arcidae > Tegillarca > Tegillarca granosa. The sequence continues at coordinate 10,689,323 of CM056605.1, read as the reverse complement.
AACTTATTGCAAAAGTCAGGACAACTAAAACTCATCAAAATCCAGAAGATTATAAACTTATTGCAAAAGTCAGGACAACTAAAACTCATATCAAAATCCAGAAGATTAAAAACTCATTGCAAAAGTCAGGACAACTAAAACTCATCAAATTCCAGAAGATTAAAAACTTATTGCAAAAGTCAGGACAACTAAAACACATCAAAATCCAGAAGATTAAAAACTTATTGCAAAAACCAGGACAACTTAAACTCATATCAAAATCCAGAAGATTAAACACTTATTGCAAAAGTCAGGACAACTAAAACTCATCAAAATCCAGAAGATTTAAAACTCATTGCAAAAGTCAGGACAACTAAAACTCATCAGAAGATTAAAAACTTATTGCGAAAGTCAGGACAACTAAAACTCATCAAAATCCAGAAGATTTAAAACTCATTGCAAACGTCAGGACAACTAAAACTCATCAAAATCCAGAAGATTAAAAACTCATTGCAAAAGTCAGGACAACTAAAACTCATCAAAATCCAGAAGATTAAAAACTTATTGCAAAAGTCAGGACAACTAAAACTAATCAAAATCCAGAAGATTAAAAACTCATTGCAAAAGTCAGGACAACTAAAACTCATCAAAATCCAGAAGATTAAAAACTCATTGCAAAAGTCAGGACAACTAAAACTCGTATCAAAATCCAGAAGATTTAAAACTCATTGCAAAAGTCAGGACAACTAAAACTCATCAAAATCCAGAAGATTAAAAACTCATTGCAAAAGTCAGGACAACTAAAACTCATCAAAATCCAGAAGATTAAAAACTTATTGCAAAAGTCAGGACAACTAAAACTCATCAAAATCCAGAAGATTAAAAACTTATTGCAAAAGTCAGGACAACTAAAACTCATCAAAATCCAGAAGATTAAAAACTTATTGCAAAAGTCAGGACAACTGAAACTCATATTAAAATCCAGAAGATTAAAAACTTATTGCAAAAGTCAGGACAACTAAAACTCATCAAAATCCAGAAGATTAAAAACTTATTGCAAAAGTCAGGACAACTAAAACTCATCAAAATCCAGAAGATTAAAAACTTATTGCAAAAGTCAGGACAACTAAAACTCATCAAAATCCAGAAGATTTAAAACTCATTGCAAAAGTCAGGACAACTAAAACTCATCAAAATCCAGAAGATTAAAAACTTATTACAAAAGTCAGGACAACTTAATATCATGACAAAAAGTAGAATAACTAAATTCATGGCAAAATCAAGTAGATTTAAAACTCGTGGCAATAGTAAGAACAACTAAAACACATGGCAAATCGAATATATTTAAAAATCGTGGCAAAAGTCAGGACAACTAAAACACATTGCAAAAATCAGTGTAACAAAAGTCAGGCGACTAAGAACAAGTGGCAATATACAATTCAAACAATAACAACTGACAATGGACTCTACAATCGAGGACACAACACATAAAACGAAAGATACAATCAAATAAGAATAGTGTTACTGCATAGAAATCTTCTTACTTTGGACGGGAACACCAATGGTGACCATCAGTGCGGTTATAGAACCTTTAGTAGACCATCATCTATTTATTTTACGTTCATCATTATTTGATATCCACAAAACATATAAATATTGCAAACATTTTTTTTGCCAATTTCACCATCAACACCACCATAACCACCATCACCATCATCGTCGTCATCGTCGTCGTTGTGTTGTTGTTACTGTTGTTGCCCTTGTTTTAGATAATATTCGTTTAAAACTGTACAGTTTTGATAAAGCTAACGCTAATTTTACTCGTTGTTTGACACAATTATTACAATCTTAATGTTCATAAACTTAGACCTTTGTCCAAAATTAATTTGTCATTTTAATTTTTCCTGTGTACCTTATTATTCAGGTTATTTCTTTAATTAAAATAAGAAAGATCTAAAAAAAAATTATAGTTAGAACAACAAATTGTAATTATTACAAATAGGTTATTATTATTGGATAACCACTATTGGATGAATAAAAAATATAACATTGATATTAATCTTTATCTCTACTTTTAAGTCCCAGTGAGTTTTGTTTTGATTATATATGGAGGGTCAGTTTTTGAATAGTAGATGGACTGGAGTGGATGTAGAATACTACAGACCTTTAGGAAGTGAAATGACAATGACCCACCTCAAACTACACAAAAGAGTGTCATCATGTTACCTTCAAACAAAAACTGAAATATAATACAAAGTCTTCAAAGCACTTTGTGTCGTTTATTATTATTTTTTTGTTGTTATTATTATTATTATTATTTTTGAAAAAGGAATAGATTATTTTATTATATTTAATAAAATGATTACAAGTTAATCGTGAAAAATTTACTTTTATATTAAATTAACTAAGTGTTTTCATTTGGTTTATTATACGGGGTTTTAGAAAACCCAGATTAACGCATTTGTAATCAGCTTTAATGACAAAATGATTTTAAACCCTCACAGAAAATAACCGTTGATATCGTTTTGAAAGATTCTTATTAAGTTTAAATAATCTAACAATTTGACAAAAATAATGTCATGTTTTATCATCGCAAACCAAGCAATCTTATAAATGTCATTCGATGAAGATAGATGACTCCCGACGGGGCGTAAATTAGAAGTGATGCGAAAGGGTTTCGAGAGCTCTGTCATGGCGATCCCTTTACATTAGACACAATAAGAACGGACCCGTTTGTTTGGGATGGCTATTAAATCTAACTAAACCGGGGTATTATTTGACCATACCTGACAAGTGAGACGCTTAATTTGACAAAACTGGACAATTATTCAATAAAAACTTCAATAGCCGTGTTAAATGCAACAAGAGGGATTTTATAATCTTGAAAGATCGGTCTATCGTCGATGACCAAAAGGATCGTGGACATTTTTCGCAGATGTTGACAGCTCCCAATTTCTTAATTTAATCACTGCGGAATTCTTTAGATGAAGAGGAATTCTTTGTCCGTTAATGTAATTACCAAGTAATAAATTGGCCATTTAGCAATAATCAATCGGCTATTAATTTGAATTAATGTCATGAAAATAAATAAGAATCAACTATAACGCATCCTTGCAGCTGTATCTAAAAGACACATTCAATAGTATTATTACCATTTCATATTGAATTTAGGATCCTGTATTTTCATTAATTTCCAACTAATGAGAATTTTAAAACTTTTTTCTTTAAAAAATTCTTTGAAACGGTTTTCTTCTTGTCAATTTTATAATAATAATAATGAAACATTGTTACAACATTACAATTAGTTTATGTAATAATTTATTTTAATTTGTTTATAAAAAAAAACATTTTTACTTACATTCAAAAAACTTTTTAAAAAAATCTTTCTATATATGATTTAGATTTTGTGCATTTTTAACTGCATAACCACCTTACATTAGCCAAAATATCGTTATCAAAATAATTGATAAATATTAACGATTTATAGAGTAAACTTTCATGATGTTAGTAAGCGTACATACTTACAACTTTATAAATACATACAGGAAAGGTACACGAGAAAAAATATTTTAACGAGTCCTTTTGAATATCACTTACTACGATATTGTAATAAACATACAGTGTCAAATACCAAATAAATAAATAAATAGAAAGATGAATAAATAAATAAATAAATAAATTAATTAATTAATAAATAAAAACTTTTATCGCACAAGTATTATAGAAATGGTGTAAACGAGTGTGATCTTACAAAAAAAATTAAGCTGTGAAATGTTTTGTGGAATTTTGTCGAATTAGTTGTTCATGTGTATGCTACTCAGAATAACGATGGTATGAGTTTTTTCCATTATCATTGTATTTAACATGACATCATTTTCAATTTTGTTAAAAGTGAGCTAAAGCAAGCATGGCAATCTTTAATAGCAATCTTACGCAGATTGAAAAAAAAATATGTCAGAGAAAAGGGTTCAAAAAGCAGTTTGTTTAATTTTTACAAATTAAATTATTAAAAAGTTGTGCAAACGACAAAAGAAGAAGATATCTATTGGAATATTTTTTCATTGCCCTAAATTAAAAAAATCTGTACATGGCAGTTATGACAATTATCAGAATTCAAGGAACTTTTCATTTACACACATTCCATAAAAAAGGAAGATACTATCATATAGCGCACTCTACAATATAGTAATACTAGGTTTTTATTCGGTTTTTTTTCATGAGTGATGACCACTGGTCAACATGACAAAATTATTTTCAATAAACCTTTTTTACAATTATTTTTTTTACATGTTTTGCAATCAGGACGTATTACCAATGGAAACAAAAAATATAACGATATCTTTTGGACAAATTATATTTCACATGACATTAATATTTATGTATTTTAGAGGTGCACATTATCGGTCCACATTCAATCTCTAACTAATTATTTTCTATAACCTTTATGCCGTGAATTTATATGACGCCTAGTTGAGCATACGTGTCTTAAAGATTTCTTTTCCAATTTGATATTTCCATCTAGGCTTGCTTTTTTACTTTCTTTCAACTCTTCATTGACATCTTGACTAGTTCTCTATCTATGAAAAAGCAAGGCTAAACTTTTTTACGTAACAACAAGCTATTCCCGATGTACTTTTTTAGTCAGGGCACAAAAAAAAAGATCATTTGTCCTGTCAGACCAGAAATGTTAATGGATTTGATGAGGAGAATAAATCCTTATTCAAATTTAGATAGATTAATATTTTATTTACGCAAGTTTATGCGCTAGGCGAGTGTATGTGCGTCGTTAACCAATATTTTCGACTTCTCCTCTTGCGCTACTGGTCAGATTTCAATGGAACCATTATATGTTACTTACATATGAACCGTTCCAATTCAGTTTGATTTATAGCGATGACATTGCGGCAAAAACAAGGTCAAGGTGACCTAGATGTAAACAAAATCTGAAGCGGGAACCCAGTATTCGCCAAAACAAATAATGATAGAAAAATATGATTTTCTAGTGAAAACGATAGTTAGTTCATTTCGTGAAATTCGGTCAAAAAGCTCATTCACTTTGGCGTTGAATTTTTAAATTTTCATAAAATGGCTTTAAACTGTTATAACTTGACTATTTGAGTAGATAATGATATGGAGTTTTCAGTTTTGACATTTTCTTTTAAAAAAACTTTGACTTTGGGTCAAAGGTCAAGGTTATGAGGACTTTTTACTAACACATATCAAAACAGAAGAAATTGGAGCGTTGCACTTGTTAAACAACTTCCTACCATCGAAAGATACTGTATAACGTACGTAAAATTGTATCCAGCAGTGTGGCACGTGTACATGTGTAGGGTCTACACATTGATTTCAGTTGTAATTTTTTTATTCCCTGCTTTTGAACTGTGTTGTTTCATAAACAATAAAAAAGTAGCAACTGGACGGATTTTTCAAAAATTCAAATAAAATTTGATCGTAAAATTTTTAATATTATTTTTAGATGCACGGTTGTAATACTTAACAAGTGCTTTTAAATCCCCCAAAATGAGTCTTGAAGTCTCAGATTTTGTTCATCGTTTGCTTTTGATCTTAACAGCATTATTGTTCAAAAAGGTATCATAATTGTTTAGAATATAATCTTGTTATAATTTCTACCTTTTAATACCGGGTCCAAAATTTAATTAAAATTGACCATAAATATAATCATTATAACTATGACTGAAGTGTATTTATCCCATTTGTTCCACGTACTAAAATTCACTTGAAATATAAAACATTATATTGACTTAAATATGCGTTGTATTTTTAGAAGTTAATGAACGCAAATATTAATAATTAAGAAATCAGGTAAGCTGATATTATCACAAAAATAAATCAATAGAAAAAAAATAAATAAAAAATAATAATAAATGAGTAAAAATACTTTGCTTTTACAATGGTTAATAATAATAATAATAATAATAATAATAATATTATTATTATTATTATTATTATTATGATAGGCGCAAAAAATTGCAAAGCATCAATCAGCGGTGAAAGAAAGCCCTTTTTTTTTTTTTTTTTTTTTTAATTTCTTCATCCAGTAAGATTGTAAGGCAAAAATTCTCCATCATTTATTTAGCCAACGGTATAAAAAACACAGAAAGACAAATTTTATGTCTTTGCATTTTTGATGCTTTATAAATAAAAAAAATATTTTGAAATGTTGAAAAATACGAGCCATTTTAATGCGGAACCTTTTATGATACGAAAACAGATGAAATGATATAATTTTGTCTAGAATATTTCACTTTTTTATACCTTAAACGAAATTTGAAGATTTTGGTTCATAAATAATATGAATTTAACTAAGAGCGAAAGGATTTGAAATAAATTTTATGGTTATTGAAATGGTATAAACTTATTTGAAAGAAGAAGAAAATTGTACAATTTTGCTTTTGCGGTTTTGTGCTTCTGGTATAATCAAAAATTTATATGCTCATTAATTTTTACAACATTAAGAAACATTGATTTTTTCGCTTGGAGATAACTTTGATATTTGTAAAAGATAAAATTAATGCCGTTAGGTTATTAATACTGCCATGAAAAGAAAAAGTTAATTATTTAAAAAATACATAAATATTTAAATGTCTGCACATTACATGAAATATTCAAAATACCGACAAATACGAAAAATATTAAAATGTCTACAAAATACAAAAACATTAAAAAGCTTCACAATACAAGATTTCTGCTATGTACAAAAATATTCAAAACTCTTCAGTCGATTGTACAAGCTTATTTATGAAAATTTCTTGGATTTAATTCAAGTTGAATTTATTAATCAAATGTTTAATTTTATGTCGCAGGCTTGTCAATAAGTAGAATAAATGACCATGTATTAGGATGTAAATTATTTCTTATTCTAAGGTGTTTCATAATCAGTGTCAGCGACATTTACGGTCCATTTATTTTATATTGTCCAGCTTCCCTATCACCGGAAGCAATTAAACCCCTGAAATGATAATATGTTAGACGTATATTTAAAATCAAATTGTCATTTCTGTAATTCTTTTCTAATTATCGTACACGTTTAATTTTATAATGAATGCAGTCATTTTCTGACAAGAATAATTTCTTTTAAACATTATTGTAAAAAGAAAAGTGATTTGAGACAAGTAAGAAGATTCGATTGATAATTCTGAATATGTTTACTGGTAATTATGAAAATACTGAAAATACCATTTTTATCGTTTCTTTTCATCACAAACTACATAAATTTAATTTAAAAAGGGCGTTGTTTTTAACTTTTTCAAGCAGTCTCATCCGGTATGTGTACAGTTCAAAATGAAAAAAGTTTTAAGAAATACCGGATTTAAAATGAACAATTTTAAAAAAAACAAATTTCAAAATATCTGCAGAGTTTGTACCTGACAATCATTTATACAATTTATATATAGAAATTACTATTGAATATCTCAAGTTTTAACTATTTCTTCAAGTTGTGTAAGATGTCAAAAATATAAATAATTTTCTTTAACAAAAACATTTAATTTGCTTGGTTCTAGTCAAAAGATTTTTAACTATCGGCGGTAGAAAATAAATAAATAAATAAATAAATAAATGAATAAAAAAAAAATAAATAAATAAATAAATAAATGTTGCATGAACTGTCCTTGAGATATGTGGCGTTCAAAGGGAGATAACCTCTACATTTAAAAATAAAAGAGAAATGACTTAAGACAGACGTAGTTAAACATCACTGAATGACGCTACATGGCATTCTGTCCAAATAAGGATAATAGCTGAAGTTCTATTTTACAGTGTAGTAGGTTTTGCATGAAATAAAGATCATAGTACATTGGCTGTAAAATAAGTAGAATGTTCTTTATATTTGGACTGATACCTCAATTATGACACCCACAAAAGGTTACATCTGAAGCTATACGACAAACGTGATGACTTTAATTTTTCTATTGTTAACTTCCCGTTTCTTTGCAGTAATATCCCTGCTTCTCTTGCACATGGTGTATATGTTTTACAGTTAATACGTTATAGTAGTGCTTGTTCCCACTATGGGGACTTTCTACAACGAAGCAAACTGCTTACAATTAAATTGTTGGCTCAAGGATATTGCAAGGCCGGGCTTATCAAGGCTCTTAAAACGTTTATGGCCGTCATCACAATATTGTTGATAAGTTTGACTCACTGTATACAAACTTATACTGAATATATTTGACTTACCCTTGCTTACCCTTCCGGATCACCCGGCCTCACTTCCTTGATGGAAGTTCACGTGTATTACGTAATTTGCCATTTTTTATTTTTCATAATTGCTTGGTTTTTTGGGGGTTTTTAATTTGGACATGGACTGGCATGTTTGTATTTTATTGCTTTGGGTACTCCAAATTTAATATAACTATAACCTCGATCTAGACATTAACTACAGTTTTAAATTGAGATTTTTCTATTCTGTGCTCTCAATATGATATTTTCTTGTCTTGTTTGATTATTTCTGTCAATAACCTGTATCATGTTCTTGGTCGCAATGACAGTTACTCAACAAATTTATTTATTTTTTTAACTATTAAATATAAGCATCATTATACAACAGTTCAAGTTTATTTATTTTCTAAAGAATCCTTTTATTTTGTACTTCTAACAGTGAATTTTAAAAGAAATTAAATTCAGGGTTTTTTGCGTAGCGCACTTAAAAACATTGTTAAACTAAGAACTCTGTTTGTGACGTCACAGAAATGCTAATGATAACGAGGTTATTCAGTTTGCCTGGCTAAGCTATGCAATTTATAATCCAATAATTACCACTGCTATGCGGTGCAATGGTTATATTAACGTCTTTATTTATTTTATTATTATCATTATTTTTAATTTTTTTTCTACATTAATTTCAATTTTAACGCATTTAAGGACAAGTGGGGTCAACTATTGGAATTTATTGGCTGTAATTATATATATTTGGATACATGGTCTCTGTCAATTGATCAAATGTTGCGTACCAGTTTGTGACCCAGATAGCTGCAGGTCCACCACAATTTCTATTATTTTATACATCTTTTACTTGTCAAAAAACTTTACTTTGTAATTCAGCTCGATCTTTTTCAGAATGGATAATTTTTCCACAAAACAGATTTCATCGATTTCAATGCAATATATTTAATTATATAAATCATTTTAATATATAGAATTAATATCCGATTAATGATGACATTCTCATTGTCTCATATTCTTTTTAAATACTTTAAACTAAAATTATTTCTCCTTTGTTTTCTCTACTGTTTAACTAAGCCACTTAAACATACCTATCGCAATATGCTGTCAATCATGATGTCTGCGGACAGAGAAAGTTGTAAATGTGTTATAGTGTTTTGTTTTTCACTCAGTGTATTTAAGAACTTCTGGTAAATGACCATATATAATTTCTTTAACGGAATCGAAACGTTATCAGAGACAACAAGAGGTCTTATGGAATATACGTGATGATTTCAATTTTTCTATTGTCAACTTTCCATTTCTTTGCAGTAATATTCCAGCTTCTCCTGCTTATGATGTATATGTTTCACAGTTAATACGGTATGGTGGAGCTTGTTCCCACTATGGGGACTTTCTACAACGAAGCAAACTGCTTACAATTAAACTGGTGACGCAAGAATATTGCAAGCATAGGCTAACCAAGGCCCTTAAAAATATTATGGCCGTCATCATAATATTGTTGATAGGTATGTAGTCACTGTATCCAAACTTATACTGGATATATTTGACTTAGCATAGTTCTTTGTTCCTTTCATTCTCAAAATTAACTTGCACGTGACGGGTGAAGCTAGCTAGACAGGTGCTTACCCTTCCGGAACACCCGGCCTCACTTCCTTGATGGAAGTTCACGTATATACCTAATTTTGCCAGCTTTCAGAGTTTTCACTATGTTTTTGGGATTGTGAACTGGACAAGGACTGGTATGTTTGTTTTATTTTATTAAATGAACATATTTGGAAAGGAACCATAACTAAAGTCTCATCTGACATTTTAATCCATGTCCAAATTACAATTCCAAATGCAAAGTAACAACTCGCAATTTTAGTTAGTTAAACATGTCAATTTCCACAAGTTCTTTACAGGGGTAAGCAACTCCTGTCTAGCTAGCTACACCTCTGCTGAGATAATTAAAATTTAAGAATGAAAGGAACAAGAAACTATGAAAGGTCAAATGTATCCAGTATAAGTTTGTTAATATCGACTTCATATTTAACAATTCTTTGATGGCAGATTTTTTAAGCAGCTTGCTTCGTTGTTAATAGTCCCAGCCCAATACCGTATTTACTGTAAAATATTCCATACGCGGGGAAATGTAGAATATTACTGCAAAGAAATGGAATGTTGACAATATGTGTCCGGGGTATGTTCTATAAATTAGCTACGAGACGTAGCCACTGTTCAGAATGAGTCAATCATATTTTAGAAACATAAAAAATCTGAAATAGATATAAATAAGTCGATCTTAAAATATTGTGAAATAAATATGATATCGAGATGCGGACCCAATTTTTAAATCTAGGATAAATACAATAAATTGCATCTGAATATCATATAGTATATATAAATGTTGCAAATACGCATATATGTGTAACTTACCAGGATTTACCACAGAAGTGCCGAAATATTTTGAAAGTTGTATCGAATTCTGATGGATATGAATTGACTTGATGGACAGAAAGTGAGACTTATATAGCAACTGTATATATGAATGAATATGTTCGTACTTTTATTTACTAATTATGAGTAAGTTTATTCATATACATCGCCGGTGCAATGGCTGTTTACAGAAAGTGAGTTGTTAACAAGCGAATTGTTGATAAAATGCGTATATCATGCGTGATATATATTAAATAGTATAGTGTAGATATGACCATAACCTCTAAGCTGGATTTGGATTTATATAATTTTGGAACTTTAGATTCATTATTTTCAACTGTTTGGCTTATGTTTTTTGTCTATCAAACTTTTCGGTCTAATTGTCACTGATGAGGAATGAATTTCCGAAATATGCACATCTGGCACATCAAAATTTTACTGGTATTTGTTTTATATATATTTACTACCCCTGAGCGGGTACCGCTACTGGTGGAATTAAACTCCCCGAGGGTATCCATAACTCAGTAGGCAGTACTTTGTGCTATCAGAAAATGTACCATTAGGCAAAATTTTCAGCCGTCTAAAATTTGAAATTTATTTCAAACTAAGGTTTGTTCCCTCATGCAAAGCATTCCTTAGCTTGATTTGGATTTATATAATTTTGGAACTTTAGATTGATTATTTTCAACTGTTTGGCTTATGTTTTTTATCAATCAAACTTTTTGGTCTTAGTGTCACTGATAAGGAATGAATTTCCGAAATGTTCACATCTGGCACATCAAAATTTTACTGGTATTTGTTTTATATATTTACAAATAGAAAAATGAAGTCTTTCGGTTTATCATATAGCTTTAAAATTGTAACCATTTGTAGGTGTCATAATTGAGATGCAAGTCCCAATATGAAAAAAAAAAAAAAAAAAACACGGAGAATCAATCGTAATTTTTACTTTCATCCAAAGACTCTAAAGTTCATACAAAGGACAAAAACAAAATTAATTGATAAGCAGGTGAAGAAAGAATGATTTTTGTACAAAATTCGTCACGAAAAATACCTTAATTGGGAGTTAAAAAGGACATTGACCACGTGTATCTTGTGCTTGTGATCATTATTACTTTTCATTATATTTTAACCAATGAATAATTGTCTGAAAGGTATGTTTTATACATAAAAATTACAACTGCGTTTTAATTGCTAACGTTAGTAGAAATTAGCCCAAAACAAAGCTGTAGTTTCACGAATGAAAACCAGAATTGTTAATTAAAGAGTAGCTATAGATTCGAAAAATTAAACAGAATTCAGTTATCAAAAAGAAATAATGTATTTTTCTTTAAGCTTAAAACAAGAGAAGGACGGTACCTCACGTCATCTTGGAAAATACACCACATTCAAAAATTTCGACACAATTTACCAAAAATTCATATTTTCTTTAATGATATATTACAGAAGCATTTTCCTATACATTTGTATCATTAATCATTAATAAAATAAAATGGTTATAAAATTAAAAAGGATACGAAATAAGTAAGTAAAAAGGTATTGCTTGTAAAAGGCATGCTGCAACGTTAGTCCACCAATTTACATGTATTACTGCAAATTAAAAACGTATCTAACTAAGTTAGATAATAATTTCAAATAATAATCCTTTGATCATTTACTTTTTTCTTTAAAATTTTGTTACGATGAGATGAATACAATATGATATATACTTTCCTTGTGAAAGTCCACGTTTTTACCTGAAATAGCAAGTGCTTTTTTATTAAGTTTTTTAGAATTTATTTGGAAATGGACTGGTATTTTGAGAACTGTAAAATATTAGCTTATCATCTTTTAAAATAATTTGTATTTCTTGATGGCTTAATAGCTATTGTACACGCAATTTTAAATGAAAGAAAATTAATGGTACCATAGTAACACAAAAATGGGATTTACATTTATTTATATGTGGGGATAGAAAAAAAAATATATATATAGGAAATATAGAATAGTTGTAAATATATAACACAAATACCTGTTAAATTTTGATGTGCCATATGTGCACATTTTGGAAAATCATTCCTCATCGGGCTTTAATATTTAGGTATCTACTAGAATATTTTTAAAAAAATAAAAACATTCATTTTTGTTATGTATTCAACATCAAAACCTGATTTCAGAATGTAAACCATTGAAGAAATTATTTAAAAAACATCAATATTCAGCAAAATATTTTCAGTATAAACTTTTCAAAGTAAAATATAAAGTGATTTTCTATTTTGCAGATATCGCTATATATTTCTATGAAATTGTTATGGCAAATTTATTAATGTACTTGATTTCTTCTGTTTATTCTTATAGGTAACAGCGTTTTCCTTGATAGAGACATTAGCTGATCGAATCAGTACCAGTTTAATTTACTGTAATGTCTGTAATTTTGTATCTAAATTACTTGGAACAAGTGCATCAATACAATTTATGTTACTATAGCTATGTTTGAATAAGGCAGATCTAAACTATTTTCACAAAACACAAACAAAAATTTGAGCTAATAAATAAGAGTTTGTTTTCCTTGCGTAGAGTTCAAAAGATTGCTCTGTAATGTTAAGCGTTATTTTATCAAAAAACCATTTCAAGTTGTTTTTATCGACAAATGTTGGCATCCATAGAAAAGATTTTTCTAGCGATACATTCGTATTTTGTTTATTATACAAGCGTATATCAAAGAAAACAAATCTATTTGTTCGTTGATCACGCGCATCTTCTGATCTTACATTATGAATTCTTATTTATCTATAAATGTTGATTTATTAACCATACTGTCTCTTCTATGCTGTTTTTTAGACAAATTTTGCAAATTTGATATACTTGTCTGCTGACTCAGCTGTTATTAAGTCCTTTATTCAGAGAAAACACAAAAGAATTTTAGACATATCTTAATAAAAAGGAAAACTCACCATTCATAATAAATCATTGGATTAACTAGGATTAATGATACTCATAATAAGAATAATAGCGATATATGTTCTATATAGGTGCAATTTATAACGCATTAATACTTTTTATTACTCTGTAACGCGTTTAACAAATAAGACAGTAACGTATAACTTATACAATTGCACATATGACACATCAAATTTAAACAGGTATATTGTTAAATATTTTATGCTTTTTATTCCTTTATGAGTTTACAAAAACACCATCTCAGCTCTTGTGCATTCACGAATTTGATTTAAGTTTTTTAGAGTGAGTGAGTTATTGTTTAAAATCGTTTCAGCATTTTGCAGCTATTCACTGCAAGAAAATATAAAAAACTGACTTACTTTTTGAGTCACTGTGACAGTAACAGTTAAAAATGCTTAATTTTAATAGAACTTGAATTAAGTTAGTAATTTGTCACTTACTTGAGTCTTGTTGTTACTTAAAATCGAATTCCTATCCGCAACAATTTCAGCTTACACCAAATAAGTTCCCGCAAGGCATTTTACATGTTGAAAACAAGGTATGGATTGAGATTGTTTGTGGATGACAGTGTAATGCAATTCCAAAAATATCTCTTCCGTTGTAAATTCCGTAAAGAAACACTTTCCTTCTAAAAGAAATAAATAGAAATATTTCATGACTATCTCAAATGCTCATAGCAATTTTAAGGTATGACTCGATTTCGGTAAATACCAAATTTAAATTACAAAAATTGTCTTTAAACTTTTTTCAAAGTTAACCATAACACACAGGGTGCCTTCAATATAAGATATTAATTAATGAATTCACTATTTTTATAAAATTCACTGCAATTAACTATATATATATATATAACATTACATAAGGAATTACATATCATTACTCTATAAAATGCATAATAACATGATTATTTTTTACATATGTTATTCGTTATGGTTCCCTTCTAGAAAGGCACTTGTATATGTGTAAAGAAATATTTAACAAAAATACCTCTAATTTTTGTTGTTATATATAAAAAGGTAATCTCAATATTTGAAACTTAATTAATCCAAAGTTCCAAAATTATAAAAATTTATCTGAAGAACACAATGCATAAGACTGCTTAAAATTTTGCTACATGGTAATTTTCTGACAGCACAAAGTACTGAGGTATGGATACTCCCCGGAAACTAAGAAATTGATACACAATAAACTATAAGTCAACCATACTAAGGACCTAAAAAGAATAATTATTGCAGAATTTTTTTTCTGTTATAAATTATAGTACCTTTACCTTCAAAAAAACTTCAATAAATAAGTTATTTTTAAAATTTAAACGAGAAAAGGTCAATCTAAAAATGTTTAGTTTGTTCCCTCATGCAAAGCATTCCTTAGCTGGATTTGGATTTATATAATTATGGAACTTTAGATTCATTATTTTAACCTGTTTGGTCTATGTTTTTTATCTATCAAACTTTTCGGTCTTAGTGTCACTGATGAGGAATAAATTTCCGAAATGTGCACATCTGGCACATCAAAATTTAACTGGTATTTGTTATATATTTACTACCCCTGAGCGGGTACCGCTGCTGGTGGAGTAAAACTCCCCGAGGGTATCCATAACTCAGTAGGCAGTACCTTGTGCTGTCAAAAAATGTACCATTTAGCAAAATTTTCAGCCCTCCAAAATTTGAAATTTATTTCAAACTAAGGTTTGTTCCCTCATGCAAAGCATTCCTTAGCTGGATTTGGATTTATATAATTTTGGAACTTTAGATTCATTATTTTAAACTGTTTGGCCTATGTTTTTTGTCTATCAAACTTTTCGGTCTAATTGTCACTGATGAGGAATGAATTTCCGAAATGTGCACATCTGGCACATCAAAATTTAACTGGTATTTGTTATATATTTACTACCCCTGAGCGGGTACCGCTGCTGGTGGAGTAAAACTCCCCGAGGGTATCCATTACTCAGTGGGCAGTACTTTGTGCTGTCAGAAAATGTACCATTTAGCAGAATTTTCAGCCCTCCAAAATTTGAAATTTATTTCAAACTAAGGTTTGTTCCCTCATGCAAAGCATTCCTTAGCTGGATTTGGATTTATATAATTTTGGAACTTTAGATTCATTATTTTAAACTTTTTGGCCTATGTTTTTTATCCATCAAACTTTTCGGTCTTAGTGTCACTGATGAGGAATAAATTTCCGAAATGTGCACATCTGGTACATTAAAATTTAACTGGTATTTGTTATATATTTAATTAGTAATGATTTATTTTAAGATTTTTTGTTCAAACTGATACAATTGAATTTTTGGTCAATAAAAAGTTTTGACTTATTTTAGTTTTCTTTGTAAATATCAATGGAAGATATTTAAGCTTAGAAAATGTGTTTATATTGTAAAAGTAATATTTACCTAATAATATACTGTAATTTAGTACATTTGAGTGCACATTATAAGAATCTAAAATCACATTTTTAAATTTAATATCTGAAATGTCAAATTTTTCTAAGCTTTTCCATCTAAAATCTTTCCAAAAATTAAACTCACTTTTCCAAAAGAAAAATTATGCTTAACTGTTTCTTCTGATTAACAGATGTCGCATACAGGTGAAGATTTATGTTTCTTCTTAAAACCATTCTTATGCGCACAATACATTTATGTAATTATTTGTATTGGAATGACTGTAGTTTTGTTTTAAAACAACCTTTGTTTGCTAATTTAAAAACTTAAAAGTTTCTGAATCTAAATCTTCGTTTAAAATTTGTGACCATTTCCTAATACATAAAGGAGATTATCCGTTTTTTAATAAAAATACTCACATAAAAATAATGTGACAAGACATTATTTCTGTTAAAATTTTAATAAATGAGTCTCTTTAAAACATGAAAATGTTGGTTTTAAATTGCATTTACAGTAATTTTTCTTTGGAATAGCTGATTAAAGACTGAGGTTTTGCATTAAAGGTATGTTAATACTTAAATTATGAAACAGACTGTCTACATGTAGGAAATCACCTAGTTTGTCCAAAATGTCATTTAAAAGCATAACAATCTGCTAATTAAAACACTAACACTCCCTGTCTTAAAGTGTTTTCAAAACAAGAATTTATTGTCTCTTGATAATACCGTTTAATTTATGCTGCTGTTCGTATTTGATGTTAATCAGTATACAATGTGATTCTGTCTGTTTCTGTTATTATGAAACATGTTCAGTTTAAAAAAAAAACAATAGTTTTTGACAGAATCACATTATATGCTGATTAACAAAATGCAATCTTTATTTCATTTCTTGCAGCATCCTATATGCACATCTTTATATAATCCCGATAACACGAGCCAAATTTCATTACAATCAGTCTAAAACTTTGGGACTTTGGGACAAGTTGCATTCACAAGAAAATTAAACACAAAATACCAGAAACTAGATTCAAAGAACCATAGCTACAATCTTGCAAAAAATTGAAACGCGACACAAATACCCGTTTCACGTATTGAAAACTGTTACTTGTTGTAACTCCATAGGAAATTTGAAAGGAGTTAAATGAAAAATACATTGCATTTCTATAATATGTACTTCTTTGGCATTCAAAGGGCCATATCTCCTGCAAATCTTCATTTTATGATGTAGCATCATCATATAATCCGGATCACGCAAGCCAAATTTAAAAACAATCGGTGGAAAACGGTGGAACTATTTCAGCCGGCAATCTATGCGGACAGACGGATGCACAACGCCATACATAATACGTTCCGTCTTTGGCGGACATTTAAAAATCTAAATTAATGGTAACGCTTACTTTTTTCTTATCCAATTTTGCAGATCATTTCATAAAGTTTGTATTTTTGGGCAAAAGAAAACCATATAATCCACGGACTTGTTAGTGTTTTTACAATTTCTGCAATTTTTATCAGTAAAAAGAATTTATTTCCATAATCTTAGATTTAAAAAAAAACGCAATCTAGTATTCTGTGTTATGAAAAAAATATATTTTTAAATATATATTTGACTTTCGATATTTTGTAAAAGCAATACCTGTTCTATCTATCTTGTTTGTCCAGTTGGCATAGTGTTCCTACTTTAGCAAAAAGTTAATATATATATCTCTGAATCTTTTTGGGGAATTTAAAAGAATACTTAGATAATTTATAATGTGACAAAAAGATATTTTATTTGAGAATAACAATGTTGATAGTTGTATTTTCGTAAAAAGTATTATATGAATGTTATAAGAAGATTTTAAATATTTGTATTAATATTAAAATTGCCTGAAAAGGTTAAAAAATTATATTGTTTTCCTTCAGTATCAAAAAGATCTGGTAAAAAACTAATACTATATTTCTAGGAATGGCTGTAAAATAACATGATTATTAACTTTAATATCTTAGTTTTACCATATTATAGTATTTAAAATACTATTATTAGTTTTGACAAATACTTAACAAATATACCTGTTTATTTTTGATGACTAATTAAATTGCAAAAAGATTTCATTGAAATAAAAACAAAACTAAAAATTAATATTTCAAGTTCACTTCAAATATAAAATAATTAAATCTTAAGCCTACTTAGAAAATTTTATAAATTTTTCATTACAAAAAGTGTGTACCATTTTGAATTGGTAGCAAAAAATCTTCATTTTAATTATTTAAAAAGTTAAAGTGTCATTTATTCACCGTCATCTTCTAATTCTGAATCATGACAACGTAATTTTTATTGATTGATAAATGTATCTCTGATATGCATGATCTTACTTTCTTATTTAACACGTGTAAAACATGTACGCGTAATTCAACTTTTACAAAAACAAAAAGGTATATGTTTAGGATCTTCACCCTTCTATTATTTGAGAAAAGAATTGTCGAATCGTCAGTGATAAAAGAACAAATAAAAACTTTATAATTTAGTTAAAAGAACATTGATAAAGCGTAAAAAGGTTGTAAAAACAATTTTGATACTGAAAATTAAAATTATTAGAACTAAACAGAAATTAACAAAAATCAGACATGAATTTTTTTTATTCAACACGCTTGAAATTACATTATTTTCTTTTGACTTTAGTTCTTTATTGAAAGATTAAAGACAATTATTGCTGTTTTTGTTTACAAGGACAATTAATAGCTTTGATCTTACCCTGCTAATTTTTTTTTTATAAAAGAATTAAAAGAAAACTGAATTGCTTTTTAAAGTTAAGATAACTTTTAGGTTTTGGAATTTTTCATTTTTGTTTTACTTCAGTAATAACTGTCGAAATAATTTTTTGTCATCAAGAATAACCAATAAGATGGAAGAGGCGTTGCTCTGAAATTGCACAAAACATCGGCGGTTATTGTATGCTATCTTATCAAAGCTTAGAATATCTTTAATATATTATTGTTGATGATGAACAACAGCAGCTCGGAAATATAGCATAATCAGACAAAAAAATGATAAAATAATGTAGATATCAGAAGGCGTCGATTTAAAATTGTTAAAAACAACTGGACAAATAATCACCTGTAAATTCAACTTTTTACTTTTTGTTTCTGAAATGTTAGGAATAGGAATGAACAAACGGGTATTTATAATATTTTTGAGTGCATCGTTGCTTTTTGACTGTATTTTTATGGACTTGCAATACATCACTGAATATCGTATACTTTATTCTTTCCTTCCACTTACGTTTTATCACATAGTTTTTGCACAGATTACAAAAGCAAATAACCCTTGCGCAAGGATAGATACATGCGAAACCCAGATACAAGAATTCTCCAATCCACGCTGTGACGAGGCCTGCAAAGAATACAATGATTGCTGTTTTGGCGCCACTTTCACTGATACCTCACCACGATTAAATTTACAGCGAAAGAAAAAACGATTTTTTACTTGTGAAACGAAAGCTTTTAGAAATAAATTCTATGGCATTTGGATGATAACAGAATGTCAAGAATATTACGATTTTGCTGATATATCAGAAAAGTGTGCGCTTAAAGAAAACATACATCCAGTATCAGCAGAAGATGGAACAACTTTCAGGAACGTGTATTGCGCGTATTGTCACGGCGTTCTTCAATATAGCGTATGGCAATTAGAATACCTATTTGCAGACAAATGTATGAAAGATAGCATGGAACTGTTAAACGCGACTTTACCCAACAAAATAAGGCATATAATTGAAAACTGTTCGTATTTCTTTATACCTCCGTTAATTGCTTAAGACTCGAAGTTGTTTAAAAGATGTAACGATAGAAGATGCAGACAACCGTAATTGCTCTGAATTTCAGAGCCCAATTAAAATTGATAATCAACTTTATAGAAATATCTTCTGCTACAATACATCCCTTAGTAACAAGAATCTTGAATGTATATCGCCATTTAACTTTAAGTCAATTGAAAGAAGGGACTTTGGAAGTCTTAAGCTGACGGGGATTTTTAACATACGACCACTGCTTGAAATATTTGGACAACAAACTTGCGAAGAAAATTTTCATTATGACAACATAAAGGTAAGTATTATACATAACAAATAATAGGTAACCGATTTTCTAATTTCAGTTCTTAGCTTCATTTGTGCAACAAATAGCTAAAACTATGGGGTTTTTTTTCAAGACAGTGTCAAACCTGTGAAAAAGACAATTGCATATTTTTTTTTCGACATTTAAAGGTTATATCTAGTTTCTTTCTGAGATATAGCCCGCAACCCCATGAAATATTTGTTATATTATACCGAATGGATACCATCTGAAAATAGGCATCAGCATTTTTTTTGAATTAATTAATTCCTTTGCATTCCTTAGCTGGATTTGGATTTATATAATTTTGAAACTTTAGATTCACTATTTTCAACTGTTTGGCTTATATTTTTTATGTATCAAACTTTTCGGTCTTAGTGTCACTAATGAGGAATGAATTTCCGAAATGTGCACATCTGGCACATCAAACTTTAACTGGTATTTGTAATATATATTTAAGACGATGATTGTTTACGTATTACAGTTGCCGTTCCTGACTTACTTTGTATTAGCGTTAATCCACCAGGTAAACTATTGGGAATAAGATGCTGTTTTTGTTTAGTCTAATATTACGTCATCAAGGACAATCGTGTGACGTAAGCAAACATAATACCACCCGGAGCCTCCGGTCTATATTGCAAAATATCGCCCGGAGTATATTCAATGCATTTATTAGAAAAACAAATTTATGAGGTATAATATATATATATATATATATATATATATATATATATATATATATATATATATATATATATATATATTCTTTTCTTTTTTTATGTAAGTGCTACTCGCAAACCAGCTTTAAAATCAAATAAATCTTGGACCACTTTGTTAAAGTGCCTTTTTAATTTTAACCGTTGAATATTTTTATGTATTTATTTATTTATTTATTCATACATTTATTTATCTATTTATTTATTTATTTATTTATTTATTTATGTTTTAAGCTTAAAAAATTCAAGCCTAACAGAGTATTGACATTTAACTACATGGCGTTTCATGTTTTATGTTACATATACTTGCTAAAAGGACAACCACCGAATTCTAGTGTAATTACAGTCAACAATGCTTTGTTCCATTTGTGTCCTCGTATTATTTTTTTCTGACGAGTTTTAAATGGAACAAAAAACTTCTTCAGTGTTATTCTCTGTAATGTTGGTCGATTTTACTATAAATCATTAACATACTCTGTAGAAACTTTTTCTGAACGCATTTACCTTTAAATGTGACTTTTTTGCTTTTCTAATATTTTGTGCTACTTGTTTCAGGTCGTATCACATCGCAAGCTGTTTTATTTTTAAATATTTTGATGTTTGCAGATAGTGAAGTCAAAACGTAGCGACAATTTACTTTAGTTATTAATTAATAAATCTGATGCAATGAGTCACACTGTAACTTAAACTTTAATCCGTAGTTAGACGGGTTTGTTAAATTGTCTCAAATTGTTTTATTTTTAACATCATTTACAGAATACCAAATTTTCATTTTTTAGGTGTATTAACTGTATAAATTATTTTCCGAAAACGAAAGACCGAATATAAATTTCATATTATAGCGTCAGAAAAGAGAATTAGTCAAGCTCTCAAGAAAACGTTAGTCTTTTCTTGTAAGCATACTTATCGGCGGTTGAATTTGTGGTACTAAAAATGGCTTATTAGAAAAATATATTATTTTGTAATCACATACATACCGTGTTTTCATGACAAATTTTGATAAAATGATGCATGAAAAAGTTGGAAACTCAAATACAAATGACAATCGATTATAATTAATAATCTAAGACGATGAATAAAATAATGAAGAGTTAAAGTAAAATTATAAAATGTATTTAGAATTTTCTATCCTGGCCCAAAACGTGAAATGTAAAAAATGAAATGGCAATGGATTTAGATTTTACTGGCATAACCGGATAGATAAACAGATCTTTAATCTAAGTCATGGCCAAATGAATAAATATCAAAGATCAGTTATAATAAAAAAATAATTTGCTCACATGTTCGAAAAGAGTTGAACCTGAAAAAAGGATAACAATAATTGAAGATATAACACACTTGTCCAAAATCATTAAAATGATATTAGATCGTTACTTTACTGACAGGACTAACAACAAGACTTCATATTCAGTCATTCATTTTGCATTGTTAAGTAAATCCTTTTCAAATATCAATGTTTTATATATATATATAACACAAATACATGTTAAATTTTGATGTGCCATATTTGCACATTTCGGAAAATCATTCCTCATCAGTGATACTAGGGGTCGAAAAGTTTGATAGATAAAAACATAAACCAAACAGTTGAAAATTACTGAATCTAAAGTTCCAAAATTATATGAATCTAATTACAGCTAAGAAATGCTTTGCATGAGGGAACAAACCTTAGTTTTTAAATAAATTTCAAAAGTTAAGACGGCTGAAATATGTCTGAGTAGATCTGTCAAATAAATATATATCTACGGACTTTTTATTAGAAATTTCCATCTTATTAGATATTTCTTGAAATTTAAATATATTACTAATTTTATTAAAGACAAAATACTTTTGTCATGCAAGAAAAATCTAGCTGCAATGTAATTTTATATAACTTGCTAAGGGTTTTAGTGTAGATACTCCTGCAGTCGATCAAAATATCCAAATTCATTGCCAGTTCACAAAATTTTAATCTTTTTGGTCATGTTGATCAAAAATATTGTTTACTTATTTCTATTTTCTCTGTCTTTATCAAATTTGTTGTTACAGGATACATGTATACCAAAAAGTTGCAAAGTGGGTAAGGAAGAAGAAAACTGTGATGTCGAGCTGGTTCGGAACTACCCATGGAAGATTACACTGAGGTTTGTCACAGATAATATCATAGATAATGACTTCCACTTACGACTTGCATCATTTATTTATATATCCTTACCTAAGGAAAGGTACCAAATGAGCATCAAACATGTCTTGGGACCATATTCATGTCGTAAGGATTAAACTAATAATTTAAAGTCGTGCTGTGTCAGTAAAACTGATATATCTTTTTCCAACGGAATTGAGATGACATCTGAGGCAACAAGAAGATTCGAATCTGATATAAATAACATTAAATGGAACTATATTGAGAGAAGAAACCTAACAAATGTATCAGCTTTTGATGTGTTAGAAAATACAGATCTGAAAGATGCCTGTAATGTCACTGGACCTGGAGTAATTCATTATGTAGTCCGAGCACTTAGTAGCACAGTATTAGAAATAAAACATCAAATCGTTTTGGACAAGACATGAGCGCCAACAACAGAAATACCTGACCGTGTAGAGGGTGTTCTAGTAATATCATATGGCTATGGATCGTTGACGGAACTAAGGTTGGAAAATTGGACTCTCGAATTTCTATCAAAGAAAACCAAAACTAGTCCAAGTACTATAGCGTCATCAGGGTATAACTTAACCAGTGACTGGTCAGTATACAACTGACGTATACTGACGTATACAACACTCGGAATTTCTTGTTGCACACTTATACTGACCTTGTCTGTATATAGTCATTTTGGTTTGTTTCAATCGACATCTGGGGTTATATCAAAGTATATGATGGCTACCATGTTAACAGCACAGTTGTTGTTTATTGTAGGTGTCGGGGCTAGTTATGTCACTGCTGTGTGTACTGCGGTAGGGATTATTTCACATTACCTCTGGCTTCGACTTTTAAATGGACATCTATTTTTCTGTATAGCGTTTTAAAAATGACAAGATATTTATACAAAAGCCCAGGTGCACTTGCAAAGAAACAATAGCTATCGAGAGTGGTTTACTGTTTTGGCTTTGTATTGTCTTTTGTTATTGTTTTTCCCAGTGCATTACTGGACATTTTTTCGGAGGTTAATGTTGGTTATAGTGACAGTAATATTTGTTTTCCAACAGGGTTTATCGCAAATTTACTTTTTTTCACACTCCCAGTACTGATAACGCTTTGTTTCAATATTGTTGCGTTTGTTATCACCTCAGTTTTAATATCAAGATACAACAACACCGTTCTTCTTTTGCAATCAGTACGACAGATGCAGTCTTTTTTACCCACTTATATTAGACTCAGCATACTGTGCGCGTGTCCCCGGATTCTAGGTATCATTGCTGATATCTCACAACTTGACGTTTTGCGCTTTATCTTTATTATTTTAGCTGGTTCCCATGGTACTTTCGTTTGAATTTCATTTTTTCTCGCAAAGTCTGTAAGGGGTCTTCTTGGATGTAATCGCCTTGACAAGTTAATACTGACATACAAGTAGGAAAAATTCATGAAGTAGACACAGCTATTTAGAAATTTTAAAAGCTGCCGATAATAAGATACAAGGTAATTGAATAATGATGTAATTTCAATGTTTGTATGTATGATAAGAGAAATCCGTCGTTTCTTCATTGTACTTCCTTGTGTTTTGCTGTATTGTTTTTCGGAGGTTGATTTTGGTCACATCGACGATGATATTTTGTTTTTCTTCTTGTTTTATGTTTCTTGTTTTTTTTTTACATTCCAAGTAGTTATTTCACTGTGTTTCAACATTGTTACCCTTGTCATAACTGATATTTCAATATCAAGATAAACAACAAAGTCCTATTATAATAAGCACAAAAGACACGGTTTTTTTTTTACCTATTTAGCATACTCTGTACTCTGTACACGTACGATGATTCTAACAATCATTGCTGATATCTTTACAATAAGGAAGCCTTTGGTTTATGTCTTTAATAAAAATGCTTAAAAAATCTTGAAAACGTCAGATTTTTATCGCAAGTCGTGGATAAACAAGATGCCTCGGAAAATAACCAGGAAAACATTTTTGTTTATTGTTATTTAATATATTATTATTGTCATATAATGTTATATTAACATCTGTTTGAGACAATGTAATCATATTAGCTGCAATTACCATTGTATTTATGATTTTATTTGCAAATGCGACGTCATTTATTCGGTGTTCCAGCGACTGAATTTGCAAATCGTTACCTGTTGTGTTTTGAATGTTTTTTCGGGATAGCTAGTGCGTGTTTATTTGCTTATTTATGCGCGACAGTAGGAAGATGTGGCATTATAAATGCCATTTCTTGACAGCTCAAGGTAGAAATACCTTATATTACGAGAATACTAACAGCTGAACATGCTTCTCGAAAGATATAATGATAATAATAATAATAATGTATATACATGTACATATATAATGCATCATGTATCAAAATTTTCAGCCGTCTTAATTTTTTTTAATTTATTTAAAATCAAAGTTTGTTCCCTCATGCAAAACACTCTTAGGTGGATTTGGATTCATATAATTTTGGATTTTTCGATTCATAATTTTTTTACTTACTGTGTGGCTTATGTTTTTTATCTATCAAACTTTTCGGCCCCTCAAGTGTCACTGATGAGGAACTGATTTTCCGAAATTTGCACATATGGCACATCAAAATTTAACAGTGTTTTGTATTTTGTTATGTATATGTACATTTACTGTTGTGAAATAAAGGCATGTAAAATATAACTGATGTAAATTTTGTTTTCGTCGTATCTCTGAAATTTTAGATAATATTCGTATCTAAAAAGACAAAAAAAGAGACTATTGGTAGTAGCTGTGAACTAACATATACTTTTTGATTAAACTAACGACTTTGGAATGGTCATTAAGTGCCAAGTGGTGTGGTACGAGCGCGATTAGAAAGTCTCAAACCATTAATTTGCCTTTGTTTAAAAAAACAAACATCATCATTTACATGACATACACCAATATAAAGAGTTTTAAATGTCATATGAGGAATTTACTAGTTTGGCGAATGGTGTTTAACGCACCAGTAATGAATATTTTATTTATATCAATGCGCTCGGTTATGGAACGGTAAAGGTGTCTCATAGTGCCACGACATTCAACCGAAATTTGCACTAAGTTTTCCCATGATTGAAATACTGTCGCATAATAAATTCTTAAATAAATATTCAAGAATTGTTATATGACACTACGTAGTATGCCGGTGCCTTTCACAGTGTCACGATTTCAGGCCATAAAATGGATAATATGTTGTGTGTCGTAATCAGTATGGAGAGTTTAGATTACAACCTTGATTGTTGATTATCATTTCAGAGGTACCACGGGTTATGTTCGTGAAATGGGTCGAAGACTATGTAGAGTATTAATATGTTTCACAGCGACATCACGGATTTAGGTAGTGACATTGAATTCAGACTATTTGTCTTTTGCTGGTTTGAATCACCACAGCCGATTTTAAAATCCAGTGGCATGCTTCATAGTCTAAAAGACTTTCATAATCCACATTTCGGTTTCTTTCACCATCCCTGAAATGACAGTAGCCCTAATCTTTCATTTTATTATAGCAATCATGTTCATATTCTGTAATACTAATTTGTCAACACTTTAATGGGTTTTACAGAAGGCAATGGAAAGGATTCAATCGAATCTAACAATGTCAATAAAAAAAAATGGCAAACTCATATCGTTGAATGGAATAATTGTGTATTATTCTTGGTCAATGTTCTTCTACTGCATTAAAAAGTGGCCACTTCAGTATACATGTATAAGAATCACAATGATACAATCACAACAAGTGTTGAAAATCATGTTATCTTTTTTCATTAAAAATGATGGATTCGCTATCAAGCGCGAGTTCTATTCAACTCATTATATTCGAGTCAAAGGTCAATGAATATTAAAGTCTCATATTTAACGTTTACTGTATATCCTGAACAAGTCGGTTGATGATCTCCGTCTATGATTCTAACAGAAATTGTAGATTTTTCGTTAATTTTTAGATGTAATATTCTGTATGGTTGTAACGAGAACTAAGTGCTTTTCAACAACTGAATCCAGCTGTGTATGAATAAAATACCAAACTTGACCAAGTCTTTCAGAAGGACCAAAAATATAAGAGGTCCACCAAGAAACCGTACACAAAGAAAAGGGTTGAGCCAACCACTGTGTCGAGGTTGAAATGTGACTTTACTGTCAAACTTCTTATAATGCGTTAAACTATGACAAAACTGGTAAACGATAAATTAAATATCTGGAAAAAAATCAATTTTATGATAAACATAAAATCAGTTCTTGACTGTTTAACGAGAACCATCATACTATGAGTTAATATGTTTATATTTTATCAGCTTGGTGCCACACATTCAACAAACGAGAACCATCATACTATGAGTTAATATGTTTATATTTTATCAGCTTGGTGCCACACATTCAACAAACGAGAACCATCATACTATGAGTTAATATGTTTATATTTTATCAGCTTGGTGTCACACATTCAACAATAAAAAAAACAGCTGGTGGTTTTCCTCTTAACAATTTGTATCACTTATATTATGACGTCTGATGAGGGTAATCATCTATCAATACGATTATGTCACACGCTCTCACTACACAAAGTCATTGAGAGAATTGGTATGAATCTGCTCGGAAAACTAAAAGTAAATATCAAAAAATACAAAAACAATGTATAAGTTTTTTTAATGAATTGATTAAAAAAATAAAATTCCAAGTACCTATGACAATTCTACTCGACCTGTTCCGAGTCCTAGTATGGTTATTGTGCTTTACTGGAAAAACAGGTAATTTACGTCTGACAATGATAAAATTCGTGATCACTTAAAACTAGAGGTAATAAAAAATGGATTTGATTTGATGGTTTAACGTCCGAGTCAAGAACTTTTATATCAATACGTTACCAGCTATAGATAAAGTGGCAGAAATATTAATCTTTGTATTGCTTTAAGGGCAATGTGCAAGGGGGGGTTGGGTTTGAGGTGCCGTGCCTGTCGTGACACGGGGCATCGGATTTTAAGGTATCCTCCAAAGGACTCCCTGACTCTAATTTCTAAAAATGCTTGGCGAAAAAACAGCCACTACTTAATTTCAAGTCTTGGTCAGACCCGGCCGGGGTTCGAACCCTGACCTCCCACATACGAAGCGAGCACTCTACCAACTGTAAACAAATCACCAACTTTTCTTAAAAAGTAGATGAAAATAAAGACACCACCTAACGCTCACTGACAGTCAATAACATTCATTGGAAATCAAAGCGACTTAATGAACACCTATAAAATGTTTATATTATTAAGTGATATCAGGTTGGTTTCAGGAGATGAAATGGTCTAATAAACAGGGTGTTTATCGAGTTTGTTTATTTGGAATCACTTATTTACTGATAAAGAAATTATCAATTATCTACCTAAAGGAAAAATGATTTGATACTAATTTTATTGTATAATTACATCCTTAGTTTTGATAGCTGTTTTAAAGATCCCCAGGGTGATTTTTTTATTGGATTACGAGTTTGTACGAGCGTTGTCGGAAATAACCGAGTATTACCAGTTAATTTTTGTGCATTACCTGTGTATATACGGTGTGTGTTTAACTTTGAGGCACATCAATATTGACAATTCAACAGATAATACATTGAAAATAGAAAAACTTCAAAATGGTGACACAATGCATATCTTAATCGTGCCTGAATAAAGTCAGTTGAAAGAGCTCAATACACAATTCATAGACATGTATCATTCAATAAAAACAGCACTACAGCTAATTAATATCTACACTGTGATGCTTCTTGCAATCACCGCGTTATGCACTCATTTAAT
Source organism: Tegillarca granosa (assembly GCA_029721355.1). Classification (NCBI taxonomy): domain Eukaryota; kingdom Metazoa; phylum Mollusca; class Bivalvia; order Arcoida; family Arcidae; genus Tegillarca; species Tegillarca granosa. Next base: position 10,660,709 of record CM056605.1, on the reverse strand, counting down.
TAATCCTATTAACCATGTTATTGTACAACACTATTGTCTTTCCAACGGTTCAAAAGACTCTGGTAATCAGGAAAGCTTCATTATAAAAGTTCTTGCACAAGGTGTAATATACTAAGAATAATAGGAGTTGAGTAATGGTGGTTAACGTCACAGTCAGGAATATTTCACATATCGAGACGTCGCCAGCTATAGGCGAAAGTGCAGACATTTTGCCTGTGCGTTGCGCTGATGGCAATATACAGCAGGGTTCTTTATCGTACCATGCCTGCAATGACACGGGACCTCGTTTATTTTAAGTTCCCATCCGAAAGAACCGTGACTTTCATTTCATAAAGCCGAGTGTTTGGCGAAAAAACAACCACTACCTACTTTCAAGTCTTGGGTCATTATATATATAATGTAAAGGGTTCATACAAAAAAAGAAAATTTTCTAGAATATGTCTGAGATATATACCGAATGTAAAAGCAATTCATTTTTGTCGGAGCAACATCCTTTTCAAATGACACCAGAAGATGATGACAAGGGTAAAATGTTTGGAACTAGAAAGGCTGCACGCGATCTGGTCAAGAAATTCCTAGATGATACCACAGTTCATGGAGTACGGTATATAGGAAAACAGGACTCTAGGACTTCAATTAGGTATTGTTATTTTTATTATCATTTTTATCAGTGTTAAACAAATGCAGTCATGTACATATGGCATTATTATTTAACAAAAGATATAATTTATACTTTACACAGAATAAAGCTTATATATAAATTCTGATGCTTTAGTAACGATTTTTTAACATTTCCCCCCCCCCCCCCCCCCACCTTCTTTGGAAATGTTTAAATAGTGGAAAACGTTAGCCATGCGTATACCACATTTACAGTTTTATTTGTTATTATTATTAAAATAATGTGAAAAGCAATGTTCCAAATACACAGTTTAATCGGACTTCATGCAAATTATTTATCTGTATCATTCATCTGGCTTTACTTTAGTTATGTTAGGATGTTGTAAATGTTAACTTAAAGCCGTAAAACTGCATTTAAATTCAAGCACAGATACTAAATAACTATATTTAATTAAAATAATGTACAAATCGAATGTACAAATATATTAGCAGAAATTTCTATTACGGATATATACGTCTTTGATACGCATTGAAATTTCAGATCATTTTCAGGGTTTTATCCCTCATGCTAAATTGAAAGAACGTCTAAAACAAATCATTCACTTGTCATTCTTTTACAAAAACGGTAAACCAAGATATAAATATCTAGTGCTCAACAGGGATTCTGGTTATTTTGTAAAACACCATACAAACTGCAAACAAAAAATATACTGAAGATACCATCTACAAAATGTTAGAGTTTTTGATAGACCAAATATTTGTTGTGTTTGGCAATATTATCTTTCAACAAACAATCGGTATACCAATGGGCACAAACTGTGCACCTTTGCTTGCTGATTTGTTTCTTTGTTCATATGAATCAGAATTTTTACAGAACCTTGTCAAATCTGGAGAAAAGACTGTCGCTAAATCATTCAACTACACATACAGATATATAGATGACGTTCTATCTCTAAATAATCACAAATTTGGAGAATACGTGAATGCCATCTATCCAAGTGAGCTTGAAATAAAAGACACGACAGATGCTCCATGTTCTGCTTCATATTTGGACTTATATCTCAATTATGACACCCACGAAAGGTTACTAGCTGAAATTCCATTTTACAGTGTAGTAGGTTTTGCATGACATAAAGATCATAGTACATTGGCTGTAAAATAAGTAGAATGTTTTTCTTTATATTTATACTTATACCTCAATTATGACACCCACAAAAGGTTACATCTGAAGCTATACGAAAAACGTGATGACTTCAATTTTTCTATTGTCAACTTTCCGTTTCTTTACAGTAATATCCCTGCTTCTCCTGCGTATGGTGTATATGTTTCCCAGTTAATACGGTACGGTAGAGCTTGTTCCCACGACGGGGACTTTCTGCAACGAAGCAAATTACTTACAATAAAATTGTTGACACAAGGATATTGCAACCCTAGACTAATCAAGGCCCTTAAAAAGTTAAAAAAAAAATTGACTTGCACGTGACGGGTGTAGCTAGCTAGACAGGAGGTGCTTACCCTTCCGGAACACCCATGGAAGTTCACGTGTTCACATATTTTGCCAGTTTGCAAAGTTTTTACTTTGTTTTTGGGATTGTAATATGGACAAGGACTGGAATGTTTGTTTTATTTCACGGTTTTATTAGAACAATCTTTCACTCGGTGATCGTGTTTGCCGGTAACAATTAACAATGATGACATCGGAGACAGAAACGCCAATTAGTAAGATGCATATTCTTAATCACCCGTAATATGCTTATTTTCACACCTTGAGAGGTGTTCACGTATCCGTCTTCAAATCATGTCTCCAGTCCGTGACCAGTAGCACAACGGGACAAGTAGTTGATTATTGTTTACACAGATAATTAATAAAATAAAAATTATTGAGATCAATCGGACAAACAGTGCCGGGGTCTTTATATTCATAGAAACAGAATTTCTATTTATAGTAACTGTTACTTTGATCTTTGACCTAGTGACCTGATTTATAATCCCATGCGATATCTCATCAGAAGGAATAAGTTGATCGAGTTTGAGATCAATCGGACAAACAGTGGTTCTTTAAATGCATGAAAACCGTTGGGGACAGACAGGCGGACAGACGGAACAGACAGAAACAATATGCACGCCTCTTTCACAGGTGGTGCATAAAAAGATTATTTTTTTCAGATATTGGAAGGTCACCAGACATAAGTATTAAAGGTTTATCCCACTAAGTGATAAAGAACGGTAACAGAGAATAATAATGCTTATTACATTCTACATTATATTCGAAAGTCGCATAGTAAAATTTTTAAAAAAAATACATATCAATACTGAAAGGTCAACATACTTTAGTATAAAATTGTTATACCACTTGATGATATTGGACTTTCACAGAAAATAATAAATATAGAAAATAATTCATGATATAAGAAATTTCCGCCAACATGTGTGTGTGTGTGTGTGATTTGCATTAATGTTCAATAAAATACGCATCTTCTAACACTGATGATTTTTTCAACATTTTTTCACTTGAGAAATAAACACGGACAAAAATTCTCGATGAAAACTACAAAAATCATTACTCGGAAATAAAAAAAACTCTTCGCCAAATTTTGTAAACTTGAAAAAAGGCATAGATCTATATTTATTTTGGACGAGAATTGTCAATTGAAAACTTAAAAAGACAATACTTAATAAAGAAAGTCAAACCGACCCGGGTAAAAAAAATATGCGACTCTTATCACTGCCAGTATTGTCTACCGAGTTTTGTAAAGTTCTGTTGACTAGTATTGGACAAAATTGTTGTAAAGAGAGAACAATGCAAACCACCTCGTATATTAAATTGTATGCATATCTTTTTAAACTGTCGACCAACTTCTGTAATTTTCTGTTATAAAGCTTTGGAAATTTGCTATGGGCAATGATTTTTCATTGAATTTTTTCTAAGAAAAACTAAATATTTACTTTAATTATTTATTTTTAAAAAGTTTCATTTCTTATCATCAATTTTATTATAAGCAATAGATCTGATTTTCTAGGGTTCATCAAGAAAAAACCTGATTTGCTTCTGCTCGACTTACCATTTCAGATGTCTTATTTGAACTTAAGCTCAGATACCCTTAAGGTTTTTAAAAGAAATATTACACATATTTTAGTGTATCACAAACACATACATACCGGTCCATTTCAAAATCACAATCAAATTAAAAAATTAAAAAACTAGCTCTTTTAGTCAAACACGTGAACTTCCACCAGAGAAGTGAAGTCGGGTGCTCAAGAAAGATAAACAACCCCTGTTAGCTAGCTACACCCGCCACGTACATGGAACTATGAGGGTCTAATATATCCAATATAGGTTTGGATACAGCACTTTCATGCTTATCAACAATATTGTAAAAACTTTCATATTTAGTGATTAGTTTAATAATGCTAATAATAATTGCACTAACTAGTTATTATTGTATTAATAATGTTTGGGTTTGAATTAATTTAAGTGTTTGTTTTATAGAGTGTTCTGGTTATTGATGTTTCTTACTTGTGCGGCTTTAATGGCGTACCAAGTCATAGACAGAATATTTTACTACGTTGATTGGCCGGTCACTGTCGATCTGAGGATTAATTATAATAATTCACTATCATTTCCCGCATTGACTATATGTAATCAAAACGCCTTCAAGTAAGTTTACTTTCCATATTTCTTTGTGATGCGTCTTGCCAAACATTTTGTTTCGTCCGTAATAACGCGGAAATAAATTCAAAGCGTTTTTAAGTATTTTAGAGATAATAAAAAATTGAAAATATTTACAAACCTTCAAGTATTTAAAGTTTGTTGAATTAAGAAGTATTTAGTTGGCTCAATATACAATCATAAGGGGATTCAGTCGTAACATGGATTTTAATCGAATGATTATCTTTTTTCAGTAGTGTATACATGTAGTTTATTTCTGGTGTTATATCTCTTGTATCACTATCCCCACCTTGTGATACTTTACTGTTAGGATGATATTTAAAGCATTTTAACTGAGATTGTAATTAAAGCTTATTGGAAAACCATTGTTGGCATTAATGGTGACAATACATCATGAAACTATTACAATTAAACGTATTTAAAAAAAAAAAAGTGAGGAAACATAACAAAACGCTTAAAAGTATTTTATTTTCTCAAAACAAAATACACTAAGCTTTTATTGCATGCGAGATTTATCATAAAAGGTATTGCAATTATTCAAATCGTATTGAAAAATTGCAATGTTTAAAAAAATCAGTCGGTGAATCAATTGTTTAGTGCCTAAAGCTTAAGCAATTCAAAAAGCTGAATAATATTTCTGGTGCTTAAAGCTGCATTAAGTTTTCCAAAGAAAAAAAATAAAACGGTGCTAATCTAATAAATGATGTTCCTAATGAACAATGTTACATTTGGTTCAACGATAAAAGCTCGAATAAATACAGAAATTACAGTATTTACCCAGCGAGATGCAGCATTTGGGATCTAATATTAGAACATGGTTACGTCATCAAAACCCGGGTCATTTAAACACAACTTTTAAAATGTTGAAATACGATAAATTAAACACAGAACTTCGTTGAATTTGTCATTTGTGACTTAGTAAGGGATACATAACACCATTTCAAATACATCTGGATATTAATGACAGAAAATTAATGCAATCTGTCATGTTTCACTTTCGATTCTAGGCTTTTCCGTACATCCATGCGCATGCTCCAAGCTCATAATTACCATCGTAGAACACTGACCAACCGGTCAGAGGATTCCGTTTATTTACAGCTAAAAGAAATGAAATTTTAGAAAATGAATGTCACGGACCGTGGTTAAAAGATATCTACTTTTTAAAAAATATATTTTTAGAAAATCAAAAAAAATTCAGAAATTTGGTAAACTTAATGCAGCTGTCATGTGCTGATTTTGAATTTCTATTAAAATAATGCATTCAAAATCAGCACATGACAAGTTGTCATGTGCTGATTTTGAATGCATTATTTTAATAGAAATTCAAAATCAGCACATGACACAGCTTTAAAATCTATGTTTACATACTAACTTTTAATACACGTTGAAAAAAGTACTTATAAATTGTAAACGGACACTGTAAATTATGATCAATGGTGTTTACAAATTTTTAAAGAAGACTATTTCATTGAAAATTACCTGCTTCCGTTCAATTTCTATACAAACTGAGATATAAAGTTAAGAAAATATAATTTTATAGAAAAATTGATCGCACTTAAGTTTCACTTTTAAATATATAACTGGATTCATGTTTCATGTAATCATCTATTTTATCGAAGGACAACAGCTACAGCAAAAAACAACCAATATGAACTTCTTGAAGACATATTCTCTGGTAACCTCTCTAAACTTACCAAGTACCCAGAATGGAAAAATATAACACTGCGCCAACTTAATCTTGATAATGGTCACCGGAAAGAAGATATGATTATTAAGTATGTGTATCTAAATTTTTATCTTTATTTTTGCATTAAATTAAAACCGACACAACACAATTATATGTATCAAAATTAAAGATTATTTTGAATAAATTTTCATAACAGCTAGAAACCCTTGACTAATTCAGAAGAATTATGTTTTCTTTATTGAATGTGTGACTCATTCACAAGAATTTTGTGTTTGTTATTGAACCTTTGACTAATTCACAAGAATAATGTGTTTATAATAAATTTTTAATGAATTAAGTATTCAAAATAGCTGTTATCACATAATAGCTTTTAATTACTTTTTAAAAAATTAACATATGATACTTTCGATAAAGCAAACGACACAAGTTAATATTGGAACTGTTTAATTCAAAAAGTTGGATGACGGATTCAGTCGTAGTGAAATTAATTTTACAGCCCTTAAGAACTTCATTTTAAAATGACAAAAAAGCTGTTATATATATATATATATATATATATATATATATATATATATATATATATATATATATATATATATCTGTGAAATTTTGATGTGCCATATATTCATTCTTATTTATAATAACCAGTTACCAGTTTGATAATTCAATTCAAATTTGTAACAAACAAAATGATAATAAGTGTTTTAGATCATAAAATTACAAATTACTTTAAATTAAAAATCCATATATATATATATATATGTATGTATATATATATATATATATATATATATATATATATATATATATATATATATATATATATATATATATATATGTATGTATATATATATATATATATATATATATATATATTATATAGTGTTATGACAATTGTTCTGTTACTTGTGGCCTATGTTGCTTTTAAATTTCTTATATGTGTTCTAGATAAAGATATACATTTAGAAGTAAATATTTTTTTTCTAGTTGCAATTTGTTGATTAAGCCGTTGTTTTTTTTTATTATAATTGACAGTTTTTAGATCTATAATATCCATATATCTATATATGTAAGAGTAGTTTTATACATTGTGTGTGGATTTGAAGTGTTCAAAGCGACTTCGCTTAGATTATATAATTGATGAATATATAAGGTGATTATTATGATCAAACATAATTTAACTCATCGTAAAACGTTGCTTTTACAGACAACTATTACACTCGACATATTTGTAACAGTATATCAGTTTATATAACTTTTTTTTTTTTTTTAAAAATACACCAACTTGAGATGAAAAATTTAACAAGCAAAGCTTTAAGCATGTTTAAGAAAACATGCTCTATGTGTAAGTTACCTTGATTTACCTATATTGTAATTTGGACCGACTCATGATGATAATTCAATTTTTTGTCCATTATGATCTCATTTGATAATAAAGTGCATCTCAAGATATGTGAATTAGCAGAAAATGTTCTTTCTCTTTCCTAATTAGAAAAAAGTCAATTCTATGTGAGCTGTTCCCTGCTCAGTTTATGTATTCGTTAATGGTTTAATAACAACAAAAACTATTAACGCATAACATTGTAAATTATTGATTTTTCACCCAACTTCGTTGATTAATGATTTTTTATTTGAATTTGATATTCCCTAATAGATGTTATTAATAGTTGAAAATGTTGATAGATAAAACAAAGATCCAAAATCAAATGAATCCAAATCCAGCTAAGAAATACTTTGTATGAGATAACAAACGTTAGTTTTGAATAAGTTTCAAAAATAAAGAATTCTGAAAATTTTGCTACATGGTACATTTCTGACAGTACAAGGACTGCCTACTGAAAAACTTTAAAACTTTAAAATCTAAATCTTAGAAGTAATAATGAAAATTATTTAATAAAACAAGGATTGTAACTAATGCACAAGGAAAAAATATTTGAATCAAAAATATCTTATATAAGAAATTGATTTCAAAATATATCTAATTTGCATGTTTTTATGACCTTGAACCTTTTAAAAATGATGCGTGTTGACGAAGATTTGCCAAAAATTATGTACAATAAAATAAATATATATTCGCTGAAACGAATTATGCTAATAATTTGTTTTTCATCTCGAACTCTGTTGTGAAATGAGCAAGCCAAATAATGCCAGGTTCGCATCAATTCGTTTGTGTCATGGCATGGTTCAAAAGAAGTAAATAAAGCCGAAAACAAAAAGGGTTGACTTAGCTCGAATTAATTTGGATTAGAATTTATTATTTAATTAAAAAATTAATTCATTTAGATGTAAATGGGCTGGTCAAAACTGCAACAATAGTTTCTTTAGCACGTCAGTAACAGATCATGGACTTTGTTTCACTTTCAACGGGCCGCAAAATAAAGCCGCTCTTACTGCAAACGCATCAGGTAAGATCTATATGAACATGCATATATGCCAAAAATAGACATGTTCAAATTATGATATTTTCTTATGTATTATCGTTGCACCAAAATTGTTATTATTTTTCAATTTAAGGGGAGGCAATACATATGAAACATGTCAGTATTGTAAAGTTGTCGTCGATACATATGTTTTCCTGCTTCCTACTACAACATATCATAAAATATAACAATTATGGCACGCATTCAAATATTTCACAAGAGGTCACAAATTCACCCCGTCCTTTGAATTTTTATACTTTGTTACATGTTTCTCTTGGTTTTCCTCTGTTAGTTTTTCTTCTTGAGTGAGATGTCTTGGGTTCGAACAATGGACGGGTCATGAATTTGACTTTTTAATTTCAAGTCATGATATTGCTTTCCCGCCTGGCTCTCGAACATTTGCTAATACATGTGGTTTGATATCTCAATGACATCAAAATAATAAAGCTTTTTGTCTGCAAAGTCACTAAAAGGTTTTTGCAGGTCGGTTATATGTCTCTGTTATGACCTTTTGTTGTCTCTTTCATGCGACCAATACTGAAGAGTTTTCTGTTTTATTATAGCAATAAAGGACGTTTTTACAGCCGTTGTAATGTTTAAAATTTTCTGCTATGTCTGCCACGTGACTCTATTTATACAAATGTCATACATCATTTAATTGATCGAGTTTAATGTGCCGCGTTATTATATGAAACAATGCTGCTGTTTTACATTCTTTTGTGAAGTCTAAAACGTTGATAAATGTAACAGTTGTACAAAGACAAACAGTTGAGCGAATGTTTAAAAATATCTTTTTTTTCATTTTTTTTTCTGCTGGTGGTAAATTATATAATACGGATATTGATAACCTAGTGAACATACATCAATAATTTCAATTAAAATTTCAAACTGTATATATACAAATATTCGATTTTATTAAAATCCGTTTTATCATTACTTAGACTTCCCTTTAAAAAGAGGTGATTTCCTGCAGTCTGGATACAATCACAAATATGTTTTTATAAATAAACGTGTATTACCTACTTACAGCACCACAAGACCAAAAAATCTAGGTGAAAGGTGTCTATGCATTCAAAGCGCCTACAATCTAAAGGGGTTTTTTTTAATTTGAAAAGTGAACAATTACACAAATCTCGTCGAAAAGTAATACTTATGCATAACATTTAAGCTGAAGTTTGTATGCAAATAATAAACGTTTACTTTTTTGTCTTGAAGGTGCAAAATCAGGCTTAAAATTAATTTTAAATATAGAACAGTATGAATATATGCCAGGTCCACACGAAGCTGCGGGAGTAAAAATACTTCTTCATGAACCTGGAGAATTTCCTTTCATAAGTGAGCTCGGAAAGGCTTTACAAACTGGAACCCATACATTTGTTGGCGTCCAAATGTTGAAGGTAACAATGCATTAACCACCAATGGTCTCAAAACCACTGCGATAGCTCGGTTGGTAGAGTGCTCGCTCAGTGAGTGGAAGGTCGTGGGTTCGAACCCCTACCGGGTCTGACCCAAGACTTGAAAGTTGCTCGTGTCTGTTCTTTCGCCAAGCACTCGGCATTACGAAATGAAAGTCACGTTTCTTTCGGATGGGAACTTAAAATAAACGAGGTCCGGTGTCACAGCAGGCATGGCACGATAAAGAACACTGCTGTAAAATGCCATCAGCGCAACGCACAGGCAAAATTTCTGCACTTTCGCCTATAGCTGGCGACGTCTCGATATAAGTGAAATATTCTTGACTGGGACGTTAAACATCATTACTCAACTCAACTGACCAATGGTCTCAAAAGATAATCAATACCTTTTATATTGCTTCGTTGAAGATATTTTATTTGTAATGCTTTTCTGCTCATGTTTTGTTTAATTCTATCATTACAAGTCTATGCTTCAACAATCGAGGTAAAACGTGTCTTTGTTTACATATAATCGATCTTAGAAAACTCTTACATCATTCTAAAGGTGCTGGCTTTTTAGTCTTGTAAGGTTTTTTAACATTTTAGTAGATGGCTACAATTGTTTAGATTTATTCATTCAAAGATGGTTTAACAGTATATAAAATTTCCTCTAAGTGTTGTATTTTGAATATAAGATTATAAACTTTAATGGGTTTAATTAGATGTGAGTTGTCAAAAAAAAAAAGAAATCATAGTTTTATGACTTTTGGAACTATGGTATGAAACACGTACAAATATAGTCTTATTTTATTTTATGTTACCAAATGAACTTTTTGAATTAAAATAAATTTATTTTTTTAAGCTTCATCACCTACGAAAACCTCGAGGAAGTTGTGGAGAAGTTCAACTTAAATTTTTTGATAATTTTATTCATTAACCGTCTGCATGTATTGCTGACTGTCGTGCCAAAATGTTGATGGAAAAATGTGGCTGTCTAGATTTTAACTTCCCTCTAATCAAAGGTATTGTTGTTAGGAAAAAATATCTTCAAGATAAAAATTACATGTCAATAAAGGTATTTTGTTAATATTTGAATTAAACTGTTACCTTTTCTTACCTCTAATTAATCCTCCATATTCAAGTTCCTTACAGTATATAGCCACTGCGGTAGCTCAGTTGGTAAAGTGCTCGCTCAGTGAGTGGAAGGTCGTGGGTTCGAACTCCGGCCGGGTCTGACCCAAGACTTGAAAGTGGGTAGTGACTTTTCTTTCGCCAAACACTTGGTATTACGAAATGAAAGTCACGGTTCTTTCGGATGGGAACTTAAAATAAACGAGGTCCCGTGTCATGGCAGGCATGGCACGATAAAGAACACTGCTGTAAAATGCCATCAGCGCAACGCACAGGCAAAATTTCTGCACTTTCGCCTATAGCTGGCGACGTCTCGATATAAGTGAAATATTCTTGACTTGGATGTTAAACACCATTACTCAATTCAACTCAACTCTTGCAGTATAAATTATTGAATAAAGCGATATAAAGTTGTGATTGTCTTGCTTTCTCTGTGGAATGAAATGGATGAATGTCCCGAAGCAGGTGTTTTGTTGTGGGCTGTTTTTACGTCACGGTTTCTCGACGTCCTAATCGATGTCATTAAGACCCTTTTCCCAGGGACTGGCTCATATGTCTTTGGTACTAACGGGCTCCGTAATTCTCTAATTAGTTTTAATTTTTGTCACAAACAAAACTTATTAACCTGTAATCATGTTATTTTTCTATTTTAGGCTATCGAGCGTGTACTGTTGATGACATTCCGTGCATATTTAAAGCGAAGGGTAGGCTATTATACTAATTCATAACGACATTTTGATATATTTTTCAAAAAGCAGCTGTTACACGTAATTAAAATTGACTTATTTTACTAACAGATTAGTTCTAGCTATAGTTCTACAATACCTGCTTCAAGTGACTCTTGGATGTCCGTCATTGCTGAAGACAAAATAGAAAAGATATTTTATCTTGCATCCATTAATACAATACTTATTGTAAAACAAGTATTTTTTAACAAATATAACATATTAATTATTGTTTTTAAACATAATGTTTGAAATAGAGTAAAAGTTAAAAAAAAAAACCTCCATAAATATAGTAAGTTTTAAAGGAAAACTGTTATTAATCAGACTGTAAACTGTCATGACTTTTCAGAGCACTGAAAATATATTTATTGTTTTAATTGGATTTTGGGTCCCAATCAAGAATATTTCACTTATATCGAAACATTACCGGCTATATGTAGAGGGGCAAAAGGCCTCATTTGAAGGACCGCGTGACTTTCATTTCTAAATGCAGAATACTTGGCTAAAAACAGCCACTACATATTTTCAAGTCTTAGTCAGTCTAAGTACTTTGAGTATGACGTAAAAATAAAAAATGTAATTTTACAGCCAATGTGATACTTCAAATTGTACACATTTGTTCAATCAATGCTGTTTCTCTTGGTGTAAAACTTGTATTGCTTGCAATTTTTAAAAGTAATTAAATGTTCGACTATATTGATAAAAGACAGAGCAGAACACAGGATGTTACAGAACTGTGGTCATTTCTTGTCCTCACTCACGTGTACACTTTGTATTGTTGTATATATGTTTTGATAAAAATAATTCTTGTAGGTGAATAATTGGTGATGGCAATATGTACAATAAGAAGTACTTTATTTATTGTAGATATCATCAGAACTATTAGTGATCACAAATGTCACTGTCCAGTTTTATGTCATTCAGTTCATTTTCAAAGCGAAATTTCATTTGGCTCTATTTCAAAACTCGCCTTGCAACAAATAATGAAAAAAACAGACGTAAGCGGTATTATTTCACAATTTATAAATGCTAGAGAAGTGTCGCAACGAAAATGGAAGCATGTAGCTAGGGCTTTCAAGCTTATCCTCGATAGATTGCAAAAAAGCCTAACGGAGTACGAAATTGCGTTAAATGCAAGACTTTATTCAGCAATTCAGGATTCAATTGAAAACATCAAACATGTATATCATACTACAAGTATGCACTGGAAAAAGAAACGATATTATTTTAGATTTCAAGAATACGTTCTTAGAAAAAATATTTTGCGGGGGAAAGAGGCATATGATGAGCGATATTTTATGTTCGTTGCTATGAACCATTATGGGTTTACTGCGTACATCACAAATGTCATTTCGTCCTTGTTTAACACGTCAGAACCGTTACCTTGTAACAATTCAAACATTCTCCTTAATCTACAAGCCGTTATAAAATCACGATTATATGTTTCCAAAAAAGCATATATTTATATGCAAGAAGTTTTAGATAGCTTCAGAAGTGGTTCACCAATATTTGAGTATAGGTTTCATGGACAGCTAAGAAAGTATGGAAGAGCTATGTTACCAAAAGTACTAATGAAAACGGCTCTTACACACAGCTGGAATGCTCGAAATTATGGAATTTTTACAGCAGATTCCATTCAAGAAATAGTTATAGTACTCGAAAAATATTTTAATTTCACCGAAAACATTTGCAGCACTGGCCATGTAAATATGAGCTATCTTGAAATTTTAAACAAGGAATTCGTTAAAAAGTGTCAAAGATTGTACCATAATAAACATAATTTATATGACGATATAATTGATTGGTCATACAATGAAATGACTCGAAGAATAGCTCTGTTTGAAGAAAAATGGAATTTATTTGAATCAAGTTACAACGCCATAGAAGTCAATTTTTTATCCTTTCTTAATTCTTGGAATAAGGTCAATAACAGTCTCTCAAAAATTCGTGATATTATTGGTCTTGCACAAAATTATATAACTAATACTAGTATAACAAAAGTAAATTTATATGAGGAGTATTTGTCACCAGAAATATCCTCAATAACTGATAACATAAGTACTTTTAAAACGGAGATCTATACTCGTGCTACTAGTATAATTGATCAATGGAAATCATTATCAGATATTGTTCAGGACATATGGAAGATGGTCATCAACGATACTGACATGAAAGATTATTACGAATTAGCTAATAAAACGCAATATTTGGTGAACATAAGTACCATTTTGCAGGAGATTAAGAGAAATTTTAGTCGGTACATTAATGATAGTGAATTTGGTAGTCTAATTGGTAGTTCTGATGAGCAATTTCTGACCAATTATAAACAAATGGTGGAACATTTGATGGAATTTGTCAACTCCTTAAAAATAACAGAATCTTTTTTCAGGTATGATGTTACCATGTACCATGATTATAAATGGAAATAATGTGTGTGTGTGTGTGTGTGTGTGTGTGTGTGTGTGTGTGTGTGTGTGTGTGTGTGAACACTGTTAAACAACCACCATCATTTATCACTACTTAAACAGGGCGTGTTTGAAAATTGCTTTGAGCTGATTTTACAGAAATGGTCTCTTTAATTTTCAAATGCTGTTTTAATAGATAATTTATTACAAGGTAAAACATAAGAAGAAAATTACAATACACATGGACGAATGTCAAAAGCAAATACAACTGTAATAGGGCCAATGGAAATGTTCCAGCTATAACATTCCACCGAAATATACCAGACAAGTAAACATGGCGTTACATATTCCGTTTTAACATTAAGATATTCCTTCATTAAGATATTCTATTTGATTTTTTACATTTCAAAACAAATAACCATATGTTTTCATCATATTTCAATTTTTCAACAGTGACAATTTTATAAAAATGGAGGTTTTTTACAGAGAGCTCAGTTACGAAGAAGTGCGACAGCAGCCAGCTTATGATATATTTGCTTTGCTTTGTAAGTAATTTCAACTCTTTATATATATATATATATATATATATATATATATATATATATATATATATATATATATATATATATATATATATATATATATATATATATTTCAGAGAAGACAGCATGCTTTATCAGAACTAAGTTTGACAATGTTTCTTTTTCTTTTGTAGCCGTAGACTAATTAATATAACTTATTAGTTATATATGTCTCTGATGTAGCTTTGTTTCTATCAAAATATCGTTAAAATTGTAAACAAAAGCACAGAGATAAAAGCAAAGTATTGTTGTTTATCTTTACATTTAACTCCATTCTGACATTTAAGTACCCTGTGGCCCCGTGATCAATGACTGCATATGCCATTGCTTTCTTCTTCATGGACACCAATGGCTAGCTTATACATGAAGCAAACTAGTTTTATGATCTGCCCTTGGCCATCTCTCAAAACAAAATTTTTTACCTATCTTTAAAACGTGTAAATATAATTTTATCTTGGGGTTGGTATGACCACAGTCAGGAGCAAAAAATTGCATGATCAGCTACATTTCAACTTATATAAGAAGCAAACTAGTTTTATGATCTGCCCTTGACTATTAGTATGTTGACTATCTATTTATTAAAAATGTAAATTTAATTTTATCTTGGGGTTGGTATGACCACAGTCAGGAGCAAAAAATTGCATGATCAGCTACATTTCAACTTATATAAGAAGCAAACTAGTTTTATGATCTGCCCTTGACTATCTATTTATTAAAAATGTAAATTTAATTTTATCTTGGGGTTGGTATGACCACAGTCAGGAGCAAAAAATTGCATGATCAGCTACATTTCAACTTATATAAGAAGCAAACTAGTTTTATGATCTGCCCTTGACTATCTATTTATTAAAAATGTAAATTTAATTTTATCTTGGGGTTGGTATGACCACAGTCAGGAACAAAAAATTGCATGATCAGCTACATTTCAACTTATATAAGAAGCAAACTAGTTTTATCTGCCCTTGACTATCTATTTATTAAAAATGTAAATTTAATTTTATCTTGGGGTTGGTATGACCACAGTCAGGAACAAAAAATTGCATGATCAGCTACATTTCACCTTATATAAGAAGCAAACTAGTTTTATGATCTGCCCTTGACTATCTATTTATTAAAAATGTAAATTTAATTTTATCTTGGGGTTGGTATGACCACAGTCAGGAACAAAAAATTGCATGATCAGCTACATTTCAACTTATATAAGAAGCAAACTAGTTTTATCTGCCCTTGACTATCTATTTATTAAAAATGTAAATATAATTTTATCTTGGAGCTGGTATAATGACAGTCATGCTACATGCCATTCCTAAATCAATATCCAATACATGCGTATCATTGATATATCATTATTTATTATATATTTCAGGTGATATTGGAGGATCAATGGGGTTGTTTATTGGTGCAAGTTTCATGTCGTTGTTCGAGATACTGGATCTATTTTGTCATATTTTAATGATATCAAAGAGAACTTCTAACAGAAAAAAAATTATCAAATAGACTGTGATAAACTGTGTTTACTATATTTACAGAACATTTAAAATTATTAAGAGCATAATGGTAATAATGTTTTAATGTTGCAAATGTTTTAATTCAAAGAAAAAGGAAGCCACTTTGTCCATTTAGCATGCTAAATGAGTTCTACAAAAAGACTAACAAGAAGACATTGTCATTCAGATCCCGTGCTTCATTCACTTTCTATTTTCCACCAATAGTTTCAGTGATTACAACTTCTATTCATTATGGTGTAAAACTTATAAAGCATTTTGTTATCTTAATAATGACAGGAAAAGTATAATGTTTTAAAATGACATTACATTTTTTTTCAAAATATCAACAATACCAATCATTTTTCATCAGTAACACATACATAAAACTTGATTATTTTTTCCAGTGCATTTTTCTTTTTTCCTTTTTTTTTTTTGAAAACAAAGGTAATATTTAGGTATAAATGCATGTGTTAAATACATATAACATAATTCTAAAAAACAGGTAATAATAATCAAAGAGACAGTTTGTTGGTTAAAAAATTCTGCAGTAATATACATGAATATCATCATCAAGAAGATTTAACATCATCACCAGTATAGATCGCTATCATCATCATCATCAGCAGCAGCAGTAACAGCAGTTGCATTATCATTATCATCCTTTTTTCTAAAAAAAAATATTTGTGTTTTTTTTTAAATGTATATTTTTCAGAAAAGTAAAATCTTACACCAAAATATCCACCTAATATAAAGAACCTTCATCAAAGATAACAGTACATTGATAAAAGCCACAAAAAAAGAATTTTCTCAAAATCACTTTTTTATATTTAAAATTGCGTTTCAACAGAAATTTATAACTTAATTATTTCATCAAAATAAATAAGTAAGTGTATTTTCTAAAAATGTTTGTTTTTCATATAAAATATGCATTTTTACTAAGACATACTGTTACATTGCAAGTATTAAAATACGATGCAATGTTGTAGGACAATATATGAACACTTTTGAAGTAATAGCATCACTCCTTTTAGGTATGAATTAATTAATTATTATTAACTTACTATTTTAGACCTTTTTTATAATAGCAAACTTTGATGCAAAGGGTTAACATTGTGTTCTAGGTAGGTTTTTGTGCAAAAAATTAGGTAAAAACTTATACACGTGATTAAAAAAATTAGAATAACATTATAATAAATTACAATGAAAAAATTGTGAAGAAATTATAAATTTTCAACTGTTTGAAAAACTTTAATGGAAAATCTTAACATTGTGCTTAAGACAGATGAATGGACGGAACCCATTTCTATATCCCCCACCAACTTTGTTAGAGCAGGGGATAATAAAATTAGTTCTCCATTTTTAACCCAACAACAACTAAAGCAAATTCTTCTTGTCTGTAGAATACTGTATAAAAAATTTGAATAATGTCCATAGAATACTATATATGAAATACAAACAAACAAACAAACATACATACATACATACATACATACATACATATGTACGTACATACGTACATACATACATACATACGTACATACGTACGTATATATATATGAGCTCCACAACAAAAGTTTTTACTCTTTAGAATTTTTTTATAGTAACCTCTAGGCTTTCATCTACAGTTAACCTAATTGGACACAGCAGCCACCATTTGTGCAAATTCAATGTTACTTTTCCAAAGATACATAAATAAAGAAAAAAGAAAGAGAGTCCCAAAAAATGTTCGTTTTGTTAGTACCATAACTTATTTATCTATCAATATTTGTGATTAAGTTAGTTTGGTTTGACCTCCAATAGGATTGATTAATATGTTTTTGTCAATGCATTGATTTTCAGATAGTGTCCTTACAATGAGTCCACAAAGAGTCCACAAATTTTTTAAATGTTGTATTAATAACAAAAGCCTCCAGTACTAGATTGATCTTTTTAACAATTGATTTGTAAACTTTATCTAAATGTTTGCTTGCTGTTTTGCTATGGAGAGCAAAGGAACTTATTTAAAAATTGATATTAAACGTTTTTTACCAAAAATAATTACCTACTGTAGATTTTTTATTATTAAGTAACAAATCTAGTAGTATTAAAATTAAAAACATGTTTATATATATGAAAATAAAAACAGACTTTCTCTTCTTGCTAAATCCTACTTTAATACCCCTAAAAATTATAAAAAAATGTACATTGAACAAAATTTTCTGCAATATCTCAAAGGATTGACAAAAAGTCAACTTTAGGCAAATGAAAAGCATAACTGACTTATCAATTGTGCAACTACATATTATTCAGTTGATAGGACTACAGTTATATTTTTCCTAGTCAAGATAATTTTACCCACATCCAGGTGGTCAGATATTTTTCCTAGTCAAGATAATTTTACCCACATCCAGGTGGTCAGATATTTTTCCTAGTCAAGATAATTTTACTCACATCCAGGTGAACAGATATTTTCCTAGTCAAGATCATTTTACTCACATCCAGGTGGTTGGATCAGTCCACTGGTGTTCCACAAGCAATCTGACATACTTTCTCATTCATATCTGCATGAGAGATAAATTGAAACTGAAGTACTGAAAACTATAAACAACAGTTGAATTTTATCAATATTTTAATAAAGATAGACTTGAAAAGGCTTGAACAAGCATTGTTTATCCTCTCCCAAGTCAGAATACAACATAAAAAGTTACATAATAATAATAACAATAAAAATAATAATAATAATAATGTGTATAACGAAGTGAACACACAAAACAATAGTAAAGACACAGGTGCTGTCATTAGTGTAATAATAGTGATACAATAAATGGCACTTTTAAATATTTAACAATAAAAAAACAGAAAACAATATGGCAAAAATGCATTTTAATAAATTAAAAAACAAGAGGCACTTGGATCTTGTTTGCTCACCTGAGGAAATATAAAAGAGCAAGCTAGTATTTGAAAGTCAAAGCCTACCATCTTTTCATATGTGTACTTGTTGTAGTAAAATCATACCGTAATTACAATTGGTAAATCTTAAATGTGCTGATTCTTAATGAGTTAAAAAAGGTTTTACTAATTCAGGTCACTGTTACTTGTAACTTGAATATGGGGCAAAGGTCAACACCCCCTCTCTTGAGCTAAATGTGTAGATTCTATATATTAAGCTTCAAGGACTTTAAGTTCACCACAAGAATATTCTTAAAGCTGCATTAAGTTTTCCTAGGAAAAAAATTAAAATGGTGCTGATCTAATTAATGATGTTCCTAATGAACACTAGAGCATTTGGTTCAACGATAAAAGCTTGAATAAATACAGAAATAACAATAATTTTCCAGCAAGATGTAGCCTGTGGGATCTAATTTTAGAACATGGTTACATCATAAACAAGAGGCCCATGGGCCTTAACGCTGACCTGAGGATATGGCCAACCTGAGGATATATCCAAAATTATTTGCAAAATACATAAAATATTCTAATATACATGCCTACAAAAAGTTAATAGTTTTCAAGATAATTAACAATTTGAGTCTTTTTATGCATCCCTGACCTTGACCTTTAAACGTAAGACCTTTAATTTTATATCAGAATAATCACCATATCAATTCCTACAATATTCTAAAATACATGCCATACAAAAAGTTAACAGTTTCCAATATAATAAACAATCTCAGTCTTTTTATGCACCCATGACCTTGACCTATGAACATATGACCTTGAGCTACATATCAAAATAATTGTCATTTCAATACCTACAATATTCTAATCTATATATCTATGCAAAAAGTTAATAGTTTTCAAGATAATTAACAATTTGAGTCTTTTTATGCATCTATGACCCTGAGCTTTAAACCTTAAATCTTGAATCTTATATCACAATGATCGCCATATCAATTCCTACAATAATCTTATATACATGCCAATACAAAAAGTTAATAGTTTCCAAGATAATTAACAATTTCAGTCTTTTTATGCACCTATAACCTTGACCTTTGAATGTATGATCTTGAGCCATATATCAAAATGTTTGTCATGTCAATACCTACAATATTCTAAAATACATGCCTATACAAAAAATTTATAGTTTTCAAGCTAATGCACAATTTAAGTTTTTTTTTAAGCAAAAAAATAACATTTCAGGGGCAACAACTCCTACATGCATTATCATACATGCAAGATAATTAACAATTTGAGTCTTATTATGCATCTATGACCTTGACCTTTAAACATAAGACCTTGAATCTAATATCAGAATAATCACCATATCAATTCCTACAATATTCTAATATACATGCCATACAAAAAGTTAACAGTTTCCGAGATAATAAACAATCTCAGTCTTTTTATGCACCCATGACCTTGACCTTTGAACGTATGATCTTGAGCCACATATCAAAATGATTGTCATATCAATACCTACAATATTCTAATCTATATGCCTATGCAAAAAGTCAATAGTTTTCAAGATAATTAACAATTTGGGTCTTTTTATGCATCTATGACCTTGAGCTTTAAACCTTAAATCTTGAATCTTATATCAGAATGATCGCCATATCAATTCCTACTATAATCTTATATACATGCCAATACAAAAAGTTAATAGTTTCCAAGATAATTAACAATTTCAGTCTTTTTATGCACCAATAACCTTGACCTTTGAATGTATGATCTTGAGCCATATATCAAAATGTTTGTCATGTCAATACCTACAATATTCTAAAATACATGTCTATACAAAAAATTTATAGTTTTTAAGCAAATGCACAATTTAAGTTTTTTTTTAGCAAAAAATAACATTTCAGGGGCAACAACTCCTACATGCATTATCATACAGTTACGAAACTTTGTACCTTTTTACATTTTGTCATGCTGAACATTTTAACAATGTTTTAATATTATTTATCCCTTATAATTTGGAAGAAAATACCCTAAAACTGCACAAATTACAAACTAGGTCATGACCTTGAACTTTGACCTTGACCCCATTTTGAAGGTTATTTCAAGAAAAAGTCAAAACTGAAAACCCCATGTCAATATCTATTCATATAGTCAAGTTATAATAATTTGAAGCCATTTTACGAAATTTTTAAAATTAAACGCAAAAACGCGTAACCTTATTTTTTATCAAATTTCACGAAATGAACAATTTTAAAGCTTAAGACCCTAAAGAAGGCGAATATCACATCAGATTTTTTCTCCCATCATTGCTTTCGGAGAAGAAGATTTTTAAAGTTTTTTTAACCATGGGTCACCTTGACCTAGTTGTGGGAGCCATGACAACATCACGAACAAATTTGAATTGCACTGGCCCATATATGCATCTGACCAAGTTTCATTGAAATCTACCTTGTAGTTTCAGAAAAGAAGTCGAAAATGTAAAAGTTTACGCTGCGGACGCCGACGCCGACGACGACAGACAAATTTTGATCAAAAAAGCTCACTTGAGCCTTTGGCTAATGTGAGCTAAAACCCGTGTCATTTAAACACAACTTACAAAACAGTGGTACTGTAAAATCGCAAATATTCGTGGGGGATTAAATTTTGTTATTTTCGTGGGTTACTGAAAACCGCGAAATTAAATGTCATTGAAAAATTGCCCTCAATGGGATTTATTTTCACAAAACTGAATTCCACAAAAATTTCTACCAACAGAAGTTTTTAAAAAATGTAAAACCACGAAATTTTAACCCAACGAATATTAATGATTCTACAGTATATGTTAAATTAAAAACAGAAATTTATTGAATTTGTCATTTGTGACTTTGTAAGGGATATGTAACACCATTGTGAATACATTTGGATATTAATGAGGGACAATTAATAAATTTTGTCAAGTTTCACCTTCGATTCATTGGAAAACCCGTACATCTGTGCACATGCTCCAAGCAAATAATGATTGTCAAACATTGACCAACCCACTAGAGGATTCTGTTTATTTAAAGCTAATAGGAATGAAATTTTAGAAAATGAATCTCATGAATCGTAATCTATTATTTTAATAATATATTTTTAGAAAATCAAAAAAAAAATTCAGAAAATTGAAAAATTTAATGCAGCTTTAAGGTTCTATCCTTCATGTAACTGTAACCTTGAATAAGGGTCAAGGTCGACCACCTTTGCAAACTTTAAAATGCTTAATATGCTAATGCTATATATGAAAATTCATTTTGATGGCCTTAAGATATTTAAAGATTTTAATCATTTATAAGGTAATTATGACTTTGAAAAAAGATCAACAAGCTTTGGAAACTTGGAAGACCTTAAAGCACTGATGCGAGACCTTTCTGTTAGAGACAAGATGATGTTTAAACGTTTGACTTCAGGTCACTTTATTGTAGGTTTAGGTCAACCAGAGGCACAAATTTGAAAAAAAAAAAAAAAAGCTTGGGCCTTTGCAATGTCCCTGCCAAGTTCCATTGTCATAGTTACTTTGTTCATGCACTGAAGTTATTTAAATAAAATGTTTACATACTGTATACAGCGGACTCTGGACAATAGACCAAAGAGCATTTAAAAAGTTCACCTTAAGCATTAGCTCAGTGAAGGAAAAGTTAATGTAAAACATTGAAAAATAACAATAAGACAAAAATGTTAAAATTACAGAGAAATAAATGTACAAAAAGAGACTGATCAATTGTTTGTGATGTGTGTTGTATGTGTACAAGAAATGAAGACACTTTGTCACAGAGTAACTGAGACAGCTGAAATGAAGTATAAAGAATATGTTTATAACCCACATCCCCCCACTCTAAACCCAAACATTACATCATCGAGTCACTGAGGCAGCTGATAGTATGAAGAATATGTTTATAACCAACACCCCCCACTCTAAACCCACACACTATATCACTGAGACAGCCGAAAGTACAGAGAATATAAAGAAACATAGTACATGTAATTACATGTCTTGGGACTAAGTAATTATTGGTCATCTGAAGATATGTAAAAATATTTTTTACCAAAAATAAAGTGAAAACAGTTTTTTATCCCAGAAAGATTTGAATTGAGGAAAAACACAGTATGTACAAGAGGCTTAATAAGGCCAGAATTGCTCAAACTGCATTCAATCTGCATTTCAATTTCAGACAGCTACACCAGACAGAGTTTTTAATACGCATAAAAAAGAATGTTTCACAATGATTTTCATTCAATCTAGCCTATTTATTTTGGAAGAAATGATTTTGAAAATCGTAGCTTAATTAAACTTTAGAAGCAAGCTCTGCATAGATCAATAAAAAATTTCTCAGAAAACTGATTGTTTACAATAAGTAGCTTTCTATGACAATGTGGACAAAATTTTAAATCTACATCTATTGGGTATCTTTCTCGTCAAATATGGTTCTATTTGGCCAGCATTTTCAAAGGAAAACATATAAGTACATTATAGAGTAGATAAAATTAAATACTGATCTCTATTCTATTAACAAAGACAATATTTTGAATGGGATGTAAAAGTAGACAAAACTTTCATAAACATGAATACACATTGGATTTAAACTGCATAGTCAGATTTAGGAGAGTTCACACACATCTCTTTATGCCATAAGCTCAGTTTGCTACAGCCATTGTTGAGATAAAACTTGTCTCACAGATAAAGCACCACTGAATGAAATTCTTCTTGAGATAACAATATAAAATGAAGCTAGCGAATACACCCAATTTAATTAAACTATTGCCGGATCTAATATGTCCTTCCTTAATGATGAGTACATACCTACATGAGTAAATAAATTTGGCTGTACTAATTTGGCTATGAGTTTAGACTTTTTTTTAAACTCATCTAGTGCAATGTCTTTACCAAACCTTTTCTTACACTGAACTGATTTTAAATACTGTACCACATTCTCCATTCCTTTCTTAGGATAAAGAATTGCTGGAGTGCAACAAGATGGAGATGGTGTTATTTCATAAAAATGGCGGGAAATTCCACGAAACCTCAACAGGCCCAAACGTCCAATTGAAAGAAACAAAAGTGCAGAAAATGTAAAGAATCCTATCCATAAAGTAGAATTTGACATTAGTGAAGGATATCTACATCTTCGATAAAAAAATACCAAAAAAGAAGTCAAAATAAGACTAGCACCAAATAATTCTGGAAGCCGTTCCACCTCTAGACTAATGTACCCAAGCAGACGATTTGGGTGGTAAAATTTAATATACAAAATATTTTTTTCATTGTCACTTCCAATGTACTTATTTATAATGTCATTGGTAATATATAATAAGCTATTATGAGGTAAAGCATCATCCTCCACCAAAAATACATAAGATACATTCTGTTTTAGCGTCTGCTCTCCACAATACACATAATCCTGTTTTTCTTTTTCCAAAATATGCACATCAAGTTTTGAGAATTCATTCATTGGAAAACGGTGAAAAGTGGGAACAACTTTTGATAAATTATTTACCTCACTGTAAGCTGATGGATTTAGATCAACATTACATATAAATAACTTAAAAGTTACCCGTATATCATGCGATTCATTAAATAAGCGTAAAAAGAATGCTACATTTTGTGTTAAATACCTAGGCTGATAAGTATCAAAGCCTAGATGATTCCGTGACACAGTGATTATAGTAATTCCTACATCAGTTATGTTCCTCTTTGCAAAATTTGCACTCAAGTATGGAGGTATTAAGCCAAGTTTTCCTGACGTGATCAAATTTAAATAGTTTGTCGCTTCTTTAAGTCTTCTATTGTTTTCCTGTCTCATATTTTCTCTGTCTTTATCAATGTCCCTCTTCCAGATATGGGAATACCAGGAGATATGAAACTGTGAGCTTAATATTGGTAATACAACAAAAAAAGTCAAAAACGACAATATAAATAAATGTTTGATAAATGTTCTGTCAACTATTTTCAAAAATCCACACTTTCTAGTCATTGTTTTCTGAAATAGACAAAAAATAAATTGTATTATTAAGAATAATATCTGATGGTCCAAACCAATCATGGCAAAGTTTTTGGTATAAAGTATAATCATCCTTAATTTTTTATTTTTCATAAGATAGTAAATTGTATGAACAACTGTTGTACTGAATGATGTTTACAAAATTATGGTGTCAAATACTTTACCTCTGTCTGGCCTGAATACTGACTACTGTAGAACCTAAAAGATAGACACACAAGCAATGCACCTCTGCCTGAATGATAGCCACACAAGCAATGTACCTCTATCTGGCCTGCATACTGACTACTGTAGAACCTAGAAGATAGACACAAAAGCAATGTACCTTTGTCTAGTCTGCATTCTGACTACTGTAGAACCAAGAAGATAGACACACAAGCAATGTACCTCTGTCTGGAAGATAGCCACACAAGCAATGTACCTCTGTCTGGCCTGCATATGGACTACTGTAGAATCTAGAAGATAGCCACACAAGCAATGTACCTCTGTCTGGTCTGCATACTGACTACTGTAGAACCTAGAAGATAGCAAGACAAACAATGTACCTCTGTTTGGTCTGCATACTGAATATTTAGAACCTTGATGAAAGCCAGACAAGCAATGTACTCTGTCTGGCCTGCACATTGATTAATGTAGAACCTAGAAGATAGACACACAAGCAATGTACCTCTGTCTGGTCTGCATACTGACTACTGTAGAACCTAGAAGATAGCAACACAAGCAATGTACTTCTGTCTGGTCTGCAAACTGACTACTGTAGAACCTAGAAGATAGCAACACAAACAATGTACCTCTGTCTGGTCTGCATACTGAATATTTAGAACCTTGATGAAAGCCAGACAAGCAATGTACTCTGTCTGGCCTGCACATTGATTAATGGTAGAACCTAGAAGATAGACACACAAGCAATGTACCTCTGTCCGGCATGCATACGGACTAGAGATGAACCTAGAAGATACCGATAAAAGCAATGAACATCTGTCTGGCCTGCATTGGGACAAGAGAAGAACCTAGAAGATTGACACACAAGCAATGTACCTCTGTCCAGCCTGCATACTGACTACTGTAAGACCTAGAAGATGGTCACACAAGCAATGTACCTCTGTCTGTCTGCATACTGAATACTGTAGAACCTAAAAGATAGCCACACAAGCAATGTACCAGTGTCAGGCCTGCATACTGACTACTGTAGAACCTAGAAGATAGCAACACAAGCAATGTACCTCTGTCTGGCCTGCACACGGACTACTGTAGAAACCTAAAAGATGGCCACACAAGCAATATACCTCTGCATGACCTGCATACAGACTAGAAAAGAACCTAGAAGATAGCCACACTAACACAAGCAATGTACCTCTGTCCGGGTCTGCATACTGACTACTGTAGAACCTAGAAGATAGCCACACAAACAATGAACCTCTTTCTGGCCTGCATTATACTGACTACTGTAGAACCTAGAAGATAGCCACACAAACAATGTACCTCTTTCTGGCCTGCATACTGAATACTTTAGAACCTAGAAGATAGCCACACAAGCAATGTACCTCTACCTGGCCTGCATACTGACTACTGTAGAACCTAGAAGATAGTCACACAAGCAATGTACCTCTGTCTGTCTGCATACTGACTACTGTAGAACCTAGAAGATAGCCAAACAAGCAATGTACCTCTGTCTGGTCTGCATACTGACTACTGTAGAACCTAGAAGATAGCAACACAAGCAATGTACCTATGTGGTCTGCAAACTGACTACTGTAGAACCTAGAAGATAGCCAAACAAGCAATGTACCTCTGTCTGGTCTGCATACTGACTACTGTAGAACCTAGAAGATAGCAACACAAGCAATGTACCTCTGTCAGGCCTGCATACTGACTACTGTAGAACCTAGAAGATAGCAACACAGCAATGTACCTTTGTCTACCTGCACACGGACTACTAGAACCTAGAAGATAGCAACACAAGCAATGTACCTCTGTCTGG